>VWZF01002904.1:226502-247812 GCA_013396755.1 Sclerurus mexicanus
CCCCGCAGGGCCCGGCCCCGGGACAGCGCCGGGACAGCGCCGGCGGGCTGGGCGGGCCTGCGTGCACGAGTGGCTCGGATTTGTGTGTGTTTGTGTGTGGGGTAAATAAAAACAACAACAAAAGTGACCTAACGGGGATCATGTGCCTCCCGCAGGCCGCGGAGGTGAATCGGACGCATCGCTGGGTTCAGAAAGCATCTCGAGGCTCGGCCCTCAAGAAGAGATGGGGCGGTCGGAGTCATCCCACTGGGCAGCTTTCCTTCGGACCCATCGCATCCCGGTTTCCTGCCACCTCCTGGAGCCACAGCACGCTGGCCTGACCTCTGTGCCCAAGTGCCTTCCCTGTGCCGCCCCAACACCGAACGCGACGCAAGCTGGAAGTTTCGTGACAGTCCGTGGGACAACAGTGATTTATGTCAGCCAGAGATCTGCCTCATGAAGTTCTTAATGCCTCAGAGCAGCAAGGCCAAAGGGCAAGCAAGCGGTGTTTTACAGCCCCTGTGGACGCACAAAACACGGGAGATTAAGGACAGAGCAGCCTGTGCTTTGCCAAAGACCCAGCCAAAAGAAAGGCCATGCAGTGCCGCCTCTCCCTCTCCGCAGAGGCGTGGAAGACAGCGGAGCAGGCTTGCGGAGCTTCCCAAAAACAGCTGCACTCCAGCTTTCCGAGCTGCATGAGCCCTCCCCAAGCCCGAGGAACACTCGCCTCGCCTGGGAGTACGTGTCACGTTATCCAGATGTTGGAAATCTTGCGTTAGACACATGTGACCCACTGTTTGGAACGAGCCACCCCTGCCAGTTCACTCTTTACTTGTTTCCAAGTGTGTGAATTCCTCTTTTAGGCTGTGGTTTCTGCTGAAGTAGCAGATAAATCATGCCTGTTTTGCTTGAATGGCTGGATGAGAGGGAGATAGGTATAGCAGAGGCACAGGGCAGTGGCTCGTGGCTACTTGCCTGTGTTTGCCTTCATTCACAAAAGGGCCCGGAGGCTACTTTCCTGGTTCCCAGAATTCGCTAGGTGATGCTTGGCTCTGTACAAGTCTCCTCCAGCATCCCAGCACCACGTAAGCCTTGGCCTGGGGTGCTCGGCCCCAGCAGGACAGGCGTGTCTCGCTGTGTGCGCACACAGACCCTTAGGAAAGCACCCTCCTGGAGCTGAGCTGATATCTTCCTGATATCCAAGGAGCTGGATGGGGCGTCAGCAGCTTGCCAGTGCTGAGCCAAAGGTCATGTTGCAGCAGCAGGAGGGGACTGCTCGTGCTCTTGGCTGCATGGAGGGAACCAGGCTGGTTACAGACCTCTGCCACTGAGTCTGCTGCTGCCTCTTGGTGATGGTTCCACATCTGGAGAAGCAACAAGCTTGCCCTCGCTCCCTGACCTGTAGGTCTGCAGTGGAGCTCGCAGGACGTCCTTTACACTGGTTTCTTGTACTGTAATATTCCCTGGTGGCTGGGACAACAGGGAGAACAGAGGAGCCAGGGAGTAACTGCCCTAGGTCATTTAAAACAGAACTTTTAAATAAATACAGCTTTAAAGTAACCCAGCACTAGAAGCAGAAGTTTTCACATGGAAGGTCGATGTGCAGATGAACACAAGTTCACTGCCAAGATTTACTGTGAAGGAAGTAGTAAACAGAACAGCTTACAGCACCTTTGGGGTTATACAGTTCCCTTCTTTGTCTCCAACATTTCCAGATGATTTCTCCACATGTTGTCCCTTAACATCCACCCACTGCCACCTTTTTTAGGCCCAAGCCAGTCGGAAAGACCTCAGGCAAGTGGCATGAGTGCCAAACCGATCCCGGTGTATTTCAGGCATGAGTAGTGGGAGCAAAAAGTTGCCCTCAGTGTAACCTGGCTGTGAGCCTGGCCCAGCCTTGGGTCCTGGGAATGCTGTAGCAGAAAGGTGATGTTTGAGGGGGAGGAATCCTTCGTTACTGTGGTGAAGTGACCTCAGGACCAGAGTCAAACAGCAGCTCGGCGGCCACACAGGCTGTCCTTTCCACAGACTACAGAGGGTTGGGAGAGCTTTGTTGCTCGATAAAGCCAGTTCTGGTCCAGGATACCTCCGCCCAATAGCTGTGAGCCAGCCTGCTTTCTGCAGTGAATGCCAAAATTTTGTCCGGGAAAAATGAAACTCAGGTGTGTCTGTGTGTGTGGCTGCAGTGCTGATTAATTAAATCTCCTTTCTGACTAAGGTCCGGGATTGCTGTTCTGCCAAACGATTCAGAAGCAGCGTGAAAGGGGAGAGCTGGAGGTCCTGCTCCACAACACTGGCACCAGCAAGCACTTCCAGACACCCTGAGCTGTGCAACCCCAAGGTCAGGTGAGGCTGATGGGAATCACTGAGCCATTCCAGCTTAAAACAGAATTTGACTTAGGGCAGCTCACAGGAAAATATTTTCCCTCACAGGATATGAGCCCCACATGGAAGTCTCATGCTTTGTAAAAAGAAAGAGAAACCAGAAGGACTCCAGCAGTTATACAACATGCGGGAGCTGTTTGGGAGCTGCTCTTGAAGGATTAGGTACAAATCCTTGTTCCCTTTACAGCTGCAGCCTCATGTCTGTGCTCATCCTGTAAAGTAGTGTAGAAATTAATAAATAAAAAGGACAGCATTAAGTAACACAGGAACTCTCATGTCCCTGTGGTGTTGCATGCATCATCCAGATGGAAAGTATCTGTCTAGACAAATCTGGGAATTATGCAAGTTCAGAATTCCTGAATAACCCTTCCTTTCCAACATCATGAAACATTTTCAGTACCCACTTAAAATACACATGAAAACATGGGGAGAGGGGAAACCCTCAACTCTGACAACTAGGAAACCTAAAGACTAGCAGTATGTTGGATGAGGGAAGATATAAATGTGGGAGTGATGTCCCTTCTGTGGCACACTGGCCCATTGGCTGCCCTGAGGAGCCAGGGCTGATCCCTGGTACTCACTTCTGTCTCTGGAGAGGTGGAGCAGGCTCAGTTTTACTTTGGTGCAGTTCTCTGCTGGCTGATGCCCTGGACAGGGCACAGAGCTGCTTGTGTCCACTTTTCCAGAGCTCTTTGTTTCCACGGTGCTCAGACGAGCAGAAGGAATGAAAACAAAAAGTGAAATAAGGGCTGCCCTGGTGTAAACCACCACAGAATGAAAATAAATCCCTCCTGGCCCAGGAGGGCGAAAAAAGCAGGACAGAAAACATGGAAGTCCTGCTCTGGCCCAGGAGCTGCTGCTGGCTCAGAGGAGCACCCAGGCCTCACCGGGGCTGGGAGTTTAGCACAACTCTAGAGTTGTAGTGACCCTTTTTGGTCTTGTCAGGAAACAGAGGAGACAGAGGAATGGAGCAGGCAGGAATTCTCCCTGCGGAGCAGTGCATCCCAGAAAATGGGCAGCACATTTCTGAGGAGTATATGGAAAAAAAATAATTTAAAAACCCCCAAAAACTCAAGTCGTGATTCCACAGCCTCCCAGTTTGTGACAGACTTATCGTTAAATCCAGAGGAACAGGATCAAACCCTTCTATGGTGCATCCAAACAGAAACATCCCTTGTGCTCAGTTTGGGGTCACACTGGGTGAAAAGGGGCTAATGTTTATCGATCCGGCCTGACCCTTTCGCCGCTGCAGAGGAGTGCTGTGAAGTCAGTTGTGTCCTCCCAGGAGCAGGAGAGAATGAGGAAAGAACAATTGGAAGAATGAATGATAAAGCAACTGCTTGTATTACTGTTAGGGGCAATTAGGTCAATATTTATGCAGGACCGGCGGGCTGCAGCAGGACAGTGCGCCCGAGCCACTGTTGGATCAGCAGCCCAAAAAGCAGATGTACCAATTTCCTGTCCTTGATGATGATGGGCCCTAATTACGCCAGAGCTGTAGCAATGTCCTTTCTTGTGTATGACCCCTAATTTGGTTTCATGAAGTCGTCTGTGCCAGGTTCTTCCGGCGTGCGAGGCTGGGTGAGGGAGAGTCACGGAGAGCCGTGTGCCCCGCAGCAGCAGCATGGCCAAACACCTGGCCCATGCTTTGATCCAGCAGAATTCAACTGTGGGCCAACCAGAAGTCCCTGGGATTTGGGTCTCTTCCTTGACTTGCTTCACCTCTTGCAGGTTACCATGCCTGCTGATGACGGGGTATGGGCTGAAGGGAACATTCCAGGAGGGATGTGGATGCTCAGTAGAGATCAGCGCTTAGAGAAGTTGTTTATTGGGGGAGGTATTTTGGATTTGGGGTAAAAACACACTCCCCTGTGTTTTTTCACCAGGAAGATTTCTTTCCTGGCATTGCTACTGGTGCTTCTTTCAGCACCTTGTCACTGTTCCTTTCCATGGTTTTTGCCACTTTATTTGTCGTTTTCTTCCCTTTTTTCCCTCTTTTTTCCTACCCATGATTTGAGGGGTTTCTCAGTTTTGAAGTTTGTCAATTCAGCATTTCTTTTAATCCTTTGTCTTTTTGTGCAGGTTCTGCTTTCCTTAGGTGGGGGTCACTGCTCTGGAGTTCTTTTGGGCCCACCTGCAGCTGCCAACATCTGTTTGCTGTTCCCTGACTGTGGGTCTCTGATTATAAGGGCTGTACCTGGAAGCTCCCCTCTTTTTTTCCTGGGCAGCATGCTGCTTGTGGAAGGGGGTTGTGCTTGGGAGTTCAGTACAGAATGTGGAGGTTTGCAGAGCAGAGAGAGGTAGAAATACTGCTCCCAGGACAGGAGGGATGTGCAACGGGAGCTTGGTAGCCAGCTGATACCTGGTTCTCCCTATGCCTGGGGTAGCAGGTGCTGTCAGGAGGAAGATGTGATACTGGCACAGGTGGGACTGGTATCTGGCCTGGGGGATTTCTGTAGAGGAAAGAGCTGAAGGAAGGTTTGGGGCTGTGTAGCACCAGGAGGGGCAGCTGAGGAGATGGCAGACCTTTTCTGGAGCTTCTGTCATGACCTGCCTGCAGGTAAGAGCCAGGACACATGTGAGGAGGACTGGCTGGAAGTGGTGCTGCCATGAGAGGAGATGGAGGCTCCAGAGTGGGGCTAGGTAGCAGCTTGTGGCACCTGCAAGTTGGGGAAGCGTTCTGTGTCTGCTTTTTGGTAGCAAGTGAGGGAAGGAGCACTGTGGAGCAAGGCTCTGGGTGACGGGCATGCAGGGCAGGATGGTGGGGGCAGGAGAGCCCTCAGGAGGGGTCATACAGCTCACAGGTTCTTGTGGCATGGCCAGCATGGGGGGAGCAGAACCTCCAAGTGTCCCTGCTGGTCCAGGATGCCACGTGAGCACCGAGGGGGATGGATATGGGATCTCTGGGGGAGGGATTGCCCTCTGTGGGTGCAGAGCTCCTCAGGGACAGGGTGACGGGCTGGCTGTGTGCCTGAGGCTGAGAGGGGGAGCAGCAGGGTGTAGGGGAACTTTGGCACCACAGAGCCAGAGCTGAGCACTGTGTAGGGCAGCTCAGTTGGCGCTCATGAGAGATTTTAAGACCTGACTAGTCAGAGCCCTAAACTTTGGTCTGGACTTGGTGTTGATCATGCTTTGAGCAGAAGGTAGGACCATCAGAGGTACTTTCCAATCTAACGGGGGTGTTTTCCTTCTTGCCTGCAGATCTTCCACTCAGCTGCAGTCCTGTGTTCCACTGCCTTGTGTAATGTCAGATCACTGAAGACTTGTACACCTCCAGCCAGACCTTCTGGGGATGTGCTCTGTGAAACACCACAATTAGAAGGTAGGTTGGGATTTTATTGCAGTCAGCTCCTGGTTGTGCTGCTGTCAGACTGCAGGGCAGGAAGGGTGCATGTGGGAGTGTTTGCTGGCTGAGTCAGGACCATGCCCTGTTATTTACCAGCTGAGCCGCGCCGGTTACATGGTTTGCGTCAGCCTTACTTGCCCTGTTCGTGTGAGCTGCTCCCCCAGCTGCCTGGATGACAAGTGCTTCTGTACATCAGTGTGACTGTGCTGGCCCTCAGACAAGAGCGAGGTAGCTGGGATATATCTTATCTGACTGGTGTTTACATCTGTGTGACTCTGAATTACCTTTTCCTCAATTTCTCCACACTTAAGTTTAACTTGTACTATGGTGAGCTGTACTCATGTCCTACTGTCTGCCATCCAAATTATTATGCTTTTCTCTTCCCGTGTCTGGGCAGGTAGACTAGCTGGAGGTGGAGCCATATTGTCTGGATTGCAGGTTCCATTTCCAGCAGTGGTTGTTGGCAGCACAGAGAATGCAATAATCTCTAAAGATAGGAGGGGTCATGTCCCTTCACCCAGGGATGAGCAGGTGAAGCGGCTTGGTAAGGGCTTCATGTTTTCATGGATCAGCTTGTGGGAGTGTAGAAGGTGGCATAATTGGTCCTGCTTTGGGGCAGCATGTATGGCTGACATACAGTAATAGTCACAGGAAAAGAGCTGGGGTACTAAACTGTCCCCATGGGGCAGTGTTTCAGTGTTCATGTTGAATTTTTGTCGTCTCTTGGCTGTAAAAAACCTTTATAAAGGATATGTTTTGTTCAGCAAAGCTAGACATAAGTTAAATAGCTCATGGTCCCATAGCACAAGTCACCTGTAGAAAAGCACATAGAACAGGGAGGGACTTCAGTCCCTGCTGCGTGTGTGTGAATAAGATGTGTTTAATTCCCTGGCAAACTCATTTCCTGAGTCAGAGACAGTGATGAGTCAGTGTGCACTCACTTGGGCAACTCACCTGGTGGCACAGACAAGCGACGGTGCACAAGATCCTCAGCAGCTCCCTGCCAGTCCCACGCTGTCCCACCTGCACAGCTACTTGGAGCTGGAAATGTGGCAACTGCTCGTCACCACTGCCTGTCCTTATCTGCAGGAAGCAAGGAATAACCCCCATAAATCCTGTCCTGTAAATGACACTGTACTGATCTCAGCTCATGAGCCACTTCACAGACCCTGGATGAGTGGCAGGGAAAGGCGCAGCTGAGTCACCAGCAGGGAGCCAGCACCTTGCTGCCCGCCCCAGAGGAAGCTGTACACACAAACATCAGCCTCCTCCGTCCATGTCTTGAAACACAGAAATGATGCCTGAAAGTATAGTCTTACACACTGCACATACTTTTCCAGATGGACAGTGACATTAGTGCACAGTGTGACACTGAATGTGCATGTTAGAAACACGTTTCAGTGAGAGCACTAACTAGGGCTGCTGTTACCTCAGCAATGAACAGGAACATGGATCTGAGAGATCCAAGTCACCTTGAGATTGCCAGGCAGGGTGGGCATCTGTTAACAAGGATCTGTGACCACAGCTGTGGCAATGATTCCTTGCAGCCAAAGCAGCAAACCTTGCTGGTTAATATTCACTTTTCCAGTTTCACTAAGGGTGATCATCAGGGGGGAAAAAATGTGTGTATGAGAAGGTGTGGAGCATAGTGCTGCACTCTGGCAGCATGGGAAAACCGAGTCTCTGTACAACATCCCAAGTGTCTGGATAAATCACCCAAACCAGCCTTCACTTGTAACTGGAAAACAACACAAAAATAATTGGAAGTTTCTCTGGGGCCTTGACTTGGGTTTTTCCCCCGTCCTGCTTTACAGAAATATCTGACATCTCTGCTGTTGTGTGGTGAGAGACAGTCCCCATCTTTGGGTGGAGATTTTTTGGATGTGAGGTAGGAGGGCTCAAATCTCTGTCTCTCATTTGTCAAGTTCTTAGGCTTCCTCGAATAAGATGGGTAACTAAAAACACCAAACAAAACACTGAAAAAAACCCAAACAAAACACTGAAAAACCAACCCAAACAAAACAGACAAAAAAGAAAAAAGAAAAACAGAAAACCCAACAAAAAAAAAAACAAGCAAAAAAACCACCACTAAATAAAAAACCAACAAAAACTTAAACCAATTTCTCAGCTGAGGGAATTTTCATTCAACATCTTGTAGGAAGTGCTTCACGTCTTGCAGAGTGAAAGTTGCTGAATGTAGCTCATCAAGGCAGAATGCTGCAATATAATTTAGAAGCTCATTAGAGATCATAATCACAGTGACAGATGTTGGTGGGAAGTAGGAGCCATCACAAAGAAAAATAGGGAGCTGCTTGTCATAAGGGTGTTAGTTACATCATTTGGGGACGTTTTCTGAGGTATCTAAGGGGTTTGATTATCACTTGAAGGTTTCTTAGTGCATAAATCCCTTGGAAAATAAGAGCAAAGCACTCAAATATTGAAAGGACTTTTCAAGACTTTGCTTCTGAAATCCATATATTGAAATTGTGTCTAGTAACCCATGTTGGAGAGGTGCATGCACTTCTCTCAGATGAGCTATCCATGCCTCAGCAGCTCTGTGGGATGCAGTGGGATGACACCTGTGCTGCAAAGTGGGAGAACATGTGCTTGGGTGGGGAGCCATTAGAGCAGCCGGGTTGTGCGTGTAGCTGGAGCATGGGCTGGCAGCACATGCTCTGGATAGCAGGGCTCTAAACAGCTGCCCAAAGGTGTTACTTGGCCCGTTATCAGGGTAAGTGTGAAATCATCAGCAGACTTGGAGATGCGTGCCCTTCCTTTGTGCTACCCGCTTCCTCTTGGTTGCCTCATCAAGATTGAGACAGACTTTGCAGGAAATCCGACAGATCATGCACGCAAGGAGTGACTCAGAAGTGAATGCCAGAATGCGAGGCATGTGCAGCTCCTTGGGGATGGAGTGGAGGTCTGTCAGAAACCCTGGATGGCAGGGCCAGAGCGGGGTGTGAGCCCCCACCGCCGCAGCTCCCGGGCACTCTGTGCCATGCAATTGGGGAGTGCAGAGAGGGAAAAAGGGCCTGGGACTGGTGGCTGGCCTTGGGAGCTGCAGGGCCTCAGTAGTGGAAGCAGGTTAACAAAATCATCATTAGACTGTGCTGGCATGTGGGCTTGCTGGGGTGTGAAGTCACCTGATGGAAGCATTGCCCAATAACAGAAATTCCCTAGCAGAAAATGAGTTTTTGTTTCTGCAATGCTGTTCTTCTGAGGTGTTCCATCTGCTTTACAAACACTATCTGACTGAGAGCAGCAATGCTTCTGTGAGAACAGCATTTCTAGTGACAGCTTCCAGCTGTCTAGCAGACAAGAGCACCCAGGTGCCATGGAAAAGCAGGGAGGGAATAATAACCATCCCATTTTACCGAGCGAGGGATGCTCTCGCAAGATGGAAAGGGATCACCTAGTTGGACTGTTTGGCAGCTGCATGTCCCTATGCAGGCACTGAAGATGTGAGCGGGGAGGGTGATGTAAGATCATACAAGCAAATAGAAGAGGATAAATCCAAATAGTTTGATTAATTTCACCTTTGGAACATGGGCTAAGCAATTTTGGGCAGTTGCTTCTGATGGTGATCTTTAAACTCCTCTGTTAGGGAAAGCTAGCAGGCCCTCCTGCAGGGGAGAGCCCAGCACGACCACCCTGGGGCTCAGTGTGGCCGTGCCCAGGTCTGGTGCAGCCATCCCAGCTCTTGTGGCCCTGGCAGGCCAGGAGGGGGTTGCTGTGTGCCACGGGGCACAGAATGCAGTCAGAGCCCGAGCTGGTACTGTGGCACAGATGATCTCCATAAACTGTGATGACATTAATCTAATGTATGCGTTCCCCTACAAATGTGAATAGCAACAAATACAAATCCTATGCAAATCAGGCCCTTGTGCAGTATGTGCAAATGGCTGAACATCTGAGGACTCAAATATTATATCAGAAATTGTTCTCAGACATGCCTGTTCCAGAATTTGCTGTTACAGGGCCCTTCTGTGTTCCCATAGGAAGCCTCAGGTAAGGGAGAGATGTGCAACTGCTCCCCTTAGCTAAAAGAAGTTTAGCTAAAAGAAGCTGTATTTCCTGCTGGATTCTTCCTTCTTCCCCAAGCCTGCAGCTCCTTTCAGATGCCCGGTTGCCTGGAAGGACTCACCCCACCCTCCGTGGCCCCCCCTCCCTGGGAAGGAAGGTGGACATTAAGGGTTCCTCAGAAAAGGAAGTGGCACCCTCTGCCAACTGCCCAAAGCCAAGCACTGACACAGGCTGCAGGAGAGAAATTAATCTCTCCTTCCATAGGAGCACATATTGGGAATCCCTCTCCAAGACCTTTCCTGGCTCTCCTAGCTGTGCTTACGGCAGCCCAGGTGCCCAAAGGGGTTTGTGTGTATAAAAGCCCCAAGGGGGCAGGGAAACTCCTTGGGATGCTGTCTCAGGTGAGAAATGTTTGCCTCTCTCCACAGAAAGAAGAGGGAAGAAGAGGGCAGCTGAGAATGTTGCCCGAGGCTGCCAGAAAGGAAGGACAGAGTGAATTTACTGCCCATGTGTCCCCATCCAGCACCACTGGGAATTCAGTTTGCAACGGGAAAAGAATAAGGTAGGAATAAGTGTGAAGTATGCAAGAACATTAAGTGTAAAAACAGGATGTAAAAATAGTCGATTTTTTTGGTCTTTTTTTTTTAAAGCTGATGGGGAAAGCTTGGGGATCTAGGAGGTTTTCACAACGGAGCTGGATCTTGTATAACAAGAGTGTGATGGATGCAGGAGTGTTCATAGTCACATCCCAGGAAGAGCAGGGGAAAAGTAACTCAGCATCTTGTGTACAGGCAGCCAGAGGTGATGCTCCAGGTGGAGGGATCAGGGTGCAGAGATGTGGACCCCCAGGAAAATAGGCAGTAGGAGAGGTGTAAGGATGTGTTGTTGTAAATATAGAACTGCTCAGGTTGTTCTTCCCTCTTGAAGCCACTGTTGCTGTGCAATCAAAGGAGGGAATTTAGGAGAGGAGCGAGCCTATTAAGGGTGTTGTATCTCTCATGAGCACTGTTCTCCCTTAAAACAGGCCAGTTTTCTCTGCTGATTTAGAGCTCACAGATGTGATGAACAATGCGGAAATGCAATGGCACTCCTTCCAGTTTTCCCCTTACCATCCTCTCCGTGCCCTCAGCTGCTCCAACAATTCCAGGTGAGGGAGCTTTCTGCTGACTTTTGTGCTGAGAGAAAATAATCTCTTTTCTCTTGTGCAGTGGCAAGTTCTGTAGGATGAGATCACATGTACTCTTAGTTTAAGCCAGCAACTACTCCGCATGTAGCCCCTCCTAATGAAAACCCCCAACCTCTGCCAGCAGGTTAAGAGTTAGGGCCGGGAACCCCTGGTGTGTCAATAAATCTTCATCCTTAGCCCATTAAATCCCCAGCCTGCTCATTCAAGAGGGATTCACAAGAGGTAATACGAGACTGACCCCTGCTCTGCCATAAATGCCGGCGCACATGAACCAGTTCAATCAACGGGCTCTTTTTTTGGCTCTCTTCCCTTGGGGTAGTTTTTCTTACCCTGTGTCTGCAGGATCAGTGGAATGTCCCGTCAGCATGATGCGAGGCACTTGGCTTTCCCTGTCCCCTCCTTTCAGCTGGTTTTCCCAGGGATGTCTCCAGCTTTTTGACCCTGTTGGACTGTTCTTCCTTCTCCCCATGACTTATCTTTCAAAATACTCTGTGATTGCTGTAGCATTGATTTTTACTGCAATAAGGGGAAAACATGGCTTTTTTTGATAGCCAGATTGTATGTTTGTTTGTTCTTTTATTTTTGGCTTCTTAGGAGCTTTTTGCCACTTTTCACTTTCTAATTGTCTCTTTTTCTAATCCTGGCATTTACACTCAAAGCCAACATTTCTTATGGCAACTTTTTATCACCTGCTGGCTAGAACAGAATAGGAAAAAACCACTCTGGCGGAAGGACCTGTGAAAGCAGGAAAACATAAAGGCTTATTTTAAGGTTTTCTTCTGTGAAATAAAAAAAAAAAAAAAGTGTTTAGAGGTGAAAGACCTGGCTGCATGCAGAGCTCTGGCTTAAGCTTTCTAAGAGTTTTTCTGTAGCTTCAGAGGAGCAAAGTGGAATCCTGTTCCTGTTGCAGGTGGAAAAACCTATGAAAAAGGAGGTGCTTGGGCACCCAGATGGTTTGCAGCTCAGCATGATGCAGCTGGGGACTGGCAGAAGACAGGATGTAATGAGCACATCTGATGTGCACACGTAGGAAGTCAAGCAGAGGCTGTGCTGGGCACGAGACCCTGGTGAGGGAGCTTGTGCTTGCTGAAATGGGATGCTGCAGTGCAAGACTGGCAAAGAAAGGAGCAGCAGTCCCTGATCTCCTGGGAAAAAGGCATCTGTGTATCTTGAATAATATTGTCACATCTGGACAGGGATGAATTCTTTCAGGACCTTGTGGGGTGACAGTATTTTGCCTGGAAGGAGTGCAGGGAGTCATGGGTTTGTTGCTGGGTTTAACAGTGTAAATTACAAAAGCAATAGACTGAAAGTGCAAGTGTTTCTCTGAGGCATTGCTATTTGCCCCCTCCTCCCGAGGTTTGCCTGGTCCTCTGGTATCCCTTGGAGCCATGGGGTGCTGAGCACTGGCCCTGGTGATGTAGAACAGTCCCACTTCCAAGGCGGGAGCGAGCTGCAGAGCAACTCCCAGAATTTCAGTCTCCATGTACATTGATAAACTGAAAGACAGAGGCAATGGTGGCAACAAGGAATGTTAAATGTTTGTTGTGAATGGTGAGGCTGAATGTTAAACAGCAACATTTTGAAATCCTTCATCACAGCAAGATCCCGGGTGGAGATGACAGGCTCTCTGCGGATGAGAGGAGCACCCGGAGTAGCGCTGCCAGAGATGGTTAATGGGATTGGGTGTTGATTCCTATTTACATGCCGGTGCTGGCTCTGGAAGGAGGGCTCCTGCCTTCGCCAGTGGAGTCTGAAGCCCTTAGTAATGTACAAGTGCTACGTGAGCTCTGTGCACTGCCCTGCGACTTGGGCCTCGGTGTTGCCGGCTCTCTGGGGTAAGCCCCCAGCTGTGGAGCAAATCCGTAGTCCCCAGCCGCTGGCAGAACCCTGGCTCACCGGGACCCATCTCAGTCCAGGTCAGAGTTTGGCAGCTGCCACCCACCTTGGACCACGTGTCTGAAATCATCTGTTTCCTTCACAACTATTGTTTCCTAGGGCCTGTTCCTAAAAGCTTTGTCAGCCAGCTTGCTTTGCATTAGCCAATGAGCGGGGCCAACCCACCCGTGTTCCCCAGGAGGTTATTCCTGGCTGAGCAGGCTTCACTCTGCACAACTGATCTGTTTAAATGCACTTCTCTTCCTTGCTTTCATTCCACTAGTTAGAACGGGCACTCTCAAGCTGCTGAGATAAGGTCTGTCTTTGTTCTGATGCAAGATCCTTTTGTAGGTACACAATCACCCCAAAAAGTGTATCCCTTGAAAATAAACCAAATGCCTTTTCTAAATTGCAATTTAAATTGATTTTCGTAGAGAGGATGGCGCAATCGTATACAGAAGAAAAAAAAATCTTTTAAAATGAGAAATGAGGCAAATATAGTTTAGTAGTATACTCGTTACAGAATGAACAGCATATTGTATGTGCTGTGTTAGAGGTATGTTATGAATAACAAAAGCACTGGAGCATTTACATATTTGTTTTCAGAAATCCTGGCAGTTGGATTTCACCATTCTGTGCCTCTTTGCCAGAATCACTAAACAGTGGTACATATGGCTTCTGAAGTACCATATGCCGTGGAAAACGTTAGCTGATGCCTATACTGATGCGACACGCTATCGTCTTTATTTAGATTTCTTTGCAGTTTTGAACAAAGAATATTAGATCATGCAAAACATTGTGCAAGCAGTATGGAGTAGTAGATAGAGGAAAACATAATGCATTGCACCCAGAGAAAAGCCAGCTAAGAAAAGGAGAAGAGAGGGTGGTGTTGGGAATTAGAATGTGCACGTGCCAAGAAATGCATGAAAGGATGGGACATGGCTTTGTGCAGCTGAGGCAGGAGGTTTTCCAGTGCTTGAAGCAAAGAGTCAAGAGCCAGAGCTCTGTGGATGTGCAGGTTTTGAATCAACTCCCGGTTCTAAGAGACACTCCCTGTTCCAAAAAGTACTTAGGCTTACATTTAAGTACATGCTTGAAATCCTTGGAGAGCAAAGGAAACACATGCACGAGTGCTTTGCTACAAAACCCTCCTCACAGGAGCAGCAATAACTCTGCTCTCTCCTACCTCATTGTCTGAAAATAGTGACAATGAACACAATGAGTTGTGTGAGAAACATCTCGAAAACAAAATGAAATAAAGTTTCCAACACAGTGACCACAAAGCCCACTCTGGAATTAAAAAATTAATTCAGGCTTTTGTGTTGACAGGAGTATTTAAAGCAGTTTTTTTCCACTTTGTTCTGCCAGCCCTCACCATTTCTGCCCTCACATCGCTAATGTCAGTGGCAGTGCCAAACCCTGATGGGAACCTGGTGCCAGGGCTCTCAGAAGCTGCCTAAGGAGAAGGTGACCCTGAGGGGAAGGAGAGTAGGGAAGTGCTTGCCACCAACATGTCTCCCCTTCAGAGCAGCGCCTTGTTCTCCCTTTCCCCCTGTCTTCTGGCTCCTCTGTGTGCAGACCACTGCCCCGTGAACACTTAATAGGCTTAACTTTAAGCACCAGAGTAGATTCAATGGGATTACTCACATATTTAAGTGAGGGTATAATGTTTTGAGAGGGGGGAGAAGCATCACGTTTCTGCCTCTTGATTTGGCTCTCACTCTTAAAGCCACCCAGTTCCAGTGTCTGAGGATGGAAGGTTATGGGATTCACACAGTATCTGCCAGAAGCGTGTTGGTGTGTATGGTACAGCAAGCATCAAACCAGGAAAAGTAGGAAATTGGGGAAATATCTTATAGTTTGCAGACATTAGTTGATTGAGGCCAACCAACTACCCAGAACAGAGACAAACTCAGTGCAGAAACAGAAGGTGTATAAGGTTCAGCCCAGAATGCAGCCGGAGCAGAAAGAGTTCCTGGGGAGGTGGGAGCAGAAGGAAAAGGCTTGCAGCTGAGCTGTGCTGCAGATAGCTGGGCAGGGGATGTCAGGGGAGCCACTGCCTGTGGGAAGAGTGTCCCATCAGCCTTGGGCAGAGCACGTGTGTCATTGGAGATGGGCACCACTGCAGAACAGCATGCTGGCCTGGGGGGGACACATGGCTGTGGGGCTCCTGGGAGGGCTTCAGGAAGGTACGTGGGGATTTAATAAGATCGGTAATTGCAGAGAGACCGGTGCTGGGGAAAAGCCTGTAATTCCCTACCTGGCTGAAAGAAGCACGAAAGGCACTGCAAACTGCTAGTGGTCTTTCACGACATGAACAAAAGTAGTGGAAGATTTAAGATACTGAAGCTGTCACAAGAATTATCTGTGAGGCAAAGGCTGCGTGCATGTGTAGGTAGCACCTCACACATTTTATGAACCACTGCTTAAGTGAATGGATGTAAACAGAAATAGAAGTCGGAGTGGAAGCTGAGGGAAGGCAGGGCTGGGGAGAGCTTTCACTGAGCACTTATTTGAGGTTGTTTCCCAGGTTCACTTGAAACCAAATAGTGGCTCAAATTTAAATCTGATTAGGTGATTATAAATTTAAAAAAGTAATAAGAGGGGAAGATTAACATCTTTGCATCCATCTCATCTCAAGGTGTTTTAATTCCTTTGTAGGAACAAGGACCTTCACAGGGCCTCTGAGCAGAGGAAAATCGAGCCTCTCTTCCCAGAGATTGATGTTCACATCAGTGCTAAGCAGGTGTTCCTTTCCTCCACCTCTGGATACCACATCACTCACAAAAGAGCGTGGTGAGTGCCCCACCTGCCCCGGCTGTGCAGCTGCCCCTCTGGGCTGGGAACCAAGCTGTCAGGACCAGCACTGAGCCCACTACGTCACAAGCAGGGCAGCTGTCCAGGCTGCAGCAGGTAGACCCTCAGAGGGGAGGGACACCTGAGCCAGGCTGGCCATCAAGGAGGTCAGCACAGCTCCTTCCCCTGGCCTGGGAGGTTTTCCCAGCTGCCGTGGCATAAGTCTCCCCGTGCTGGTCTGTGTGTCCTTCACATGGGCACAAGGAGGCCATTTGCTGCATTAGCCTCATTACCTTTCCTTTCCAAAAAGCATCTGCTGTTGTCTGCCTTGCAGTTTGGAAAGGGGTTCATGCTTTCCCCTCCCAAACCTCAGCTCCCCAGCACATCTCCCGTGTGCTGCAATCATTAAATGACACTTCACAACTTCATCTCCTCTCCTCTTACATCTGCTTGCTGCTCCCATGTGCAACCCTGCTCACGTCCCAAACATCTAAATGCATTGTTTCCTCTGTTTCTCCTGCCAGCATGGAAAGAAGCCATCCCTGAAGCAGGATTGCCTTTGAGCTGGCAGCAGATGAGTGACTGGCATTGGGCAGCACTGCTGAGGCTCTGGCAGGCCGTTTAGCAGAGAACCTTGGCTAATGAATGTCATCCACACCTAGCAGATGTGCCACTGCCTGCCATGCCAGATTTTTGACATAATACAGGGCTGCTGGACACAACGGTGCTTGGGAAAACACATAGAATGACTTGTGCCTTCCATGCAGCATTCAGTCCCACTCGTGCTCTGCAAGAGAAACCAAATCTGGAGGAGAGAGGAAAGTGCATCCGTGTCTCTCGCTCCTTGCCCCTGGTTTTATTGGTGCATAAATAATATTTGTGTTGCTTTTCCTCCCATGCCAGGGGTTCTCAAATGAAAAGCCCACCATCCTTTTTCTTTTGTCCCTTGTGCTTCCAGCTCCGACTCCTGCTGGTCTCTCTGGCCCGCCGCCGTGCCTGGGGATAGGGGACCGAGCAGGGGTCTCAGTGCCCCCCGGGAACAGGGATGGCTGCGGGCAGGTGCCTGGCACCTGCATCTCGCCGTCGGCAGCATCCTGGGCTTCGTCTTTCCTCTCCTGCCCTCCATCGGAGGGAAGCAGCATGCGCCGGGCAGAGCGTGGGGACAGGAGGACACGGGCCCTCCGGGCACCCCGAACCCCTCTGAGCTCCCGCCCGGGTCTCCCCCTCACCGCGCCCAGCGGGGGAGCGGGGACGGGGCCGCCTCCTAATCCCGGCGTAATCCCGGAGAGCGGCAGCAGCGCGGGCGGCCGCTAATCCCGGCCCGCCGCCGCTAATCCCGCCGCGTCTCCGGGGGTCCCTGTCCGTGTCCCCGCGGCTTGGGGGCGATGTCCACGCCCAGGCCGTGCGGTGGGGTCCCCGATCGAACACCCGACTCTCGGGAGACCAGCTAACTCGGTCATTAACCCGCTAATTGCCCCGCGGGCAGGAGCGCAGGAAGGGGTGGGGGCCGCGCTCCAGTGGGTGCTGCCCGTCCGGGGCTCCTGCGACCCCCTGGGGCTCTTGCACCTCTTGGTCCATCACCCTCCCGCCGCCCGCTCCCCGCGTCCCTTCTGCGGTGACACCGTTGGTGGTGTTTTTTCTGTGCGCCCGGGAGCGGCGCGGACGGGGGAGCGGTGAGTGCCCCGCGCTGGAGGAGGGGTCGCCCCGAACGCCCTCGGGGTGGGCTACCCCGGAGGGCAGGGAGGCTGCGACAGGCATCCTTCATGACGGCGAGCTCCGGGAGAGCGCCGGGGGGTCGTTCCCTCCCGGGCGGCTGGAAAACAAGTTCAGCACGGCGTGGCCGGGCCGGGATGCGGCCGGAGGTCGCGGGGGGTCGGTCCCGGGGGTATCGTACCCCAACCAGGAATGCTCCGGCTCGCTGGCTGCGTGAGCTCGGGCGCCCGCGCATCGTGTAACGCAGGTCGCTTTGCCGCTCTCCCCGTTTTTTTCCTCGGCCTCTTTATCTTTCAATTGCAAAGCAATTAAAGGTCTGTACGAAGCTGCGAGCATCCCTCCCTGCGGGGCCCTCTGATGCCCGCTGTATTGCCCTTTAGATGCCTCTTCCTTTTTTTGTTTTACAATTGTTGTATCAATATAATGCTTCCTTTCTTCCTCTGTCTCTATAGATACAGATATACAAGGCAAACCAAAGGTTTCGGCTGCTATTCAGTGCCTCCTCATTTGTCCCGGAGCCGTAACAGTGGTGCCCTTTCTCTTCTGGCTGCTTTTCCCTGCTTCTGGAGCAGCAGTTATGGGAGAAGCAGATGGCTACTGATTGGGTGAGCTTTGTGGCTTTAATACTGAATACTTTATGGAAAAGGACTTTATCATGCTTGGTTGGTCAGAGGAACAACGGGATGAGATTTATGACTAGAGAAAATAAATCTTTTTAAGTTTCAGGCTCCTTCACACACCCCACATCAAGTTGCTGTAGTAGAGCCGGATCTGAAATCCTCAGCATCTTTCTTTTTTTCCTCCCCCCGGCCCCGTCTGTCTGTCCTTTCATTGCTTTCCCCACCCCCTCTGCACCAGGGTTCAGCCAACCTCTCCAAACTTTAGGGACTGTCACTCACTGGAGCATCCAAGGCCTTTACAGCCCCCAGGCAGTGCTGGAAAACACCATCCCCAGATGGGGAACATCCACCTGATGGTTGGATCAGCCTGGGAAGCCGGCTCCTGCCAAGGCTTGTCCATGTTGAACTCAGACAGTGGCCACCCAGTGTCCGGTGGGGAATTGTGAGTGACATCCTCACAGACCCAACAGCACAGAGGCCCTGTGGCCACCAGAGAGACATCCAGGCCACTGCCCTTTGCCGAGCTCAGGTCTCCTGAAGGAGAGGGAGTCCAGCACTACCCGTCCCTACTGCACCCCATACTGGGCAGTTCTGGGTGGGGGGACTGTGGGACCATCCGCGGGGATCAGCCCCCCTCACTGTCCCCCAGCTGCAGTGTGTCCCATCAGCTCGTGGTTTCTGCCTGGCCTCACGCCAAGGCATGACCAAGGACCACGCAGTGGGGTGGGCTCTGCCCCAGTGTGGGATGCTGGTGATGGCACATGGGGACAAAAAGGCCCGAGGGTGTACAGGAGGCAGAAGCAGATTTCAGTCCTGCAGGGGTTCCCCCCTTCCCTTTCTCTCCCTTTCTTGTCCCTTGTAGCCTATCACATCCTTTGTCACGCTGTTAAACATTTGAAGGAAGGTGAAGCTAGGTGAAAGCTTTCCAGGTTTTAAACCTTGGTGCTGCTGTCAGGCCAAGTAAGGAGGAGAAGCAGAAAGCCATTGCTGAGAAAATAATTTTGAGATAAAGTCAGCAGTGATATAGGGCTATATGTGCACCGTTTCACCAGCCACCTGTATTATATTCAATGGTCTGGGTTTTGGTGAACTATAAAAAAATTTCTGTGACCCCTTGGTGAACATACAGATTAATATTTCTCACTGGACTCTGCACTTGCTCTGAAGGAAGTATAGGAGTAGTTAGAGCATCATCAGAGCTGAAGAAACAGCCAAAATGCCTATGGTGTCTCTGAATCGTGAGAAAGCAGGGTCTCACTGGGGTTTCTGGGGAGCAGGAGCATTTTCTTCTTGGGGTGAGCCATACTGAAGCTGGTGTCCGGCCCTTTTTAGGGATTTGTGGTTTTGTGGCACGGTGGTGACTTCACCTGGGAGTCCCGGGCACTGCATCAGTGAGGTGTGGCTGAAGGGTCAAAGGGAATAGGAAAGGACAGGGACCACAGGCGCATTTGGGAGCTGAGCTGGAAACAGGACAGGACATTGCTGGCATGCCTCAGCCCTGGTGAGGTCTTGTTGTAAGGGCATATCCAGCTGGTTGTGGGGCTGAGGATTCCCAGCGGGATCCCTGTGTTGCTTGGCAGGATTACTGGTGGGAGAAGCACTGCTGCTCTGTATGCCGTGTACTGGTGTGCAGCGTGGTGGTGATGCCACTGGCACCGCAGCATAGGGCTTCCCCAGGAAAGGCTCCATCCATGAGCCTGGTGACATGCAGAAAGAATGGTTTGTCGTTCAGCTGCGGCCCTGATTTATTTCCACTACAGAGGCCTGTCAGTCTCCAGGGAAGGGAACTGTTCCGCCTGCATTTCTCCGGGCACCAGGAAAGCTTGTGGCTCTGTGTTTGGTTTTGAGCGGCTTTTCCATTCCACCTGGTGTGCTCCCCCTGGGACCACAGCTGGCCCTGCCTCTGGCAGCAGCAGGCAGAGAGGGCAGCAAGGCAGCTTTGGGCATCCCTTCATGCCGCCTCCCCATGGTCCCCTGCCACCGTGGGAACAAGTGTGACTGGGCTTGTGCACTTCTGGGAACTTGTGTATTCTCTGAGTGATTTTATTTTACGGGTGACTTTACATCAGTCACCTGGGAGCTGACTCTCAGCTGTGTATGTGTCTCCACACAGGAGTAACCAAACATCCGTAGGCCTGGTGCATGTCACAACTCAGGAAGCATTTCCCAAGGGATGCAGTAGTGTTTCTGACCACAGGTTGAGCAGCCTCCTTGGCCCCTTTCCCCTCGCTTTCCTGGGAGAAGTCCAGGGAGGAAAGAGAAGACTGACACCCCTGAGGAGCAGGTGTTCTGTCCCTTGCAGCCATCCCCGTGGGAATTCACAGTGGATACAAGAGGGTTGTCATAATGGTCAGTGATAATGGTGTCCAAGGATCCATACTCCATCCGCCACTCTGCCCCTGGAGCCACCTGAGCCCCCTCCAGGGTCCTAGCCAGGGAGCAGCAGACCCTGGGCTGCCCCGCTGGGGCTGGATGCCATGTGCCCGTGGGAATTAGGCTCTCCAGCCTGGCTCTTTCTGAGCTCAGGTCCCGGTCCTGCCCGGCTGCTCCCGGGGCTTCCCCTTGCCCAGGAACCGGTTGTGCCGTGCCGGTGCCGTCGCCAGGGGCTCGGCGTGGCCGGGGCTGCATTTTTGAGGGGCTGAGAACGGCAGGGAGCGGCGGGAGGCTGACGGCTGCCGGGGTCTGTGTGAAGGCGGCCGGAGCTCCTCAGTCCGGGGCGCCCTTAGCTCTCCGGGGGAGGTTTTCTGGAAGAATAAGTGGGTAGAAAACGCATGGGTGTACCGAGAGAGGAGCGTGCGGCAGCCGGGCGGCGGCGGGCAGAGATCGTACGGCCGCGCAGGGTGACACCGCACCCGCTGGCAGCGCGGCTCGGGCAGGATCGGACCCGGCGCACCTGGGCCGTGTCCCCCAAAAATCCCGGCACGGCTTTTTGGTGAGGCCGGGAGAGCGCCGCCGGCACCGGGTTCTGTAGGGCGCCGGGCTTTGCGGGGTTTGTGGTGGGCGCTCGCGGCCGGAGTACCCCGCAGCAGAAAGTCCAAAGGAAAGAGCTCCCGTCCGTTCCAGTGCTGTTCTGCGGGGCGAGGGACGCCGTTCCTTGGGATCCAATTTTAGGATGGAGTCCGAGGCTGGATAAACGCTCAGAAATGCCGCCGCCGTCCTTTCCAGTCCCGGGGAATTTCAGTAGCTGAGATTATGCCGAAGCGATTTTGAGATCGTTTATGTGCCGTGGTATCCCTTAAAATTCTCGCGAATAAAAATAACGTGTAGGTTTTCTTTCCCCTCCACTAATGACAGTCATTCGGACAATTTATATCTCGCAGCCAGAGCTGCAGCCTAAAAAAAAAAAAGAAAAAGAAAAAGAAAAAACCCAAACAAACAAAAAAA
>VWZF01002905.1:959-31911 GCA_013396755.1 Sclerurus mexicanus
CCATGCTGCTGAGGACGCAGCTGCGCTGGGCAGGGCACATCTCCAGGATGGAGGATCACTACCTCCCTAAGATTGTGCTCTATGGTGAACGTGCCACTGGCTGCCGCAAGAGAGGAGCCCCAAAGAGGAGATACAAGGACTCCCTGAAACAACACCTCAGCCTTGGCCATATTGACCACCATCAGTGGTCCACTCTGGCCTCCAATTGGGAGAAATGGAGACACACCATCCATAACGCTGCTGCTTCCTTTGAGATCACACGCAGAATCAGTCTTGAGGAAAAAAGGCAACGCAGGAAGACCAGTGCCTTGCCAGTAGTGCCGATGGAGACTTTCTGCTGCGCCTTTTGCGATCGGACTTGCCTATCTCACATTGGCCTTTTTAGCCACAAGCGTGCTTGCAGCAAGCATGGGTAGAGCCCTTGCCAATCTTCGTTCGCGAAGCCTAGCCATGATGATGGTTTCTTCAGTCAACTGCAAAAGTTTTTCCTGCACTACACAAACTTGGGATACACATTTTTAAAAGGTCTGTGAACATTTAGAAGCTATACTGAATAAAAATGAAGCTGCTCAACCATGTTTACTCTAGTTATTAATAGCACAAAGCTGAGTTCTCCCTTCAGACTAAGACAGGTGATATGTGTGCAGTCCCACACACAGTCTAGCAGAGGTTACAGGTCTGCAGCAGGCAGAAATTCCATCCAGACCCCATTGCCAGTTATGCAGGCAAACTTCACTTGGCTGAACATCTGTCTGGTTCACACATGCACACATTTGAGTTAAGCAGACATTAATAAATGGATACTGAATTGGTTTCATATATTGCCCATACTAATCCTTCTTCTCAGCTCACCCATCATCTGCAAAAATCAAATCAAGGAACGCACCAATGACACAGCTCAAAGAAAGCAGAGGTTCTTCCTATTAAATTATTAATATTTAACAGCTATAAAAGTCCCTGCTGCACACCATCTATCAAAATGATATGGCTCATCATGAGCAGCATATACCCAGGACTGGATTATTAATGTCATCTGCCAATGAGATGGAGAACTCCACAACCCACCCCACCTGAAAAGACATGTGTCACACTCTGCATCACCTGGTAGTACTGGGGCTGCTGCTGGTGCTTCTTCTGCTTCAGCCTTTTCTGTCAGATCTATGATTAGACATGATCAACATTTAACTCCACAGTGAAAATGGTTCACATGTAACACAAAGGCAACCTTTGAATCTGCAAATCCTGAAACTTGTCGCACAAACAGTTTACTAACACTTGTGATTGAGCTGTAGTTCAGTATTTTCTGTTACAGAAAAATCGTTCCCTAATCGTTTTGCCTGCATGCACCAAAAATTTCCTTTTAAGTTTCCACATGTTCTTCATATGAAGAATAAAGCACCATATCTATAAGGAGTAGGCTCAGAGCCTTTCATTCATCTTGGTATTCATCAGTATCAGATCACTTTGATCATAATTAGTGGGCATGGATAATGCCCAAACCCCATGTGGTCAGTGACCAGTCTACTCCCCCAGTCTCAACACACACTGACAAGTTACGCTGAAATGACAGCAGTTCAATAGATTCTTTCATTTCTATTTAATTCCCTAGAAATGCTATTACACACTTATTTGCCCAGAGGACTCCCTCTTGCAAAGGGATATCTTTCCCACCTAAGAAGGTGTGCCTAAGACTGGTGAACAGGCCACTGGGAGTTATTGGCTACAATATTTTCCTAACAACAACTCATACTTGTACAGACTCAGGTTGTTAGCTGGAGTAGACTGGCTGGATGCACATGAAGGGGTGCCAGGTTGCTAAGGCTCAGGCTGGGTAAGGTCAAAATGGTAAGAGTAAGTTATGTGGTCTCTGAATTTTTAATCTGACACTGAGTGAGAAAGAACATGACACAAAGGACACTGTAATGACAGTGCTTTGTGATTTGTTTTTTCTCTTAAATAAGATCTCAATTATTTTAGCCAAATGAAAATACCTTTCCTTCCCACTACCCATGGTACTTCAGCTAACTCTGCCTCTCTAAACAGTTATAGTTTCAGCAGAATGCAGAATTTTTCACTGGAACAGGGTTGTGCAGCTACTGAAAGGTTCTTGCTTACTAACTGCTACTGTGATGGCACTCTCATGTAAGTCTGTTACTCAGTCAGGATCCTAAATGTCTTTGGGACTCTCCAGCTGAAAAATGCAAAATCAGTGTCTTGCATTTTCATATGAAAGTTATGCTAATCTTATGCTGTTTAAAAATAAATTTATCCGCTCGCCTTCATGTTTATGCATGTTTCGTCAGGAAATCTTAATGAGAAAGACACAGTTATACAGAGACCTTAAGGACTATGGAGCCTCTGCCACTAAGACACAATTTAGAAAATGAATCTTGGTAGGTTGCAAAAAAACACTGGTCATCAGTGTCTCATAAATACTTACGTTTGTTAATCACGAGTCCCGGAAATGGTCTGAAAAAAAAAATAAATTACTGATTCTAAAATGCACTGCATGGGGTCTCCTCCCAATGCAACCTCTCCACACTCTGTGTAACAGAGGTCATCCTAAAAATGAAAAGAAAGTCAAATAAAATAGAAGGAATAGCAGGTCTTAGGTGCTGTGGTTATTCAAAACTAGAATTTTGAAAAGTAATATACATGGGAAGAGCTAAACCCTTTCCTTGGTAACCACTAGTTAACAAGGTGTAACCTGCAGAGCTCCATTCAACAACATACATCAAAGGTCTTTTGGTTAAAACATGTCATGATTAAGGGTTGAGAATTCAGACCACTTAGCAAATATATTTAAGAAATTTCTCTCTCTAAAGATAAACTCAAGCTTTTAGACTCCTGTAAAGTCATCTACAATTTGAAGAGTTACAGAAACTGATAATTTTTATTTTCAACCCCTCCTTAGTACAATTCCAAAGTTTTATCTACTCTGCTTCATGCATACAAATTAACTTTGTAAATATGTGTGTTTTATATACATCTATGAAAATATATACATATAAATGAAATTTCCTTATATTGTAATTGGACAATATTGCATTTTTAAATCTTGTAGATAAACTAATTTTGTAGGGAAAAAATTATGCAAGAGTTTACCTCAACTTAGGATTCTTAACACAGCTGAAATATTTAAAAATACTCATAGAAATAGTACTACAAACACACTATTTACTGTTAAGAGCCAACAAGCTTTGGACTTGTCACAAAACTTGGTATTATAACTGAGAGAGTAAGGCCCACAAAATAACAGGACTTTGTTATACAATGTGACTAGATTCTAACTTGAAAGACAGCTTGCTGTAATATGCAGTATTAATAATACACCCTTTGTCATACTGAATTGGATACATCTTCCTTCATTCATGTGAGGAATATCTGGGCTTTATTTGACCTGTTATATTGTTACCTAAAAGGGCCTCACTGCAACTTTTATTGTCTCACATTTCAATTTATTCCAGCTACAGGGTTGTGCTCACAACACCTGCACAATCTAATCAATGGCAACTACATACCGAATGACAGTAAACTTGATAAGTTCTGCTGATTCCAAAATCTTCTTCATCGAGCTGATTTCCAGATAACTGGGTGCTTTAAATGTCACGCCAGGAGGCAATCCCTCCACCACCACACAGCCAGGGTAAGTAGTGAATTTTCTGTATGGAACTTTCACAGGAAAATTCATACCAGTGGCTTCACCTAAGTGAGAGAGGTCATGTTTATCTTCAAGCCTATAATATTTATGATTACACTGAAAAAAAAATCCTCAGACGATTGAGAAACAAAATACAGACCCAAGATTTCTATCAGATCTGAAACTATGAAAATTTACTTGACTATGAAAACACTACAGTGTTAGAAAGAGAGGTGTTGGATTACATTCATGAACATTACTATGAAAGCGTCAGTCATAACTCCAACTCTGACTGCTCACCATATGAAGAACATAGACTCTGCTTTAACTAAAAAAAAGGTATAGAATGGAGTATAAAAGAAAATAACTACATGAAGGAAAACAAAGTGTTTCCTGCAATGCCATGAAAAGTAATTCAATAGAGCACTAGTGAAGGAATTTCAGATAAAGAAACTCAGGTCATTATTGCTGTATAATGCAAAGTAAAAAAAACCAAACAAAATTATACACAGCAAAAAGGTTAAGTTGCATTTTTAAAATTAGTCTAGTTCCAGGAATTAAGAAGTCAGGGTTATGAACTCCTGAGAAGAGCCACGGACTGCAAGCAAAATAAATACTTCATCCATGTTGATACAAAAGAAACAGGAAAAGCAAGGGGGAACCATGAAGCAATCTAGACTCCTAAGATTTTATTGTTTAAAACATCCAACTACCTACGTCGCTTACAAAAGATTCCTTTGGAAGTCAAAGCACAACATTCATATACACTTCTCAAATTTTTTCATTGTAATGATCACATACATAATTCACTGTGAGTGAATACTCATTCAGTAACTTCAGTATGAACAACATTAATTACACTCATGCTTATGTAAAAATGGGGAGTAAGAAGCAATTACCAAATTTCTGGCTAAAAAGATCATTTACTTGCTCTCTCAAATGTCTGGCCTTTTCTACTTTTGACAGTCGTTCACTTTCATCATCTGGAAGAAATTGTTAGAACAGCATGAGAATTAAGCACAATATTTTTTACCCCTGAAGCTTATTTATCCCTGCATGTTTACTCAAAGTAGATATACACAAGTGCTTCAAAACAAGTGTTGTCTTTGTTCCACACTTTAGCAGTAACACAGAATTGTAAAAATATACAAAAATACATGGTTACAAAGAAATCACAGAATCCTAGAATGGTTTGGTTTAGAAGGGGCCTTAAAGTTCATCCAGTTCCAACCCTCTGCTACAGGCAGGGACAACTCCCACTAGAGCAGGTTCCTCCAAGCACTGTCCAACCTGGCCTTGAACACTTCCAGGGATGAATCTAGGTTTACAGTCTAGAGATGATTTTGTAAACTCAATCTAAACCAACAAATCATATTTTATTTTCTTACTGAACATAGAATGATGGGGAAAGGTAAAAACAAAGTGACCATTCAGTAGATGGCCATAGCATACAACATTCCTCATGGTTTCCAATGAATTCCAATGGATGTAATACATGCTTGAGAAAGTAATAATCAGTGTTAAGACAAAGCACTTCAGTCTGCATGGTTATTCAGTTCAGCCTGAGTACTGATCTCTTGGAATTTGTCAAGAATTGCAAATCAATATTTATTTTACTGCAAGAGATAAATGTGGATACTTCTTAACTAGTGGTTGGACAAAGAATATTCTAAAAATGTCACTGAAGAGATATTAATGAGTGTTAGAAAATACTTAACATTAAAACCCAAATGCCAAATTATGCTCTTTGTTGACTCTACTAGTATTTCAGTGAACCAGCCTGACTGTAGCAAAAAACTTCATCAAACTAAACAAATGTCATGAATAATACAAGCACAAATAGTATGATTGTGAAACACACCAGTATACAGACCTGGTACAGTTACTTGAATGATGTCAAGGTCTTCAGCACCTGCAGTTTTGTTCACCACTGTATTTGCTGTGTTGCTTACTGTACTGGCTGTATCTGGTGAATCAGCTTTTCCTAAAAGGATTAATTCAGAAAACATTTATAGAGTGTTCAAAATCTTCAGTCTCTTACATAAAGAAAATACTGCAAGACAACAGATATTGGCAAAGTTTTCAAAGAGAATGCAGTTTCAAAATGAGAGCATTTATTCCACGGCCTACTTACCTACCTGACACAATTTTCTACTGGCTATCTACACTGCTGTCTCTTGAGCATTTGCCGTTTAGATGATTTACATATTAGGAGCAAACAATTTATCTCTAGACCTGAGTTACTTCTGTGAATAATGCATTACTGGCTACATTTTGATAAAAAGCAGTAAAGAATACATTAGAGGCATGATTTTAGTGAATAACTTAAAAAAATTAATATTCCTGTGCTAGAGCTATATTTAAATTGTAATTAGTAAGTGCTGTTCCCATCTTAAAAACAAACCAACCAACCAACCAAACAAACAAAATTAAAAGCAAAAAAACCAAAACAACCACAATGCAGAGTGAATCATTCAGGGATTTAACACCACGCAACTCTCATACTTGTGTTTAATCCTTGAAAGAAACAGTTATCGAGAACATGAAGCAGTTGCAAAACTCACTTTGGGAGCTTCTAGCAGAACTTTCTTTAATAGCTGCCTTCAACATATCAGGCCTGCAAACAGATTGAACATTTCACATCCAATAATAAAATTACATTATCAGCATTAAAGAAAATGCAATTTTCTAGTATTATTTTATTAAAGACAGGAAATAAGTGATACCCTCTCAGCCAAACAGACAGTCAGGAATACAGTGAGTGAGAGGCTCCACAACTTCATGGAATCATAGAATCACAGAATGGTTTGCATTGGAGGGGACCTTAAAGACCATCCAGTGCCACTCCCTGCCATGGGCAGGGACACCTTCCACTAGCCCAGGTTGCTCCAAGCCCTGTCCAACCTGGCCTTGAACACTCCCAGGAATGGGGCAGCCACAGCTTCTCTGGGCAACCTGTGCCAGGGCTTCATCACCCTCAGAGGGAAGAGTTTCTTCCCAATATCTAACCTGACCCTGCTCTCTGTCAGTTTAAAGCCACTCCTCCTTTTTCTATCACTACATGCCCTTGTAACTTCTCTTGCCAGTTTCTGTGCTGGCACATGGGTATCTAAACCTGTTCTAGACAAGAAAAAAAATTCTTTCAACATCCAATATACGAATCTCCACTTCTCGGCTCTTTGTACACAGCCAGCAAACTTTATGAGTAACCCATAAGTGCTCCATGTAGTAGGAACTAAACCAGAGATGTGATAATTGTACTGGGCTAAGAAATCTGGACTTGTTCTTCCCCTCACAACATGCTGTAAGAGTCTTTCAGAACAAAGAGAGTATTGTATCTTGCTCCATCTCTACAAAAGCTTTCTGACCATCTCCTCCATTAGTAGATATATTCCCGTGTGTATTTTATAGAGTAATTTAGCAACTTGGCAACACATTTTCTTTTTTTGGTCTGCATTTCAATTCTCATAGAACAGATTATCAAAGATATTGGGAGTCTTACTTTTTAATAACGAATTTTATTTTAGATTTGTTTCTCAGGATCTTCTCTAGTCTTGGAATTCCAAAAGTTGAAGGTTGGCGGAAAGGTACCCCTTCAGGTAGTCCTTCCACATGGAAAGCCTCCGGGAAGGATTCAAATAGTGAAAATGGCACCTTCACTGGTTCAGTGAGTCCCAGTGCTTCCCCTGAAATGCAAGAAAGAAAAGAAGCTACCAGCTAGGTAACTGATGTGTATAGAAACAGAAAATCTCTGGTAAAAATGGTATAGAATACTTGGCACATACATACTAGATTAGGCAAAACCAGCAGGTTTGGCTTTTTTGGTGACAGCTATAAGTTTCAAACATAGCTTGTTCTGTTGCAGTAAATCTCGTCATGATATGCTGAAAATTAGTAATGTGCAGCCAGCTCATGCCACTGGCTTGGTTCACACACAAGACTATCCCATCTGTATCCCACTTTGTTATACAAGCAGTGCGTTCTGTCTCTTGTCTCTTCTAGAGAACAGCACTAAGAGCAGGTGATACTAATGCTATTGTTCAAAAACCTGCACTCAGAAGAGCAATGAGGAGCAATTACTTCCAAAAGTCATTAGTTTCCAAACAGCTTGCACTAGAAGAAGTGCAGGCATATGACAGAGCACGTCTCTCCAGATAACATCCGTAACGTATTGAGTCATGCAGAGTCATACAAAGTCCCATTCATAAGCAGAGTGAAGATGTGTCAGGATGTGGATTGCTCTGTGGGTCATTAAAAAAGTCATAATCCAACTACAACTTCTCAATTTCCAAAGCCAAAGAAAATAACTAGAGGAAATGTGACAGAGGATTGCAAGCAACTGTATGAGAATGCACTCAAATAGGAAACTGTGTGGGGTACACAAGAATTGCAGGACTTCTGCAATAAACGTGAACAACTCTCATATCTAACTAAATGTTCATAAGAAAGACTTCTCAGTAAAAAAAGAATAAACCTACCACATTTTTCATTAAAAAGATCTTCGACTTTCTGCTTTAAGTAGGTAATTTTGGCATTCCATGCCTCTGCCAGGAGGAAATTGAAAGAATTAAATCAATACTCACACAATGAATCAATCTTAAAGAATATTTTAATAAATGTTTAATAAATTATTATGCTTGATAACTGATTTACTATGACAGTAAAACACACAAAATGGCTTTCATTCTGCAAAACTATATCCACATCAATCCTCATTTTCCTGAAGCTTTGAAAGATACTGCTTCTAGATAAAGCAAGGGTGATTAAAATTAATCCAAAAGTGATCCAAATTTACAGTATCAGACAGCATGAAATTTACTTATCTGAAGCAGCTCCCAAAATAGTGGCAGAAAGCTCTTCAAATGTTCAAATGTGACACAGCTCTGAAACACATGCCTCTCTGCTGAGATCTCTAATCTCTAGCACAGTTTCTACTTCAGTGGGTGAGATTAAACGTCCATCTAGATATGCATTTTGTTTCTGACAGCCATCAGAGAAATTACAGAATCAAGGAATATGCTGAGTTGGAACGGACCCACCAGGATTGAGTCCAACCCTCAGCCCTGCACAAGACCATCCCCAAGAGTCACACCCTGTGCCCCAGAGGATCATCCAAATGCTCCTGGAGCTCTGGCAGCCTTGGTGCTGTGCCCACTGCCCTGGGGAGCCTGTTCAGTGCCCGACCACCCTCTGGGGGAAGAACCTTTTCCAATATCAAACCTAACCCTGACACAACTCCAGGCCGTTCCCTCGGGTCCTGTTTACTTTTAGCTGCATTAAGCGGTTCACAGATGGTCTCCAAAACTGAAAACTCAGTTGAAAGTTTAAAATAGTTGTGGATCAAAAAAAAACCCCAAAAAACCCAAACCAAACCAAAAACCCAAACCAAACAAAAAAACCCTAGGTCTAACAACAGCAAGCAAGTCCAAGAAAACTGAACACAACTCTGAGTTCAAATATCACCCATGCCAAAAGGAGCAGTTATTCCATATCAGTATCTTATGTTCCTTCTCAACTGGCTCAGTAGGAGTAGAGAATTAATTTCTTTCACATTTTTATGACCATAAGGCTAAAAAGAAAGTATGGGGGACAAAGAAAAAGCAAATAACAATGAACACCTACATACATATAAGCAAATACACTCAGAATATAAGGATGCTGAAAAAAAAGTTTACTGAGGCATAGAATTGCTTACAGTTACTCTGAATGCAGTCACTCCTCTCACTTGACTATGAAGGATTTCAGCAGCAAATTGATGCTGCTTTCAATACAGACATTTCTGTGCCAGAGCACTGCATAGACAGGCCTGGGCCTCCAAGGCCAAAAAGCTCCGGCCAACACTCATTAACACAACTACATGGCTGCCAGTCCTGTCCAGCTTCTTCTTTACTCATCTTCCAGACTGGAGAGGTATATAATGACAATCATGAATAACTAGCTCTAACAGCTAATGGTTTACTAATGTTAGTTCAAATCCTTCCTGATCCCTACATCCCATTAGGTATGTCTGCACAGTGATGTCAATATTTCAAATTTTTTGAGTGCTTATGAAATTTATGCACAATATCAGATCTCAGCTGGGTTTATGCATTTTGGTGGTACTCTGCACCAGAAAAGTCCTTCAAGGGTCTGAAGCATTGTGCAGTAGCAGACCAGCAAAAATCTGAAGGGACTGACTGAACTCAAAGATCTAATGGACCTGTGCTGCATTTATACAGCATTCTTCATATATTGCTCAGAATTTCTCTAACACAGATTACTCCACATGATGAACTGAACATACATGAAAGCAAGAACTTCAGTCATTCACTAACTGAATTCAAAACATGAATTCAAAATATCTGATATGTAATCAGAATGTTTCATACCCATATTAAAAGAATGCATCTGTGCAAATTCCCACAACACTTACGAAAAGAGAAGTCTTTCCCTCGTTGCTTGAAATTTGTATTGGAGCCATTGGTTTGAGAATTAGCTTGAGCACTTGTTGTTTGTGCCTTATTAGGACCTGTGAAGAGACATTATATATATACATGCAGAGAGCAGAAGTAAGATATCATATGAAAAGAAAAATGCATCAAACTTGATTACTAGAGAAATCTTAGCTGCTGACTCAAGAGTAGAATAAAAAAAATAGCCTTTAAGAAGTTCTTCTAGGGTTGTATTCAAGCATTTGATACTACTGATCACATCTGTTATTTCTCTGCTTGGGGCTAAGTCAGTTCCCCCATCTCTGCTTGGAATAATGGGCCCAAGCAAGCTGTCAGACTCCAACATTCTACCTAACCCAGTATTATTCAGAAACAAAAAATAAAACTGCTTCTATATTAAAGTGTATCTGAAGCCTTCAAATGAACGTTTGCTACATAAGGCAGTTTTATAAGTTACTTATGGGCTACAAAAGCTGAGAAGAATAGAAAACATCAGAAGAATAAAATAGAAGAGCATCAGAAGAATACTTAATGATATTTCTTCCATACTTTCATCAATAGTAACTTCAATCTCTGGGACACTTGAACTGCGTGCAGGACTTTCTGACCTTTTGGAACTCTTTGGACTCATTGCTGGAAGCCAAGAGAACAGAAGATGTAAAGCACAAACTCTCTACAACATATATCCTGCACAGCTAATAAAAAAAAGCAGCTGTCTTCCAAAAATTCCAACAGACTGAACTAAATACAGTCTGCATTGTAAAACCTGAACAATACAGTGATGCTCACAGCCTTAAAAAGTAGGTTTAGTGCTCTTGAAAAAGGCAGGTATTACAATTACTCCAGTAATTCAGAACAGAAGACTTCATTGTTTCTAAATATGAAGGAGAGTTTTGGTACTTTTTATTATCTAAATTACAAAAAATTATTAGCACCTGAATTTTCTATAGACAACTTAAAAGATGTTTTTATTCTTTTCTTATAAAACATCATTTTTATTTACTGCAGTTCACTGCTCTAAGCTAAATATGGTTTAAGCCATTAAAAATAAAATAAAAGTTGTCAAAATTGGATAAATTCCATTTTCTGTAATAGAATAGTCAAGTAAAAAAAGCAGATAAATTTATCGTTCGAGTAACTTTTTCGAATAATAGCAGATTTACAGGCTCCTATGCTAGATCATCTTAAATAATGCCATTATTTGCAACACACATATTTTTCAACCACTGAGATCTCTCAATCTGCTATGGAAGCAGAAACTAAATATTTATGAAATGATGGCAGCAAATTGTTTACCTTCTGTGTTTATTTTCCTAGCCAGCTTTCGAGGCAAATGGGAAGTGACAAGCTCAGGCCTAGAAGTTGAACAGAATACAAGCCAATCAACTGCCAAATATAGCAAAATATTAAAGCTTTTTGGAATTCAGTTGAGTTCCAGTGCACATAACATCAGCAATTTACAATAAAATTCTGCTAGGAACGTACATGACTCTCCATCTACTATAAGCACAAAAAAATCCCAAAACACTATAAAGTTACATTTTCTACTCTGTAATTTTCTTCTCGATTTAAGAAAAAAAACCCCAAAAAGTAAAAAAAGGATAAAAGCTTCCAGGTACAAGATCATTCTCCCCGCCCCAGATCTCTGATGCATGAAACATACAATTTATACATCTATGGAAATTTACTTAGGAACATATATCCTTTTATGAGATATATACATACAGAGAATGTTCTTTCTGTTTCATGGAAACAGAATTTAGGTAGCATTTAAAGCCTAAAGTTGCTGGGAATAAAATCAAATAACTTCAAACTCATGAGTAAAAATAACTGAATTGCAAACATACTTTTTAATAACAAATTTGATTTTGTCACTTGCACGGACAATTCTTTCAAGGCGTGGAATTCCAAACCACGTGGGACTTCGGAAGGGGATTCCGTCTGGCAAGCCTTCAACACGCAAATACTCAGGATGTGATTCAAATATAGAATAGGGAACTTTCACTGTCTCTGAAAGCCCCAGAGCTTTGGCTGAAAACAAAGATTAAACAACAGATTACACACTCAAATGGGTGTAATTTTATCTCAAGGGACTTTAAGAATCTTGGTTTACAGAAGCTCTGCTACTCAGAGATAATAAAAAACCCAAACAATAGAAATATCTAAATAGATTTAAACAGATTTCCTATTATTTTCTGTAGAATAACTGCAAATGGGGACTTGGTCCATCTTGTAATAGATCATCTAAACCTGCAGTGACTAATATTTTCTTTCGAGAACTTTTTTCCATCCAAAAACTTTTGTGCATGTACTATCATCTCTTGTCACACAACTAGAAAAATTATGGCCTAGTATGCTGTTATAAAAACATTTATGTCAGTTATAGGAAAGAGTCAGTACAACTTAGGTAAGAGGAGTCAAGTTTTCCATCTGTACTAGTACATTTCTGATGCTTAAGTACAGTGACATTTAAACAAACGAGTTTTAAAATGCAGCAGTGCTATAGAACAGTTCATTTAAAATTTAACTTACCAAACTTTATATTAAATATCTCTTCTACTTGCTCTCTTAGCTTTGTGATCTTGGCATTCCAATCTTCTTTCCCTGAAAACCAGAAATAGATACATCAGAGAATCACTCAGTTCTAGACGCAGAGGTACATTTGAACACAATTCTTCCCACATAAGAATTTGAAAACTATCAACACAATCACATCTGAGAGGACAGGGACACACAATGAGTAATGATTACTAATAGCAGCTTAAATGATATATGTAATTCCTTCTACATAATGGAAAATCTATTTAAGTGTAGTTACTAATTTCAAACACTGACCTAAGTGGGAGAACTTGTTCTTCAGAGCCTTTAGATGCAGGAAGAAATTATTTTAGTGGCTCTTACAAAGCTGGAATTAATTAATCATAGTATATAATAAATAACACTTCTTAGAGCAGAGGATGAGGATTTAAAGACTGTTTTGCTAAACATTTTGATTAGTATAAAAAATAACATCTTCAGTTGCATTCTCTATCATAAATAAAAGCCAATTATAGAAGTGCTAGCCACTGCAGACAGTTTATAGCTTACAGAGAGAAGAAAGCAAAGGATGTCGTATAAAAAGCACTTATTTTCTAACGAATGGCATCATACTTCACTACTTTTCATCACAACCCAACAAATAACTGCTACTGGACCAAACCCATTCCGACCTGTGGAGTGCATGCACGGAGGAAGCTATAAAGAAATTTTTTGTTTCCAAATTATATTTCTGACTCAGAAATTACCTACCTTGCTTATTTCTAGTGTCTTAAACTTCCATAGCAAGATGCATTATTATTTTTTGCAGTCTGGCCTACTTATTTGATAGGTTTCACAGGTATTTAACACCTGCGTATGTGTTTGTACTTGTTCACATGTTCTAGTCTCAGTGCCAAAGAAATCAGATTGACTAATTTACCTTAAAAAAATTGAAGTGTTATTCACAAACTATCTGTTGAGAGCACAAATTACCATTTTGCAAAAGAATAGTATTTTGCTTAAAAGAAGCCTAATATTCTTTAGCAGCATTAAGTTGGCATCTGCACTAAGATCCTTGGTCTTTGCCTGGGAAGGTGGTTTTCAGTGGTCTCTAAGCCCAGGAGAACATTTGCTGTGTTTGCCTGTCTTGACATCACACTCTGGACCCTGGTAAATTTTCTGGGCATTGCAAATTCCAGAACCACTTACAAGGTAGTGAAAAATATAGTGAAACAACTAGTTAAAAACCAAATTATTTTGAACAAACAGTCTGAGGTTTAAGAATCTTCATCACTACTTGCCTGTTCTTTCAGAAAGAGGATTTTAGTAGCTGTTTTTTTATTGCCAGCATTGGCAGCTGCTGTTATAACTTTGAAAAAAACCCAAACTCAGTGCTGCCTTTCCCTCTGCTTTGCACTGAACACAGCCTTTTCTGCTGAGCTACCCTCTTACTATGAGTTTTTTTCATAAAATCCAAATAAAATCCACAATACATTGTGATTATGTAAGACTGCTTACATGATTATTAAATCATATTCCTTCTTTTTTTTCTCTTGCATGTGAACCATGTGTGTGGAAAAACATAGGAAGCCCTGGATATTGGTTTGTGCTTTTATTACAAGCAGATTCATGCTCCTGAAAAACCCAAAGATATCTGGATTACATACTCCTCTAGCAAGAAACAGCCAAAACACTCCAAATTAGGGCATTCGGAAATAAACCCCAAAATCATTCTTTTCCCATGTTAAAGGCACTTCATGCTTTGAAGAAGTTCCTACAACCCCTTATGACAAGAGGCCTGAAAAGAGCCTAGAATCAGCTGTGAAATGTCAAAGGGCTCCAGAGCTTTCATTCAGGCCAGGACAGTAACTCCATTTCCCTGGGGCTGTGAAGGTGACCCAGCATAGTTATTCAATGGCAGCTGGACTGCACCATGATCCCACAATCCAGGAAGCCATCCATGTTCGCTGTGATCAACTTACTCCTTGCAGCCCTCGCGAAGAACATGCCAGCACACTCATCACACAAGGGTTACTTCTTGAAAGTGCTGCATGGATCTACATGTGTTTTCCCACCAAACCCTTCCATTCCCACTTGGAGACACCATCTGTCTTACCTGTTGTGTTCGACCCGGGCTGAATAACTTCAGTTGAAGTTAGCAGCTCTGGCCTGCAACCAGGACACAAATAATTTGCTTATTCCTGACATAAATGAAATACTATTACCTATTATGACATGAATTGAAGAGTTTGCATTTTTCTATTATGTTTTTCACACTTGTAAATATGCTACAGAGGTATTTTGGAATACTTATCCGGATTGCAAATACCCACTTTATAATGCAGAATATTCAATTTGCCTATTTGATAACCAGAAACCAAATACCTCACAACTTCACAAAATCAAGTGCTTGATTACACACAGAGTGTTTGTTTGGCCTCTTAAGAAAACCTTCATTTTTAGGCATTAAACAGACTTACCTTTTGATCACAAATTTTATTCTCTTGCCCACTTGAATTATTTTTTCAAGGCAAGGGATTCCATACCAGGAGGGACTCCTAAAGGGGATGTTCTCTGGCAGGCCTTCAACATAGAGATCAGTTGGATGAGCTTCAAATTTTTTGTATGGAACAGCTTTGGGCTCAGTGCTCCCCAAGGCCTTGGCTGTTGGAACAAAATACATCCAATCGACATTCATTAAAAGCTAGCTGATACAAATTCTTTAGGCTGTTGCAATTGTGATCTTAGAACCTGGGACAACACAGGACATCTAAATCCAACAGAATTCAAGTCTCAGCACATCAAAAAAGTAAAAAATTTGCCATATTGTATGATGTTCCTGCTGTGCAGTCACAATACCAGACTGAAGATTACTGGATTGCTCACTGGGGCATAAAATAGTGGTTTTATCCAAAGTTTTTAGTCTGTAATAGAACATCATGCAAGGTTTTATTCTAGCTCTTAGGAAGCTGACTACTTTTTCATATTGGAGAGAACATAAAAATTCACCCAGAAATGTCCTAATACTAATTGTAATGATACTGCAATAGATATAAATAAGTAAATGGCTGGTTTACTCACCATCAAAGGAAAAATATACAAATAGGAAGGAATTGAGAGCAATCAGAAGAACTGTATATATGACTTTTTTTTTTTAAAAAACTATTACTTTACTTGTATAAGCAGTAAGCTAAAACATTCTTTTTCAGTCAACTGCCAGGATTTTAAATATTTGAAAAAAAAACCTGATCAAAGCCCTCGTTCATGTAGATGTTCAAAGGAAGGAATGAAAACAACCTTCAAGAAATACAAAGCTGTAAGGAAAAGAAAATAATGTACTCACCAAACTTTTTACAGAAAAGTTGATCCACCATCTTTCTCAGTTTGCTGACTTTGGCATGCCAATCCTCTTTTGCTGTATTTGAGATTGACATAGAACAAAAACAACATTCCCTAATTATTTGGATTATATTTTCAGTTGTTCAGTTTACAGCACGCATAATCATCCTGAATTTTCAGGTAACACAGAAAATGCCATGCATAAGACAAGACGTATGGCTTCAACTTGGAAACAGAAAAAAATAATCATAAAAGAATAACAGAATATTAAAACTGAACAAAAATCCACTGAACCAGTGACATCACTTTACCTACAAAATACACGCAGTGACTTGGACTGAAGAACTGCAATGCTATCATCATTCACCTCCAATCTGCAGTTCCATTTGGAGATGGGGTTAGATTTTTGCCAGTATCATTTTCTGGTGAATTACCTTGATATTCAGTGCAGAATTAGGCATGCATATGGAATGAAAACCTGCTTTCAAGGGATGAAAGGATATATAATACAACTCACTTTTTTCTTCTGAATACGTCTTTGTGACCAACAAGTGAAGCTTGTTGTCAAAGCTTTTTGTGAAGCTCGAATGAGACACCGGCCAGCTGCCAGACCATGGGTTTTAGTCAGCATGCAAAAGCAACAACTTGTGCTCCCTAACTGCACCGCACCATGCTGGGCTATCAGCATAAGCACCAGTTCACGCTTCTCTGGCCATCCCTAGGCCAAACCATCACTGCCTGACTGGTTTGTCTTGCAGTATCAATCTTCTGAGGGTTTCAGGACTGAGGCCATTCCACAAAACCTTTCTGACCAGCCTGCTTCCCACAGGAATGCAAACACAAATCATCATTTTCTCTGCCAGTCAAAATACAGGTTCCATACTCATCCCATTCCTCTCGTGCTGGGGACACAAGCTATCTGGGGCTATGATAGAGCAGGACATTGGACATGGAGCCACAACAAGCAGAGAGAGCAGGGGCTAGTGCTCCATAGCTCCGTCTTTTAAGACAGCAGTGGACACATGGAGTAGCAGAGGAGACGGTAAACTACTGGGAAAGAGGGAATCCAAACAGGAAGAAAAAAAAACTGAATAAAAGGAGGCTCAGAAATCTGCTGTCTTCTGTGTTCCCTGAGATATTGTTGGTAACTTCCACAGATGCTCTTTTCTCTTAGAAAAGATGCAGAGATCACACATGACTATCACTACAAGGTGATGATGACAAGCAATATAAAGAACTGTTCATAATGCTGTGCCATAAAAATTGGTTACCACTGGTTTTCTTATCTCATAAAAACCCCTGTAGCTAAGTAACGTACTTGCTTTGCCTTCATAATCAGTACAACCATATTAAATATGACTAAAACAACAGAGAAAAGGGCTAACTTAACCCACATAAGAGTACAGTAAAGACTAAGGCACAGTTATTGGCCTACCTATTATTTCTGTAGCCAAATGTGGTGCTTGAAGAACAGTAGGTTATTAAAACTCAAAACACTAGGTTAACTTATACTTCAGGAGAAGTTTAATTCCTGCAGACATATTAAAGACACATTCTTATGACATAACTGCTTGGCTTAATTTAGATCCTTAATATTCACCTTAGTACAGTCTTTGATAAACTTTATACAACAGAAGACTGAGTATATAATACAGCATAATGGTGCTGCACTAGCGCAAATACTGCTGTCTATATGCTTGTGTTACTGTCAGAACTAAGGACTTCCCCGGTATTACTAAAAATTCACAGTTCAACCAGGTTGAGGGCACCCGTTAGCATTTTAGGTTTGGGAGCAATTTGTTTGCAACTGTGGTTTCAGGCATACAAGCTTTCAACACTTGGTTTAATTGGACATTTAAAAAAGAAAAAGCCCTGAAACCTAAGAGACAACGGAATTCAACTGAATGGAAAAACAAGCCGGGGAAAGGAATTTACCAACTAGTGCCCATGCAGAGGTATAATTCTTTTAAAACTTGATTCTTTCTCCATGCTAAACATTTTTCTCCCAGCTTGAGAGGAAATGAGTTCATGAGTGCAGTTGGGACAAAAATCTATTCCTGTAGTCTTAAATTTCCATGGTCATTTTTGCTATCTTTGGATGGGTGCTCAATGGAGGCAAGACATATAACAGCATGCATCTGCTGAAGACTATTCCTGATAGGAAAAGTGGTTGGAATGTATTATCTTTGCACCACTATGTGCAAATGGAGCCCCATTATCCAAGCAAATCAGATTCTACAATAACAAACGTCACGGTAACTACTATGTTCATCACTGCATTCCAGTTAACTTAATTTTGGAAAATACCATATATAAGCAATTATTCCACAGTACAGACAGTTCCCAGTAAACTCTATCAACTGTGAAAACTGCTGCCTTTTCTCTATAATTCAACAGACTAACACCTAGCTCAAAGTTTTTCCTTCTGACCAGCTGAATCAAATCCATTGACAGAGTATTAGTAACACTGGCTTGGATAACCTGTGAAAAACTGCTGTCCCTCTGTAGCTAAAACAAATTCAAAAACAGAGGAACTACTTGCAATGTGTTACTAGTAAATTGTAGCCACCACTGACAAACATGAATATCATATTGTACTTGTACAACTCACACGTTTGAAGACCTACCTCCTGTAGCTGGTTTGTCCAGTGGAACATCTGTTGAATTCAGAAGATCATCCCTAAAAATTTAAGGTACATGTTTTAACAGTGACAGACACATTGAGAAACCAGGCTCCAATTACAGCCTCCAGGTATTACAGAAGGATCAGAAGAAAAAAAGAAAAAAAAGAAGAAAACAAAGAACTCACCAGGGGCATCATGGTCCCCAACATTAAATTCCAATTTACACCAAAGTATCATAAAAGCTAGTTGGAACCCAACTGATAAAGCATTTTTCATGCCTGATACCCATATCCACCTAAGCCATAACATTTAATGGTAGCGTACAGGTTCCATTAAACTTACTTCCAAGGTATAGTTCATCAGAAACAAAGATTCAAACCAAAAATTTAATCTCCAAAAAGGAAAACTTCAAAGCAGACACTTCTGTTTTTCAAATACATCTAGTTTTATCCACATTTGAACAACCAAGAAATGAAACATTCTGATGTTTCTCACAGAGCCAAACTGGTTTTTGAGCTGTTTTGGTTACCACACTTTACAAAACTGATAAACAGCATAAATTAATTTCTGTTAACAACTACAATAAATTTGACAAGAGAGGTGCCAGCATTGTGTAATATTAAAATCTATATATAGTGTCTGATTTTAAGTGTGACAAAAGGTACACCTACATTTCTGTTCTCTTTCCTAGTTATCTGCAAGCGTTAGCATGTACCTCTCAAACAGGAGCAACGGGCACCCATGGTAAAGTAAGCATGCACAGGGGCAGAGGCTGTCACCACTCCCAATTCTGAGCCTGACCACTGCAAGCAGCAGATTCCCATCCACTTCAAAAACTCTTGGATGAGGCCCTATACCACTGAACCCCAAGAAAACATCAGCTGTTACTCACTGAAGCTTCCTTTAAGCTTCAAGCAGTCTCTCTGTACATCTGAGGTCTCCTTCACATACACTACCTAATCTACTTCCAGACACACACAGGACACACATTCAACTACGCCACAGGAACCAGTAGCTGTATCTTGGCCTCAAGCCTGCCCTGAGAGATGTTCTATACAGATACAGCCTTCCAGCAAGAAGAAAATAATAAAAGCACAAGCTGAAATTTAGGCTAGGATCCTCAGATAGCATCAAATATCCCCAAGTCAATGCCTTTCAACATGTACTGCAGCTGCAGAGATTTGAACAGTACAAAGATACCTGCTTGTGACAAGAAGTCCATAATATTGCAGAGATCTGTCCACCACAACTGTGGTGTTCCGCTGGTCTCATAAGCTGGCTTTATCAGAGTGAACATCAACTAAAAACTCCTCCTTAGTACTGCAAATGAATACATCAGTAGAAACCAGTTTGGAAGTTCTTGAAGATAAAATGAAGCAGAGACAAGCCAGCAGAAAACAGTGAGTAATGTATAGAAAAAAATGCAAAATTCCTTACTTTTTAATCACAAACCGGATCTGCTCTTTTGCTAGAAGTATCCTCTCCATGCGGGGAATGCCATATGTGGATGGACGTCTGAAGGGGATACCTTCTGGCAGCCCTTCCACATGTAAGTCTTCCTGACTTGACTGGAAGAGTGAGTATGGGATGGACACTCGACCTTTTGCTTTTATAGCTTCAGCTTTAAGGAAAAAGGAGAATAAAAACATTAGACTAGCTTGTGTCTCTATTCAAATTACCTATTTGATATTACTTTGATAAACATTATAATTAGCATCCAGACAATACCCCCTCATCACATTCAATTGTGATTGAATTGCAAGCATTCACGTTGTGGCGGATTGTTTTTGTTTCATAGCAAAATCACTCTGATTCACAGTAAACAAGCTGCAGCCCAGCGTATATATGCAGATGGAGGATCTGCGTATGAGGATCTTTTCCCTTTACTCTGTTAACATTTAGTAACAGTTAAAAGTTAATAACAACTGCACCCATTAGAGTGTAGATTTACACTATTTTTGTTTTGTTTAATAGTGCATTTTGAAAGAGGAAGTTACCTAGATTTAATTATAAACCAAGCATGCTTCAGTTCACTAGCTCTTACTATTATTATTTGGTTTACTATTGGCTTGCAAGTCATTAATACCTTGGAGGAGGGGCAAATATCCCTTCTCTTCAGTGAATTCCTAAAGCTGTGGTGTATTTTAGAAACCCAAGGAACTACTAATGAAATAAACAATACACTTCTAACACTGTTGAAAAAAGCATGGCCCTACTAAAATGAAACCTTTGAAGGAAATGAAAAGCAAATAACTCACTCAACCATGGCTGGAAAAATAACCTCAGTGTATTTAAGTTATAAGGACCATAACCATATCAATACACCTATGAGACTGGAAAATACTGGAGAATGACACCAGGCTTTGCAAATACCAAGAGGGATGATTTCTTTATACTCACAAGGGTACATTAATTTTGTAGGCCCTGCAACAAGAATTCTGACTGCAAATAGTTTGATACATTCTGTTGTTTTGCTATGGAAATTAGATGCAAAATAATTATTTGAGGAGAAAAAAAACAAGCTAAGGCCAAATTAGAGCACAGTGATGTTGTGGCAGCACTTCTGAACACAAAACTACTCAGGGCACCTTTCCAAGCAACTTAGTGTAACATCCAAGTGGCCTGTGATTCAGACATTGTCTATGCAAAACGCTCTCATTAACTCGTGAATTCTTAAATGCAATAAAACAATTTAGGTTTTCAAGGTATATGAGTAACACACTCTTTCAACCACTTGAAACCAGAATATTTCTAGGGATGTTTATCACAAAAATTGGGAAGCTTTGAAAACAAGTGTATTATCTTAGTACACATCTTAGTCTTCTGTTAATCTTGTGCATATGTCATCTTAGTCTTATATGTATCTTAATCTTCTATTCTGATCAGAACTGAGTAAAAAAGTTTTAGAAAACTGCAAGAACAGTGTTTCGTTAGACTTGGTTTCAACTGTCAAATAGAAGATGACCAAAACTGGAGACAGAGAATACAATCATGGAGATGGACACAAACCTGAAGATGCCTCTTAGCAAATAGACAAACAAAACCCTATTCAAACCTGTGCCAAAGGAGCTCAAGAACAATCAAACGAGCTATTGTGTATCACACCAATCCTTCATTAATGTAGATTTTTATTGTATTCATATACCTCTCTCAAGAAATTAACAAAAAAATTATTCTCTGCCCTGGAGGCTGTTGTGGCATGTGGTGAAAATCTCAACAAATGCAGCAGACAAGCCTCAGAGTAACAGATCAACATCACTGAAATCCAGATCACTACCCAGCATCAAGTAAGAACAGCTTCATAGTAACAAGAACCCTCTTTGTTTAAATAAATAACTAATAACAGGTGAGAGTCTTTATTTCTCTTAGATCAGCAAATGTTTTAGTCAATACGCTTCAGAGAGCCTAAGAACACCATCAGCATCACAGTCTGCAATGAGGCTTCTTAGATTTGTAATCTTACATGTTTTTGCATAGAAATCCTACTGAATATAGCCTTCATTTTTATAAATTAGTATGTATATGCAAGTCACTAAAAAGTAATCCCATTTAGTTTTCATCTAGACACAAAACTATATTTTCAGACACTTGTAATGAGTTACAGTGACTGACATTGCTAAAACACTTTGGAGTTACAGAAGCAAAACCAGCATTCTGGGAATTCTGGATATCCGTAACTCATTTCAGTAAATGGGAGATTGCATGTCCATGATAGAAAGAACTAGAGTTGGGTAAGGAATTGATTTGTGAACCAATGCAATGTTGTCATCCACAGGGAAAAGGGGATAATTTAATACCATATGGCCTGCTATGGAAAGTAAGGATAGCTCAGTATTCAACAGACTACACAGGAAATTTTTAGGCTGGTTATGTGCAAACACCAAAATCAAAATTAAAGCAATTCACTAAGAATGATGCTCCTTTTAGAGCAATTAAAAACGGTGAATCAGACCGTGAACTGTTTTAACTCTGTGTGAGTTGCTTTCAGTGGGCTGTTTAAATGTCAGATGATAGTCACACCCCAAACATGTAGTAACTCCAAATCACAAGGTCCATTCTGAAAGCACTTCCACTTTTTGTGGCAGATAAGCACCACTGTTTGTTTTGAAATCTTTGCTGATGTTGTTTTAGTCTCTGATGTGTGGACACGTGCAGCATCTGGAAACAAATTCCAAAGTCTAACACATCTGATGCTTTTTCCTTCCAAGAGTCGTTAACATATAATTTTTGCTTCACTGCAAATCAGTCATAATCAGAAAGAGAGTGAGTGGCAACTTCTCATTAGAGCCATTGTAACAAGATTCTTTCACATTAGTACTCGGTGTAATTACAGAAAAAAGGACAGCTCTCTCAAATGTGGGTGCCTAAGACATGAGCATGCTGGAGCTCCAGGAATCTGAATACAACTAATATTGAGTCTTGCACTTTGGTGCCAAACAGAAACACCTCATTTAAAAATTAACCCTTTGGTGATGTCAGTTCTGCTGTGCTCCTGAGCCAACAATATGATGCAAGCCAAAGGACTGTCACTTAGAGCAACAAAAGGACTAGAGGCAATGGTTTGGAAAGATGTGTAACACATACCATATTTTTTTTCAAACAGCTCTTCAACTTGCTTTCTCAAGTCTGTAATTCGTGCATTCCATTTGTCTGCAAAGAGAAGGACATGTCACACTACAAACAAAACTGAGAATTTCTTGTAAAATCTGTGTTACCATTAACTGAAACATACAGTGTGCTTTTACTGCTCACTTGCATACGGGTGCCTGCAGAGTACAGTACAGGCTATACCTTAAAATACATCGATGCCCTCAGGGAAAAAAGAAGTACAGAATAAAATGTTCAAGATTACCTCCCAAATTTGTATATTAAGTCAAGTTTAAAAAACCACAACACAAACCATGTTAAAGTCACTTCCAGAAATGGTTTCTCTTCAACAGCTCAGTCAGCAGCTCTCACAGCCATCAAGGGTAAAGGCAGTTTGTAGCTGCTGTTGATAGTTATCTAAATCTGTGTGCTGAAAAGCTTAATTAGTGAAGCTTGATAAAGTTTACAGTGAGTACACAGAGTTGTTTTGGTGCAAATCTCTATAACTATCTGGGTCTGGAGGCATTGTGCCAATCCTCTACCTTAATCCAGCGTTTCTTCAAGTCCTGGTGTTGCAAAACATCCTCATAAATCCTACTTCTTAAAGAAGATATAGGCTGCAAGACAGAAGTTATCCAAATCCAATCCTGTGTTACATGGACAGCTGGATTAAATGGCAGAGTTTTAACATCTAATTCACTGCCTGTGACAGAGAACATATTTTCACTGCTTTTTGTACTATCTCAGCACTTTTAGGAAAATCCCACAACTCTTTTGTAGATGGTTCCAGATGCTGTTTGGCCTTTTAAGAAAGAGTTAAGCAAGTGTACTTACAGCTTATTTCTTACTCGAAAGACTTGAATCTAGTAACTACAGAGGTCAAAAACTGAAGCCATTCAAGCTATTACACTTCCAGTTGTCAAAGTCTTGTATCAGACAAGCCAGAGGACTGAATTTTGAGTCTGTATCAAAAGGGACTTAAATACTCATTCTCAGACCAATGTACACAACTTTGGTGTCCATATTTAAGCTTTTTTTTTTTTTTGCTGTAGTTTCATAGATATCCATAGGACAGAATGCTTCAAAAGTGGGCACGAATCAGACCTTTTTTAGCTGGGAAAAAGTATTTTGGCATGCTGCCTTGCATCCAAACAAACTCTTTGTTCTAGTTACCTGGCAGATCACCTGCATTAATAAATCTGTTAAGATTTTGAAATTACATCCTTGTCGATAAATTTATACAATTATTTCTGCCACCCTTCTACTGCCACCCTGTAATGCACAGCTTCTTATGTGATAAACACATCTTGAGCTCAATATTTTCTATTCCTGTGTCACTTGCTCCTTACAGTATTTCCTCCTTTAACTCCAGATACATACCTAGATGAAGCTCTCTCTGATTTCAGCACAAACACCAACTGTATTTTCTCCTGACCAACAGAACAATGGATTAACAGCAGCTTTACCAGAAGAGTCAAGAAAATACGAGCCCGACTTGGCTGGTCTAAAAGGGAAACCCTACTTTACGCCACACAGCTGGTGAACACACATGGACATTCCTGGGGCAAGGTATTTAAAAGGCAACTGTGTTCTGGAGTGGAACCCACAGGAAAATGTCAAGAGTTGAGACCTCATCAGTTCATCAAACTCTAAGGCAAACTTGATGAATGATCTTCTCTAATACTCAGGCTGGCTTTTGTCAGAGGGAGAACAGGCAGGAAGAATGTCATACCATATTACAAAGCAACCAGATAGAAGCATATAAATACTACTGTCCTGAATATTGGTGGTTGTGCAATGTTAGGACACACAGCTCCCACCCAGCCTGGTCTCCTGTATGAGCCATTAAGCTGTCAAGGCTTCATTTTTCTCAGTTTCCAAATCTCACCACCACTGGCCAAATATACCACGCAGATCTTTTCAATCTACTACTTCCGTGTTACTCTCCCTTCAGTGGAAACACCACAGAGATTAATAATCAAATACACCACATTACAGGAATATTTTTTCACAATGGTGGACACACAGAGAGCAGGCAACTGGAAGAAAAACCCATAAACTGGCTCACATTTTGATCAGCACACTGCTTTTTTAGCTACTTTTATACTTTATTAGTAAGTCAAACTACTGAGATGTTCCAAAATTCAGACGGATTATCAGGAAACCAGTGCGATTTTTTAATCTGATTGTCAGCATTATTAACCCCTTGAATCCTACCTAATTACTGTAAAAACATTCTTTCGTCACACACTTTGTGCTGACGTAGAAAAGTTGAAGACCTACCACAAAACTAAGCTGATATTCTGTTTTGGTAATCACTGCAAAGCAGTTTAGTTTTCCTGGAGGCACCAGAATAATTGGTGGCTTCCTTCAATTCTTCATAGACACTTTCTGATATATAGGAAACACAACCCCACTTAAGTAACAATCATGAAAACTTTCCCCATCTGTCCACAATCTCCTCAATTTTTCCCAGTCTCTGCTCCCTGGGATATGTTCCAGATAGCAGCCACTACAGATGGGGCAACTCGCACAAGTGCACACCCAGTGATGCTCAGGTACTAGGCACACTACTATTCCCATCACCATGCCACAGAGTACCCTGTGGGGAAATAAAACTGAACACACAGTTCAGCATGAAAAACACAGAGCAACTCTAAGCATCCTGCAGGCTGGCAAAATGTGTGCTCAACAGTGTGTCAAAATAGGGGAAAACCATACACACTTCCCATCACTCATAGTGAGAAAAGAGCTAGGGGGACTTTATTCTCCACTAAAATGGTTTAACACACTGCAAGACACAACTTGAAGCTTCTGAGCTTTTTATAAAATCTCTTAAGAAAGCAAAAGAATGTGGGAAGGGATTTTTACTGACAATGTCAGTTCCTTTCAACAATGATATTTTTAGCCTCAAAGAGAGTTGGTTCAGACTTTTTTACAAATCCAATCTCCTTTTCCAATGTCCTAGTTACAGGGGGCAGGACCTGTTTATCACTATGTGGGTGTAACCAAAACTGTATTCTACACACTCTGTGCCATTGCTGATGGACTGTTAATATTGGATCATTGGCAGCCACTGCCCAGGGCACACATAACATGTCAGGCTACAAGCTGGGTGTTAAAGAACCCTGTTAGACAGGGGAGTGTTTCTTTGTCTTCACACCAATGACCCAGCTGTGATAACTCCCCTCTGGGGAGGCATTAGCACCTTCACACCAGTTTGAGGGGTCATGTCTGCTAATGGGCCATTAGGGACTGGCACAATAGGCAGCTGCAATGACTTAGACCATCAAAGATTCAAAAAATACCCCATGACTCACACAGTTAAATCACCCATTGTGAAACTCCCCACCCTGGAGGAAGTACTGGGCATTCCCACCTGAACCTGAGCATATATAATCTTTGGGTTTGGGGACATCTGGTACCACTCATCAGATCCAGAGGAGGAACAGAACCTCAACAGGACTGCAACTCTTGACCAGACTACAGCCATCATCACCAACAGGTTTCCTTTCCTTTTACTTTGTATTCAGGGGGCCCACATGGTCCTCAGCACAGGGGCTAATGAACACCATTCTGTTCATATTCCAGGGGGGCTGGGTTATACAGCTGCTTTTGTGGATGAAAACCGGTTTTTCTCTTTATCGTTGTATTTTTTGTAATCTTTTTTGTAAATTGTAACTCTGACTTGTAATCTCTCTCGAGTTGGGTTCGTTTCTCTCACTGGTTTAACCTGTAAACCTGCCCATCTTTTGGTGCCAAGCAGAGGGTATGAGAGAGAAGTAAGAATTACAATTTCATTCTAAGCATTTGTGTATTTGGGTACAGAAACTCTCTGATCATCATGTTGATTGATGTATTCATATGGTTGTACCAAACCCTGTACATACTTCCGCATATGGGGCACTATTTGCCTATTGTGATGCCCTTTTTAAGACCAGGGAGAGGAATCAAAATTGCTTTGTTGATATACTATGTTTATGTCATCATAACGTCAGAGGCAGTGAGTTTCACTTGGAATGTGCATTCAGTCTTTTTGTCTGTCCTGGTCTGGGTTGCTACCTCAGGGGCCTCATCAATAATTACACTGAGCCTGTAGGGGAAATAGGAGACACTGGTTGTTTCCAGCCTTTCACCTCCTTCTTCCCCTTCAGACCTCCTACAACAGTCTTTGAAAATACTGAGCTTGCTCTTGATGGTAAGGACAGCATAACGTTTTTAGTTTTGCTATGTTTCCTCTGTACTGTCTATACCACACTTAGAGGCAGAACAGGGCCTTCTAGGCAAGTTGTCTGGAGGCCTGCCCTGGGAGTGGATAATGCTGAGTGGCATGGGAAGTGGGAGGACATGGGCCAGTATTTGGAGAACTTCTCTCTTCCAGTGATCTGGTAATTCACCCCTGAACAACTGGAGCACCCTGTTAGAGTAATAAGCTACATGAAGGGAAAATGCTCTGACAGCTCCAGAGATGGGCAGCTTACACCAACATGCTGGGCCCTGGCCACTGCCTACCAGACACAGCACCGTCAGGAGGAGGAGAAAAGAAGCAAACCCACAGGCACCATGTCCACCCAAACCATGACTGAGCCAGAGAGAAAAGGAAACAAATCAACAGGCACCTTGTCCACACAAACCATTGTGAAGCCAGAACAACTGAAAACAATAGCAGTCGCTCCTGTCCACAAAATTCAAGACTAAATCAGTTTGTATAGTGAATGACAAGGAAGAGGCAGAACCTCCACACACAGCAGAAGAAACAGAGCCAGAAATAATCACTCTGTCCCTATCCCTGGGCGAGCTGCGTGAGCTGCAGATAGTGTTCACGTGACAGGCAAACGAGTCCATTCTGACCTGGCTCCTCCAAATCTGGGACGCCACAGTCAGTGATACAATTCTAGATGGGAGTGAAGCAAGGCAACTAGGATCCCTTTCTCAAGATGTGGTCATTGATCAGGGGACTGGAAAGAGGCAGGAAACTCTCAGCCACTGGTGGCGACTGTTGTCAAGTGTGAGAGAGAGACATCTTTGTAAGGAGGACGTCCACGTACAGCAAGGACAGAGGAACACAATGGAATAAGGTAACCAGTGCTTAAGAGAATTGTCCATACTGGAGATGACCTTTTGAGAAGATGAAAGAGTCCCTAAAAGTCCAGTGTACAGTGCACGTCCCAGATGTGGTTACAATTTGCATGGCTTGTGACACAAACATATTCCCACTACTTAGCAACGCTGCAATGGAGAGAGAGGACAAGGTGGGCGCATTGGTTAGTAAACTCAGCATTTAAGAAGACGCTGTCACTGCCCCATTATGAGCCCACGTCTCATCTGTGGAAACAAAACTGTGGAAACATGTCCAAAGCCTGGACGAGAAGACTGAAGAGGGCCACCAGGACCTAGGAGAGGAAATTAAGGAAGGAATCTTCCATATCTTGTCACGACGAACAAAAGTCTCTGCTATTAGAAGCAGGCATCCCCCAGCTAAAAAGAGAAAGTGCACTCCAGGTAGCAATCTATGGTTTTACCTCCATGAGCATGGAGAAGATATGAGGAAGTGGGATGGAAAACCCACCTCTTCCTTAGCAGCACAGATATGTGAATTGAAAAGAGAAATGACTACCACAAGAAGCTCTTCAAAGATAAATGCTTTTTTGGTCTCTCGTGAGCAAGACTTCAGATAGTATAGGAGTGATGATGTTATGTCTGATCCTCTTGGAGGGACCTCCAGGTCATATTTACAAGATGAGCACAGTGAGTACCATGACCAGAATAAGGGGTGCCCTGCCTCTAGCCAGGCAGAGGAGACGGACAATCAGGTCTATTGGACTGCGTGGATTCGGTGGTCTGGCAAATCAGACCCACAAAGATATAAGGCTTTAGTTGACACTGGCGCACAATGTACTTTGATGCCATCGAGATATGTAGGGGCAGAATCCACCTCGATTTCTGGGATGACCGCGGGATCCCAACAGCTGACTCTATTAGAAGCTGAAGTGAGCCTGACTGCCAAGGAATGGCACAGACACCCCATTGTGACTGGTCCAGAGGCCCCATAGATTACCTTAGGAGTGGGTATTTCAAAGATCCAAAAGGACTTCATTAGGCTTTGGGCGTAGCTGCTGTGGAGACAGAGGAAATTAGACAGGTGAACACCTTGCTTGGCCTCTCAGGGGACCCTTCTGCTGTGGGACTACGGAGGGATGAAGAATAACAGGTATCGATGGCCACAGCAACAGTACACTGTCAGCAATACTGCACTGACCGTGATTCCGTGGTTCCTATACATAAGATGATCCATGACTTGGAGAGCCAGGGGGTGCTCAGCAGACTCGCTCACCCTTTAGTAGCCCTATATGGCCAGTGTGCAAGTCCAGTGGAGAGTGGAGGCTGACGGTAGATTACTGTGGCCTCAGGGAAGTAACACCACCCCTGGGTGCTGCTGTGCTAGATATGCTGGAGCTTCAGTATGAGCTGGAGTCCAAGGCAGCCAAGTGGTGCCACCACTGACATTGCCAATGCCTTTTTCTCCATTCTTCAGGCAGCAGAGCGCAGGTCACAATTTGCTTTCATCTGGAGGGGTGTGCAGTACACCTGGAATTGACTGCTCCAGGGATGGAAACACAGTTCCACCATTTGCCATGGACTGATCCAGACTGTACTGGGACAGGGTGAGGCCCCAGAACATCTACAGTATGTTGATGACATCATGTGGGAACACAGCAGGGGAAGTTTTTGAGAAAAGAGAGAAGATAATCCAGATTCTCTTAAGAGCTGGTTTTGCCATTAAATGAAGTAACGTCAAGGGATCTGCTCAGGAAAGTCAGTTCCTAGGAGTGAAGTGGCAAGATGGACATTACCAGATTCCAACAGAGGTGATCAACAAAATAGCAGCTATGTCCCCACCAACCAGCAAGAAGGAAACACAGGCTTTCCTAGGCGCCGNCAACCAGCAAGAAGGAAACACAGGCTTTCCTAGGCGCCGTGGGCTTTTGGAGGATGCATATCCCGTGGGCTTTTGGAGGATGCATATCCCTGAGTGCAGTCAGATTGCAAGTCCTATCTACCTTGTGACACGGAAGAAGAATGATTTCTAGTGGGGTGGGGTCCTGAACAACAACAAGCCTTTGAACATGAAGAATGTGCTCTACATTGCACCCAGGGAGAGTGGCCTTTCCTGAAGCCTCTGGCAGAAAGTGTCTGGGGAGACCCCAGGACAACCGCTGGATTCTGTAGTCAGGCATACAAAGGATCTGAAGCCAGCTATTCCCCAACTGAAAAAGAGATCCTGGCGGCTTATAAAGGAGCTTGAGCTATCTCAGAAGTGTTCAGCACCAAAGCACAGCTCCGCCTGGCACCCCAACTGCCAATGCTGGGCTCGATGTTCAAAGAAAAAGTTCCTGCTACACATTGTGCCACCAATACCAAATGGAGTAAGTGGATCACTCTGATCACACAGCAAATCTGAATAGGTGTTACGGGGATTTTCGTGCGGGTGAGAAGGATTTTAACACATCAATGTGATGCAAAATCACATTCCAACTTTATTGTACTTCGAACACATTATATAGGCAGCAACTCCTTGTTTATGTAATAACGCACTCAAAGCAGCAAAGCAATTGGTTACATACATATGTCCACGTGCATGCATAGCTAATATAATTGGCTAAGACACTAAACACCCCTATTCATATTTGGTTGGTTGTATCCTGTTTTGTTTACGTTCTCTCATCATTACAACTACACTTTCTCAACTGCAGCACAGCAGGGGGTCGCAAAAAAAAGGGAATCTTCTTTGCCCTGAGATTTTGGAAATCATC
>VWZF01002906.1:0-85835 GCA_013396755.1 Sclerurus mexicanus
AAAGGGAACCAATCAACAGCCAGATAACAGCGACCAATAAGAATAGGTAACCAAGGGGGAACCAACCAGCAGGAACAATCGAATTTTTACAATTGGAATCTCTACTAACATTAGTGTCTATATTAAATGGTAACCATATAATCTTTGATCGGAGGGGCTCTGACATCCCCCTTTCCTCATGAGGTAGGTAATCTTCTCTTATTGTCTCTTAGAAATCAGGTTCCTTAAGTTACGTTTTTTCCAATCATTATAATTCCTCTGTAACTCTCCCACACTCCTGGGCTGGCAGAGATGAGCTGGGGCCTTGGTGCATGGGGATGGCCAAAGGCTGGGCTGGGAGAGGGCACCANCCAACAGGCCTGCACAGCAGTGGAGAGTGGGAGATGGCACTGCAGCCCAGGACACAGGATCTGCATCTGGCCAGGAGGAATCTGGAGCCTGGAATTCTCCAGGGCAGGAGGCAGCCCAGCCCTCTCCCACGGGGACACCAGGAGTCCTCACCTCTGCCACTGCCCGGTTCTCATCATGGCAGAGGACCAAGAGTGGGACAAGGCTCTGGCTCACATGACTCTTCAAGGGCTTTTTTCCCTCATCCACTACCAACTGCATCAGCTTTTGGAAGAGCCGGATGGAGAGTCCCTGCACACGGCTATTGTCCTGATGGAAAGGAAGAGAAAAAGGTGTCAGCACCATCTGCTCCAGGCGCACCTGTGCACAGGCCTGAAAATCCACAAGGCATAAAGTTTCCTGGCACCACTCAGCACCTGTGACTGGGGGCACAGAGCCTTACATTGTCAAAGAGGGCCTGCAGCCCCTCAGCCAGCTTGGGGGCAGTGGTGCTGGAGATTAGGATGGCTTTGTTCTGCAGCATATTCATGACCATAGTCAGGGCCATCCAAGCCACCTCTCCATCTCCATTCCACAGTAGCTCCACAAGGCTTTTGGACAGGCTGCACATTCTGTATGGGACGATATGGCCCTGGTGTAGCTGTTGTTCGATCAGGGCATTCATGGCCTACAGCTTTTCTCCTCTAAGAGGCCACTGTGGAATCCAGACCCATTAGTCAGATAGCCAGGTCAGGGCAGAGATGTGCTGCACATCAGTGGCCTTTTAATTAAATTTCACATGATGACTAGGCCCCATTGTCCTGAAACATCCCTCCCCCAATGTGTTGTGGACAGTGCCATCACAAATTGTATCACTGAAGTGGTCTTACCATCTGGTCCCTCTATAGAAACGAGCGTTGCTCTTTGAGATGGTTTCTGAATGCTGCTGACTCCTTTAATGATGGCAGTTGTGGGGATAATTTCCCACGTGCTAGGCCAGTCATTTTCTGCTATTATCATAACATCAGCTCCAGTGTCAATCAGCCCTGTTACAACGATACTAGAAGAGCAACTTTTAACAGACATTCAACAAGGAATTAAGGGGCGATGGCGATCCACAGGTTCGGCCCACTGTATCTCATATTCTTTTGCATTGAATTGACTTTCAGCAAAAGGAGGCACTTGAGCTACTATATCCCCTTTTATAATTTTAGTTGGTGGAAAAGCAGTTCTCACTACAATGTCAAAAGGTTCATTATCGACAATGGTTAAAAGTAGTGGTAGAACACATAGTCCATTAACTGCAGGCTCACAGATACCTGTAACTAACCCTTTGAAGAGGGTATCAATGGTTCCCTTTAAAATTACGGAGATTTTGTGGTTTGAGAGTTGTTCAATGACATGTTCTGTGGTAGCCTCCAGCTCCACCACATGGAGACCTGGTCTGGTTCCTCCTCCAATATTGGCATGAAGATTTGAGTGTGCAGAGCATGGTGGGCTTTTGGTGTCATCGCATTCCCCATGGCGCTCTGCACACAATTTCCCGAACCAGGCCTCCGCTTGGTCCCTGGCGAGGACCGAGGTGAGAGAGGCCAGCTGTCTTTATCATAAACTGACCTGCAGTTGACTGCCCAATGATGACCTTCTCTGCAGCAGGGACAATCTGCTGGAGGTCTATTTTTACACTTGGGACATTCACCTTGTGAATGCCCCATATTATCACATGCATCACAATGAGGCCCCAATGGTTTGAGGGCCGTCAATACCTCTGTAACCAGGGCAGCAGTCTGTGCAGAGCTAGCCTCCAGCACCTCCCTAATTACGGTAGATGTATGCGCTGCTTGAGCTTCCAGGTTTTCTTTAGCTATTGCTGTCTCATACATGTGTGTCCCAACATTTTGACATGTTTTGATGATGTCAATGGGTGTCGGGTCCTTCAAGGACCTCAGCACCCTCTGACAATCCTTGCTGGCATTTTCAATGTCCTATTTTAAAAACAAATCATCCTGAGTCTGTGGGTGTGGTACCTATCGAACTATTGCTCCCTGCAGCCTCTTGGCAAAGTCCATGAAAGGCTCCTTTGGGCCCTGCCAGATAGCTGTAAACGAAGGCATCGCCCTGGTGGCATCAGCGACAACCTTCAGTGCCTTGAAGGCCAAGTCCCAAGACAGGTACAGATCCGTGGTTATCTTTACTTGGGCTGCATTTGCAGTGAGTGGCCCATCCCCTAATAACATTTGCATAGTGTGTATCACTGAAATGCCATTGACAGAAAAGAGCTCCTCAGCTTTACTCTTGACCAAGGATTTCCATTCTGTCTCAAACATCATTAGCTGTATAGCACAGAGAATGGATCTTAACACAGTCCTGATGTCATGAGGGGTGAACACATACGCAGAAAAAAGGGATTCAATAAGAGTTATAGTAAAAGAAGCACCTAACCCATAGTCATTCATGGCTTTCTTTATATCCTTCATTATTGGATAGTGGATTGGCTCCCACATCTGTGGATGGTCGGGGCTGTAGAAAACAGGATAGCTTCCAAGGAATTCTAAATCCCCTTGGGCTTCGGCTTGCTTCCTTGCTGCTTCCCAGCATGAGGTGGTAGCAGGTAAGTTGTCATACATAAGCAGGAAGGCTGCAGAGTTCGTTTCATGGGCGCTGCCATTTTGGGCCGGATGTTGTGGCTGGAAGTCATAGGTGCTGCCGTCTTTAACCAGAGGTCAGCTACTCCCTGGAAGGGCCTGTTCCCACTCTTCCTGCAGCTCTGCCTCCACCTTCCTCCCAGCTTCTGTGAAGAAGCTGGAAGAAAGAGGAGTCAGAGTGCCATGAGGGATTGTTCTTCCATTTTGAGAGTAGCCCAAGGCACCATTTTGTACAGGGAGCCCTATAGATGACTCAGCAGGAGTTACAGCTGGTCCTGGTGCAGCCTCTCCCTTCACCCCACAGTCACTAACAGGTGTCAAATTTGTAGCAGCCACTTTACACTTCAAAATATTAAAAATTAAAGTCCAAGCCATTAAGGCTCACTCTGCATCCATGTCTAAATTATTTTCTGCAGCAGTCCACACTTCAAATCCTAACTTGTCCCAATCCTCTAGAGTTAGTGGAATTTGGGGGGGGATAACGATGCTTAACAATCCATCCAGACAGTACTCCCAGAGACTTTTTCTCACAAGGGTGTCTGTTGACTCAGACAAAGCACTTACAGTGCTTGTAGGTAGTATCATCTTTTTTAGAATGACAGGCTCCCATTTTTCTATGAACCGGGGGGCAGGACTTTCAGTATGGGCTTGGGGAATATCAGGGAAGGAGTTCACTTTCTGGCGCTCACCTCCTTTCCAGATGTCGGTGTACATTGCTAGCAGTCCCACCGGGGAAGCTGTCGGGGTCGGAGATCGTCAGCTGGGACACTCTGCCATGGCTCTGTTCCCGGTGAGACCTCACAACCTGTAGCCCTAGTGGTAGAACAACCCTCTGGATACCAGAGGTGCTCAGAGCTGTCCCTGTTCAGGCACCATTTGACACAGCCTTGCGAAGGGAAAAAAGCATGGCACACTACAACGAGGGTCAAACAGGAATGGCAACTTTATTAGGGCAGTTCTGGCTTTTATAGAGGTAGCCCAGAACATTCTGGAACCTGGGAGGAACTTGGGAGGAGCATGCAAACTCCATGACATATAAGGAAGAACTGGGTGTAACACAACCATAAAAGGCAAGTAAAGGAGGGTACTGCCATAAAAGGAAACTCTGCATTGTGGCAGATGCCAGCCACTCAAGTGGTGTCAAATACATGAGGGAAACAACTTCATTTTACACAATTAAGAACATTTCTATTATTTAACAATAAATTTATAACTGGGAGCCTGTAGTAATAAGAAAATGCAGAAGCCTTTGTTTTCACTCGCATCTTCCCTTCTATGGTGACTGCACCAAAGTCCTTAAAGTTCTTCTTTCCATTCTTGGTAGCATCACATCCCAACACCTGTGTGGTAGAAGGTGCAGTTACCCAGCAGCGTACTCATCCTTCCTGCTCAAAAACACAGTTTTTGCCCTTGGCGGACAGGAGCCTTCCTGCCCCGGGGGGATTGTGTAGTGTAAGGAGACACGAGCAGTGAGAAGCCTCCTTCCTTGTTGTCCTCCTCAGAGCCTGCGATTCACCCTCCTCACCACATCTCACATCCCTTGGCAATGCCCTGCCCTCAGCAGCAGATGGGTCACAGAGTCATGGAGTCACAGAATGGCTCTCTTTTTATAGCATGAAAAAGCCAGCCTGCATTTGTGTCTCTCTTTTCTGTGTTGTGTGCTACTTTCTCTGAGGAACAGAAACAAATTTCCTCCAAAACAAAAATAACTTCAGGAGGATTTCTTGGAGGAATCTGAGGCTGCCACCTAGGATCTCAGGTTCCAAAACCATAGATCAAAATACTCCACAAGATGCCTGGGGTGAGTCTTGAATAGATTCCAGAGCTGAGAGTTTTTCCAAAGGAGAAAAGTCACCTCACATAGCATCCTGGGAGTAGTGTCAGGCTGACACCTGGGTTCTCAGATCCTGAAATCAGAGATCAAAACACTCTGGGGAGATCCCTGAGAGGTGTGTCGCAGGATTCCTGGAGGAAGCAGTTTCCATCAAATGAGAATTATATGAAATATATCCTGTATCTAGTTGATCTCTTCTATGTGTGCTCAATCCAAAGCTGCAGCTTGGAGCAGACTTAATGCTACTAAGACACATGTTTTCCTGTGTGTTCTTTTTGTTAGGTGGGAAGCACAGAGAGGCTTCATTGCTTTATATCAACTGGGCTACAGCTCACAGCTGCTTGTGCCTGGGCTTTCACAGAAGTTTGGAGAGGCTTGGGGACAATTCCCACTGAATTGCTTTGAAGTATAGACAAAATTGTCGGCCAACATCTATCTACAGTTAGCTTTGTCAGGTGAAGTAGTGAAAGAAAGGAATGGTTTATATAATGAAAAACACAGTTCCTATTCTCAGGGGATGAGAGTCTTCCTGCCTGGAAGGAATCCTATTGAGTAAAAGGGATGGTTAGCCAGCAGCTTCCTCCTTCTCTGTTCTCCCTGCCCAAAACCACCTTGCCTGTTCTGGGGGGACAGGAGCCTTCCTGACCAGAGGGGATCCTCTAGGGTAGAAGGAGTGAACATCAGTAGCCTCTTCCTTCCTTGTCCCTCTCCTCATAGAATCACAGAATGGGTTGGGTTGGAAGGGACCGTAAGGCTCATCCATATCCAACCCCCCTGGCATGAGCAGGGACACCTTCCAATAGACCAGGTTGGTCCAAGGCCCCTGCAGCAGCTGAGTCAGCAAGGGCATGGCCCCCCCAGCTCTGGGCTGAGCTCAGCTCTAGTTTCCCCCTTGACTTCTAGGCTGAGCTCAGCCAGGATGCCCCCTCTCCACTCCTGGGGTGAGCTCAGCTGGGTTTTCCCCTCCTCAGACTCAGTGGGGAGCCACATCCTCAGCACTCACCAGAAAGGATGTGGGACAGAAAGAGAGCCCCAGGAAAACCTGCCCAGCTCTCAGGCTGCAGGGAGTGCCAGAGAAGTGTGTCTAGTTCATTCAAGATGGCTGGGTTCAAGGTCATGATTCCCAGGAATTTCAGCAGGTCCCATCCATCCCTCCAGACCCTAACACCACTCCTGTGCACCATCCCAAAGAGCAATAAGCACAGAACAAGACATTTTCCTTCCCAATAAGGCCCACAGCCTGCTCTTTTAAACAAATGCCCAGAGCACCTGCTGAGAACCACCTCTGTTATAACCTGGCTCTACCATTAAGCAAGAGATCAGCTCCTAAGGCATCCTCACCTCTAAACCCACAGATATTCCCTAGGACAAAAAGCAGAGCACAAGGGACACCCATCTAAGCTGATGGGAAGAAGGACTTACAGGCCAGCTCAACCTATGTTAACAGGTGAAAGAAGTGCAGAAATGTATCACACCAGCTGTGGCTGGGAACAACTGATGTTAACATTCAAATGTAGCTTAATTTCTTTGCTGTAAACGAAAGGCAAGATAGCAACCTTGCACAGCTATTCCTAAGGGCTTTTTTGTGATCTCCCTAAAAAGCAGTGGTCCCTAGACATCACAATCCTGCAATGCTGGGGCTAGGGACCATCAGCTCTTTCTTGAGTGCTGTTGTTTACTTTGGCTATACTTTTGTAAAAAACAGGTTTAGAAACTATCATCACACAGTAACCCTAAGGTGAGGGTTTCTTGGGCTATGAGGGAAGAAAGTCAATATTCAGGAAATCTTAGCAACTTTAATATGTTCCAGTTCTGGTGTGCTGAATTTGAAAGGGAGACTAGAGAAGCCAAGTTTCCCAGCCTATGAGAAGCCACAGCACCTCAGAGCAACTCACAGTTGGTATTTAAGAAATGAGTACCCCAAGAATATGATTTCAGCTAAGGTGACACAGACCTGCGCAGAAAGAAGGGACAAGCCACTCCACGAGGGATGGTGCAAAATGGCCAATTTATTAAGGTGTTGCCGGCTTATATAGGGTAGAGATGGAAGGGACTAGAATAGGGGTGGAGTTCAGGGAGGAGTTAAACAGGTCTGGGCCAAACTAGGGAAAAGAGAGAAGGGCTTCCACATATAAGGAGAAATAGGGGAGGAACAAGGGAGTGGCTAGCCATATATGGTGCAACTGCATTGCACCACAGGCCAGCCAATAGGGAGCCGGGAATAAAGCGACCAATAACAAGGGGTAACTGGGGAAGAACTGGGGTACAACCAGCCAATGGGAACAATCGAAATTTAAAATGGAATTATTACTACTCTAATACATAGAAAAACTATCTAACTAAACTAGCAGAAACAAGTGAACTCCTTAATCGACCGTCGGACGTTCTTCGATCCACAAGGTGGGTTGCGCATGATTATCTTTGTCATTATTCAGTTTTTTCTTTTTCCAGTATTGGTATTTATTGGACCTGACCCCGACACTAAGGCATGTGATTGTCCTGACTCGACCAGGGACCTGCGTGTCAGAAATCTAGAGAAAACTGAGCTGACAGCCAAGAGGCTTCAATTTTCAAGAGTGTCTAAGACAGCTTTAAAACATTAATCAACACCATGAAGACCTAAAATCCATTAAAACAGCCTTTAACTCAGGCAAACAGCTTACACGTTCTATTTAGGAATCATAATTACAGTCTTGTACTGAACATCACCTTGCAAATTTCATAATCTCTCACTCAGAAACAAGACAAAAAGTGCAGCAGCCTGAACCCCCAAGCTGACAGGTTTGTTTTACCTTTGGAGACTACCTATTTGCTGGCCAGCATCTCTGCTTTATGTCATATAATGCAACTCACCATGAGCCCTTCACTGCAAAGCAGAAGGAACATTTTCCTGTTCTGAAACAGAAAGAAAAAGAAGAGTTCCTGGAACCCCAGTGGAGGACAGAAAATTAGTTACATTAAGCAGTTCGTTGTTATAAAATTTGCAAGGCAACCCTAGTTTGGTTAGAGCCAAGAGCTAGGTGAAACCCAAACAGCCATGTCCTCTCAAGACACATCACAGCATGACACTTGAATAACTCAGTTTCAGCAAGAAGAAATTTAAATGCAGAGTAATCTCAGTAATCTCACAGACAGGTGTAAAGGTGTCCAGAATTTGAAAAAGGCAAGCAGGGTTCTCAACACAGCCTGAGCTGAACTTACTTAAATAAGCTTTTCTATCCTGCTTATCTGCATGAGTGTGAGCAGCAGGATGAAGGAAGTGGTCATTCCCCTTTAGTCAGCTGCTTCCTCGATCATATTTTTCTGGAGCCAAAAGCAGGTACAGACTCCCGGCATGGTTTGCTTGTTGGCAGAGATGATGTTCACACCTCTGGGGACAGACAACCCAAGCCAGGTGACATGAGGCTGCTGTGCCAGCTCCCCTCTGCTTGGGACCCACATTGGGCAGACAGCAAGGAGAACAACACACAGATAACTTTTTCTTGCCCCACCATTAGCAATTTATTAACCTGTCAGGCTTCCAGCTCTGACAACAAACTGTGAATGCCCAACAGCACCACAGCCTGAACAGAGGCACCTGCTGCACTGGGGGAAGGCTGGAGCCCCGGGGACAAACCACCTCAGGGCTTTCTGCTTCAGCCAGCCCTTCTCCAAAGTGGGAATGACCATGGTGACTTCACCTCTGAGGTGCTGGGAAGCCAGGTGCCACCAGCGGGGGGACAGAACAATAAGAAAAAGGAGCAAAGAACTTTTTCCCACGTCTTGGGGAGGACAGGTGCCCTTCCCCTCCCAGAATGGGCTCCAGACCAGACAAAACTTCAAAGGCTGTCCTTGGCACCCGCAATACAAAGGCCAGCACAGCAGGGATTATGCAGTGCTGACGCACACCTGGAAGGTAAAAATGACGAGCCACTCTGCCAAAGGAAGGTGCAAAATGGCCATTTACTTGAGGGAAACACTGGCTTATATATGGGACGGATGGAAGGGACTAGAAAAAGGGGTGGAGTTCAGGGAGGAGTCAAACAGGTCTGAGTCAAATAAGGGAAGAAGGGGAAGGGCTTCCACAAATAAGGAGATTTGGGGGAGGAACAAGGGAGGGGCTAGCCATATATGGTGCAGCCGCACTACCACAGGCTAGCCAATAGGAAATAAGGGAATGATTGGCCAATAATGTGAGGGTAACTGGGGAAGAACTGGGGTACAACCAACCAATCAGAACAGTCGAAATTTTTAAAACAGAATTATTACTATTCTAATACATAAAAAGCTATCTATGAAACTGGCATAACTAAGTGAACTTCTTAGTCTGTGTTTGGGCGCTCCTCGATCCACAGGTTGGTTTGGTTTCTGTTATCCTTGTCGCTGTTTAGTTGTTTCTTCCAGGATTTATAGTTCAGAGATCGGACCCGGCACAGTGCCCCCCATCATGATGCTGGGCACAGAGGGAAGCCCCAAATCCCACACTCTTGGTACAGCCAGCCAGACAGCCTGGGAGGATAAAGGCAGCTTCACTCTCCCCAGGATGAGAATCTGTCCAGATGTGGAACACAACACAGCTTGTCAGCTTTCTCAGATTTTCAAAGTGGTCTGAAAAGGCACTTCACTCTCCATCTCAGGATGGAGAACACACTTGGTAAAAACCTTAAAAATTGAATGTTTAGAAGAGGTTCAACAGCAAGCAGAGGCTCTGCAGCACTAGGGCAGCACCACTAGGGCAGCACCCCTGCCTGGCAGATGCAGCAGTCCACGTGCTGTGGTCAGCACTGAGACATTCCATGCAGCACACACTCCCCAGGCCCCACACAGCCACTGGTCCCCCAGACAAGTCCAAGGCCCTGGCACCCCCAGTGGCCCAGGTTCAGGCAGACACAGCTCCCTGCCCAGCCTGCCCTGCCCCACCTCAGGACCTGGAATGCAGCTGCCCACCCAGGGGGCTGTCGGGGTGCAACCAGCAGAACTGCCCCAGTGCCCAGATGGGGAAGACGTTGCCATGTAACTGATGGCACAGGACTTGTTGAACACCCTGGCAACGTTCTCCTGGGAGAGAAGCAGAGAGCAGAATGGTGTGAGTGACATAGGACTGCAGGGTGTTCAGTGCCACATTCCTCTCAAGGGAAAAAAGGACGGCACACTCCGCATTGGGGTGAAGGCAGAATGACGTTTATTGAGGGCTAGCTCAGGGTTTATATAGGGTTCAGGGAGAGGCTTCTGGAAGGTAGGAGGGAACGTGACACAAAAGGAAAGCAGGGGAGGATCCAGGGGAGGAGCACATGCCTTATATGGAACAGGGGGCAGAACATCTACAATTAGGGAGAGAACAATGTAGAAGGTTACCGTATATGGTAGTTGGTGCAATGCACCAACTGGTACCCAATCATAACCTTCTATAACCCTTAACCAATCCTATCGCGTATCTAAAACACAACAACCAATGGGAACATTTCTAGTTATTTCAACTCCAATAATACTTATCACAATTATCAAAAACCATGTTTCACAATACAACAACTAAACAGGGGATTCTTCTTCACCGTTGTCGCTCCACAGTCGAGGCGGTGATCTTTTCGGTATGTTCTTTTTCTTGTCCTGCTCCAAGTTGTTGGTTTTCCAAGAATGATATGTATTCGATGTGATTCCCGCCACAGTTCAGGAACCCCTTGGGAGGACTAAAGTCCCTGAGGCCAGTCCCCATTGGGCAGCTGCTTATCAATCAACACTTTAATGCCCCTTTCCAGCACGCTGATGTCAGGGTACCTGCTAGGCAGAACGGAAATGTGAGCACCCTTATCCAAATGATCTGCAAAACCCCATCCCTGTCCTTGGGGAAATCAACCACCTCCAGGTTGTCCCAAGCTTGTCTCAGGCATGCTATGTGCTTTTGGAAGGGCACCAGACATTATAAATATGGCAACATTTTCCCAGGCTGGAGACCTGCAATTGTGATCCAAACCTTTACTTTGCACTGGCTCACACCAGCCAGGCCCAAGGCCGCAAAACCCATCTCCCTGAGCACTGGGGGCCAGGTGGGGCTGCTCCTACCTGACAGCCATGAGCCNTCAACTCCAATAATACTTATCACAATTATCAAAAACCATGTTTCACAATACAACAACTAAACAGGGGATTCTTCTTCACCGTTGTCGCTCCACAGTCGAGGCGGTGATCTTTTCGGTATGTTCTTTTTCTTGTCCTGCTCCAAGTTGTTGGTTTTCCAAGAATGATATGTATTCGATGTGATTCCCGCCACAGTTCAGGAACCCCTTGGGAGGACTAAAGTCCCTGAGGCCAGTCCCCATTGGGCAGCTGCTTATCAATCAACACTTTAATGCCCCTTTCCAGCACGCTGATGTCAGGGTACCTGCTAGGCAGAACGGAAATGTGAGCACCCTTATCCAAATGATCTGCAAAACCCCATCCCTGTCCTTGGGGAAATCAACCACCTCCAGGTTGTCCCAAGCTTGTCTCAGGCATGCTATGTGCTTTTGGAAGGGCACCAGACATTATAAATATGGCAACATTTTCCCAGGCTGGAGACCTGCAATTGTGATCCAAACCTTTACTTTGCACTGGCTCACACCAGCCAGGCCCAAGGCCGCAAAACCCATCTCCCTGAGCACTGGGGGCCAGGTGGGGCTGCTCCTACCTGACAGCCATGAGCCCCAGCAGGGCCCAGCAAGTGTTGTGGTTCTACGACTCAGCACTCTGCACGTACATGCACTGCTCGCAGGACTCAAAGTCCTCTCCCCACTGGCCATCTGCCATCTGCTTGGAGAGGAAGAACTGGCAGGCCTGGGCCACCTCTCAGCACGCAGCCCTGCAGGAATGGGGCACAGAGTCAAGACAGGACTGGGGACAGGGAGCATTTGGACGCCCACAGTTCTCAGCTGCAGAGAGCAGCTGTTCCCACAGATGGGACTGTCCTGAGAGTTTGAGGGTCAGACAGTGAGTTCCCTGGCTATATCGCTCCTGGGAGGAGCAGTCCCTGAGGCAGGAGAGTCCATGTGCAGCAAGGCCATCCCCCCAGCCCCACCACAGAGTCCTGCCCTGGCCCAGGAGGCAGGTACAGGCAGGGCACCCAGACAGCCCCTTCTCACCCGTCACAGTAGGTGTGCTGCATGCAGGCAAACGCCTCCAGACCAAACCAGGTGCCGTAGGTGAAACAAACCCCCCAGCTCCTAGGAGAAAGGGGAGAACAGCATTGTCAGGGATGCAAGGCCCCAGGTACAGGCAGGTTGTTACACGGCCAAGTTGACAGAACAGGAGAGCCAGGCACAGAGCTGCAGCTTGCCTTCCCCTATGGCACCGCCATGACCCCACCTCCTACCAGATAACTCCGGTGTCAGTAGAACTGGGACCACACTGGCCCCCAAGGCTTCTTGGGATCTTGTGCAATGCACAAGGTACCCACTGCACCTGGGCTGGAGGGAGAGTAACTGAGGGCAAAGCACAGCAGCTAGAGGAGGATCAGCCCCTAATTCCCCTTGCACAGATCCTGCCAGCCAGGAATGCTTGCCATCATGATCCCTCTCACACTGAGGCAGCCAGAAGAAAACTGGGCACTGAGAACACAGCCTGCCCTTTCTAGGACCCATCTGCTCGCTGCTTCTTGCGACAGAAATCCAGGCCCTTCTGCAGAGTTTCCCTGGATAGGAAAAAAGCCACCCATTTCAGAAGCAGCTCAAACTCAGTGTCTGCTCCGTCAGCCCCTCTGAGGCTTCCATGGTGTCCCATTATTAGAGGGCACAAGAGGCAAGAGCATGCAGACAGGCAGGTATGTTGCTCAGGATATATGTAGGTATACATGTGGGTATATGTGCCCCAGCTGGGGCTTCTCTGCCTCATGTCACAAGCCTGCAAGTGGTTGCAAGAGCCAAGACAATTGCTAAGTCAAGAGGCAGGTAGCTCTCCACCAGTTTCTGACATGTTCCTCTGTAGGGAAAGAAGGATTGCACAGTATGTGTTGGGGTGAAGCAGGAGTGGCTTTTATTGAGGGTCGGGCACAGACTTTTATATGGGTCGAGAGAAGGTTCTGGAAAGTAGATGGTAAAGGGGATGGATGCACCGAAAAAGGAATAGGTGGGTGGTATTAGGGAGGAATGAGGACCATATAGGGGAAGGAAGGGAGGGATAGGTACAAATAAGAGTAGAACTTGGTAGAACATTTCCATATAAGTAAATAGGTGAAATGCACCAACCATCAACCAATCATTAACTGTACTGCTACCTGACCAATCATAACATGTAACTGGGGGATGGCTAGCCAATCACAACATTTGGAATTTTTACAACTGCATTTATACCTATTCTAATACAAATAATTACTAATCTACATTAACTACTACGTATTAAACACTGCACTCTTCTTGGGCATCTTGCTTCCAGGCTCTGGGCAGATCACGTAGAGGTAGGTCTTCTTTCTTTGTCTTATTCAATTCTTTATTAAGATTATTTAGCTTCCAATGATGATAACTGTCCGAGGCTTCCGCCACAGGTTTCCCCCAGCCTGATCCCAAACAGTCTATGCCCTTACTCCTTGGGAGAGGCTGGGCCCAAGCGTCTTGCAGGGGGCTCTGGTTTGGGGAAGTCACCAGTAGCAGAGCTGGCCACTGCAGGGGCTGCCCCATGCCAGTGCAGAGATCTAGGCAAGACCCCTAACAGGGCACAGCAGGGGCTGTTCCAGGAGGCCATGGCAGGCAGCTTCAAACAGTGCAGCCTGTCTGCTCCCCTGCCCGGGGCAGTGCCTCACCATGGCAGTGCCTCAGCTGATCTTTGAGCCTCAGTGCTCAGGGAACTCGCTCTGAAGTGTCTCAGTGCCTACATGACAGCTGACGTGCACTCCACATACATGTAGTCAATCATGATGTCACCTGCCAGCAAGTGAGAGGGATCAGTGCCACAGATCTTCTGCGGGGCAGCCAGTCACTGCCAGTCTCTCCCTTGGACCCAGGGCACACTAATCCCATATCAGACATGGGCATGGGGAGGTCGGGCCACTTTGTCCCTTCTCAGCAGGCAGGACAACCAGCCCCAACAGCTCCCCTTACCAAATACCTCCGAAGGGTTCAGCAGCTCCAGTAAGTGGTCTCCTCACTTGGTTTCATACGTGGCAAAACCTCCATCTGAGTTCCTCATGTTCAGCAACTGCCCAGACCAGCAGAGAAAGGCTGGGACTAGCTCACAGGTGATACCACCCCAGTCTGGCCCCAAGGCAGGTGTGAGGACAAAGTCAGACTCACAGGTCTATGTAGCTGGCAGACAACCCAGGCCCCAAACGCAGTGACAGGCAGGTCCAGTCTGGGCCATCACATCACATTATGTTACACAGGCAGGTCTGTATCACATCAGTGTTGTCACACCAGGCCCCAGATCCAGCCAGTGTTGCCACACCTAACCATATGTAATACCAGATCTACCAACCCCTTGGGCCTTGAGTTCTCTTGCAGGTTTGCCAGCCTGCTTGTCCCTTGGCCCTCATTTTTACAGCACTTACCACATTTACATCATCAAAGAGGTGTTCAGGGGGCACAAGCTTGGCTAGGAAGGGACACTTCTGCAGCAGCATCACTGCCTTCAGCCCCTCCACTGTGCAGTCTGCCATGATCCAGCCACAGTCCTACGTGCTGAAGGGGAAGCCACCCTAGAAAGGGATCAGATAGGCTCAGCAGGCTATCAGCCTGCTAGATAGGCTCAGCCTGACCTTGCAGGGGGGCAGGTGCTGCCCCTCATTTATCCCCTCTGCCCAAATTCCTTCCCAGGTCATGAGTCCTTCAGAGACCAGTCCCAGCCACCATAGTTTGTTCATATGGTGATAGTATTTCTTGTAGTCAGGTGGGTTCTCTGGGATCTGCAGGAGGCAAGAAACAAGTGAGGAGGTGCCAGACTGCAGGACCATGGCCTGAAACCATTGCAAGTGCAGAACCATGAGGGACTGCACAGCACCTGTCTTTCACTGAGGGAGGCAGACAGGGAAGAGGTCAACCCTGGAGCAGAGAGTGCTGAAGAGAAATCACCTTTTGACCTGGTTTCAGACAAGTGTTGCTAAAGTCCCCTCTTTGGCAGATTTCCTGCCAGGGAACCATCTGCTTTGAATGCTCCCATTGGCAGCAGCATGAACAAGACTGTGACTGCATCTGCAACAAGCTGCTGGTGACAGTGACCCTCACCTTGAGCCATTGGCCTGGCAATCAGAAGCCGAGCTCAGCTGAGCTAGCCAAGGGGTCTGGATTTCCCAGAAGAGTGTCTCAAATGTGTCGGGTCCAGACAGGATGAAGGGCAAACAAGCCTAAGCTTTAAGTTTTCCAACCTCTCTAAGCTCAGGTACCCAACCCAGACATCACTGGGCCTGGCCAAGGTCCTCTCTAAGCTGCAAAGATGGTTCCCTGAAAACAGGGAGCAGAAAACAGGAGGTTGCCCCTAGGACTTTGCTAGTCTGGCCCTTCGATCTTCAGAAGGAAACAGATACATTCAACAGGGTTCTGAGCAGCGGCCAAGACTGCACAGCCAGTGTGTGAGACGCCACCAAAGGGCTCTGCTTACCTGTCCCATGCAGCCCCCCATGTTCCATGCAGCCCTCAGGTCCAGCCAGACCTCTCTCCCCAGTGTATCAGCCCCACAGCTCATCTTTGCTGTGCAGGTTGACATGGGCCTGCATGATGTCAGGGTTATCGGGTCCAAGCCCCAGGATCCTCAGGGCTATGTATTTGAGTGCTGTGCCAAACACCATTGATTTGTCTTCCACATGCCTGTCAGGCACATACACAGAGACATCACAGCCATTAGCCAGCTATTGGCATTATCCACACATAACCCACTGCAAAGGACAGTCTTTATTGGGGTGACTGTGAAAAAGCTGACTAATCCAAGAAGAAACATTGCTCTGCACTACCCAGTCACATATGGTGCTCTGGGATGTAGTGACACAGAGGAAATGTGGCCAGACTTGATGCCCTGGCCATCTCTGTGACAAACGTTGCACCTGGAGTGCTGCAGAAGCAGGTCCAACCATCCAGAGCTACCACCGATGTCAAGTTCCCCTCCCTGAACCTGGGCAGATCTGACAGCAGCTCCAAGTGTTTGACCTTGGAGGTGCCATAATTCAGCAAAGCATCTTTGCTACTCACAAGCCCCAGCCTCCATCGAGGAGCTGCACAGAGTGCAGGTAGCATGTCATCTGCTTCTGGAATCCCTCTGGTAGCTGGATTTCGGCTGTGTGGCAGGTGATGAGTAAAACTGGAGGGCCAAGACAGGCCAGCAGTGTACAGAGCTGAACCCCACACACTCATCCGTGGAGGCAGGTGCCCTGGGCATACCTGGCAGCAGGAACAGTGGTCCACTGTAGTCCCCCACCCAGTGCCCATCCTCTGCCTGCAGAGCTGTGTAGAACCACCTCCCCCTGCGGGCCACCTCCTGTGCCAAATAATTACAGGATAATGTAAACTCATAAGGACATTTTGGTTTTCTAGTATATAGTCAATCTACTTAGCAAGAAAGTGCTAAGCATATCTAAGGATACAGTGCTCCACAAAACAAAACAGAACCAAACCAAACCAAAGCAAAACAAACAAAAAAACCCCACAAAACAATTTTTTTGCAAATAGGATAAATATTACATATGTGTACATAAAACACAGAGGGACAAATATTTAATGTTTTATATGTAGCACTTATGTTTGTAAGAAACTTTTTCATTCTGTACAAAATCTCAAACAATCTTGCAGGCTATTATGGTTATTCTAAACAGTGATTAGACATGACCTGCCCAGCGCAGCTGCATTTTCAGCATCATGGCCTTGATACTAGTGATTGCTGCCTGTTACCACCTCCCTAAGATTGTGCTCCACAGTGAGCTCGCCACCGGCTGCCACAAGAGAGGAGCCTTGAAGAGAAGATACAAGGATTCCCTGAAACAACACCTCAGCCTTGGCCATATTGACCACCATCACTGATCCACTCTGGCCTCCAATCAGGAGAAATGGAGACACACCATCCATAACGCTGCTGCTTCCTTTGAGAACACATGCAGAATCAGTCTTAAGGAAAAAAGACAACACAGGAAGAACCGTGCCTCACCAGTAGTGCCGATGGAGACTTTCCACTGTGCCTTTTGTGATCGGACTTGCCTATCTCGCATTGGCCTTTTTAGCCACCAGTGTGCTTGTAGCAAGCGTGGGTAGAGCCCTTGCAAATCTTCATTCACAAAGCCTAGCCATGATGAAACAGTGATTAGATTACCTCACTGCTAAAATCATCAGTAACTTAAAAAAAAATCTCAACTTTTTTTACAGTTCGAAAATTTATAATTTTGTTTAAACTTTATTTATTTATGCAATAAAAATAAAATATGGAAGTTTTTCAATTGTTAATGATAGCAAGAAAAAATTAAAAAAAATAAATGTCCTCCATCAATGAAAACAGTAAGAAACTTCTATATTATTTAAGAAGTACCCTTAAATAATGATACATTTCAGTAGAATTTAGTAGAATTAGCAGGCGAACTCTTCATTTTATATTAGATTAAAAAGAGATTTCTTTCACTTAATTTCCTAGTGAAAACCACTGTGGTAAATGACAGAATTTACAGAACCACGAAAAGGTCAGAAGGAGCAAGCTATGCATGTTAAAAAATAAGAGAAGGGTTTGTAACCATTCTTTGTGAAATTTATATATCTATGCTTTACTACTTCAATAAAATGAATGTTCTGTGGCCTACTTTTAAACACTGATTTGAAAAATCATAATGCAAAGCATAAAATAATAACTAATATATTCATTTAGTTTTTTTAAAAGCTTGCACAATGTTAAAATTGTTCATGACATGACATTTTGACATAAAGGCAGGATAGACTCCTCAAATGCATAAAATGCAAGTGCACTTACTTAAAGTAAAATACATGTTTATACAGAATGATGAAAAGTCAAAATACAAACTATGCCTGTTCACCTATACTTACTTTAGTTCTACCTCAAAATACATTAACAAATTATACAATCCAGCTGTTAATGAGCAGCTGTGAGTTGCATGTACCATCTCTGGACTTACTAAACTGGACATAAGGTATTGCATGCACAATTAATATTGCTTTTAAACAAAGATTTAAGGAAGTGCAGTTTTACTTTAACAGTGTGGCTTTCTGTAAGCGCCCTGAATGCATACTCTAGTAACAGAATAACCTTCAATTAAATCAATAAGCATTAAGAATTTAAATAGCTTCCAGGACTGGGGACACAGAATTTACTGCAGAGTTTCAACAGCCTCAATTTGGCAAGGCCAGAGTGCTTTGCTGAATAAGGAGTTCAACATATGCATAATGTTTAGCTGTAAAATATTTTACCAAGTATGGCCCATAATGGAGAATTAAGTGAAAGTCAAGAATGCTTCTACTCTTTCAAATGTATTTTTTTGCTTAAAGTTAATTAAACTTCTTTCCCACACATTTTAAAAGGCACAGACTTTCTGAATTTTATTTCTTTGCCTACAGTCCTTTCATCCATTAAATAGGTAACAATACCATTTTAACATTTTGTTTGTCTTATAAATCATCGATGAAAAATTTCAAGTGTTCAGGAGAACAGTTATAACTGAAACAAGAGTCAAATATTAGTTCTGAAAGAACATTACTTGGGGTTTTCTACAATATAAATGTTAATCTGGGGTACTGAATTCCTTGTAAGAAATATATTGATAAAATACTTTCACTTTTCAAGTTTCCCTGGAGAGTTTTGGTCAAATATAGTGCCTAGCCTACAAAGCCCTTCATCCTTATTTAAAATTAATATGGATTTTAACTCATGTTCACAGATGTTTACCTGGGAAATTTTAGCATGCTTTGGACATAGCTCAAAAAAAGTTATTCTCTGAAGCATTTTCAACTTTAGCTGGATGCTGTTTGATAAGTATATGTGTAGAAAGGTGAAAAGATTAACCACTGTCAACACAGATGTGCCAGAGTCTCCATTACCTAGATCAAATTTAATCATAGTTTGTATAAGGAGGAAGGGAGGATGATTATTTACCTTGGGTCAAAGATGCAACTTTAAGTAGAAGGTTAAAATTATCAGCGACCTTATCTATTGCTGTCATTTGTCACTGTAAAAATTAACTTTACAGCATCCAAAGTGTCTTCTATTGCTTTTGCTGCCGCAGCACACCTCGACACAACTCTTTCAGTGAGTTCTCTTAAGTCCCTAGTGGGCACTTAAGACTCTCAGGGTAATTGTAAAATAGAATGTAGTCTGACTGGCTGCAACCTACTGGCTTTCCTTGTACTCCAGAAAAAAACCAAAACTAAATGATACAAAACCCACAACACCCAAAAAACCCAACCTCTCTCTTCTACCCTACAAGGAAAGATTGTAGGTTATTTAATGTTTTTTTTAAGAGAGAAAAAAAAGGCAGGGGATGGAAGGTGGGGGGAAGAATAAATTTGAGTAATGTGAATATCTAAGGAGTGCTAACAGAATTCAGGAAAAAACTAATAAGTTGGCCCCAAACATTCAGTACAAAATTGAATCTATTGCACACAGAGTAAAGACTGTAAAGAAAAAGCAGCATTAAGAAGAAATCTAGGCCTTCAGACAAGAAGTTCTGATATTAGATTAAATGCTATCTAAGGTTATACCATCCAAAGTCTCAGTTTTTAATATGTGTTTGCCTTCACCTCACCTGGCAGATCTGGCAAACAGAATTAGTTATACAAGACATCTACCCGATGTCTTCTCAAAGTCAAACAGAATAAGTAGTTGCAACACTTCTTCAGCATATGCTTTTGGAAAAAAAACCTTTATTTTTATTGCCTGCAGGGGGTATATTGCAGCAAACTGAATGTGTTTTCTAAACACAGCTATAGAATTCAAATATTACGCAGTACTTAATAGCATTGTCATCCACCTTGTTTTCAACTTAAAAAGTAAGACTTCCAAGGGGAAACAGGAGGAGAGATGACGGACCCTTTAGCTCTTTAAAGAAAGCCACTTAAGAAGTTTCACTGTTTCTGCTTTGAAATTGGTTAGAGGGAGGCTTATCACTAATAAATTATTTAGTATAACGCACACAATTAAATGCCAATTACAGTATTTTAAACAATAATTTTCAAGCTTCCTTTTATTAAGGTGTAGTCACAGAAAAACAGGTATGCCAAGCTATTTCATCATATGAACCTCTAATGCTTTAAGATTATTCCCTTCAAAGGAAGGAAGTAGCTCAAAACATGACAATATACTGTTCTACCTGATTTGATTTTAAACCTAGAGATCTGTATATTCTCATCCTGCACTCAGAAATTTTTCAAAACTCAATTTATTTCCCTCATTCAGTGAGGCTGTTCAAGCATTAAACTATGTGCTATGTGGGTTGTTTGTTTGGGGTTTTTTGGGGGGGTTGGTGTTTTCTTTGTTTTGTTTTGGTTGGTTGGTTGTTTTTTTTGGTTTTGGGGTTTTTGGTGTGGGGCTTTTTTGTGTTTTTTGGTTTTTTTCCAGGAAAACCTGTAAATCAGCTGTCTATTGTTAGGTGACAGGAAAATAAAAGAAACTACTTATTTATTTATTTAAAGTTAATTTACTTTCTTCGCCTCAAACCCCACTTCAGAGACTTAAACCAGTTCAAGGACCTAGGTAGGTATGGAAGGTCTGTTACAGAGGCAATTGGTCCCTGCATCAGCAAATTACACCTCACCATACTGCAATCTAGATAAGCTTGCAAGTTTAAGGCCTTTTTCTCTTCCTAATAAGGATTACTCATGTCCTGATTGTGGTGCTTTAAAGTACATAGTCTAGTCTTTAAATATGCAATAACATCATTTGTTTTGAGATAAACATGAAAGTATAAATAACGGACTATCTCTCTAAAGGTACAGCTCTTCTATTTGGGCCTGAGAACAGTCTCCCTTTACAGCAATTATTCTGGTTGAACCCTGTTGTTACAGAGATAGATGACCGAGAGTACTAAAACTGTTCTTAATCTTAGGGGTGGAATTATAAGCAAAACAGTGAATTTTCAATACTGATTATAGAGTGTGTATTTCAATACCGATTATTGAGTGACTTAGAAAATTATAACACATTCCTTCAGCTTCAAAATTGTTACAGCTCCACATGAATCAATGCTAAATATAAGAAACACACACATGTTTCTTATGTATATTGTACTTGGAGAATACTGAAGAATATTATGATTTGGTGCATATACTGCAAAAAGATTTCATGTTAATTACAGAAGTTCCAAATCATGTCTACTTTTCAATCATTCAAATACTAAAACTTTCATAATAGTAAATATACAGACTTGTAATTACAGACTGGTCAATTACATGCTTTAAAAGAAAAAAATCATGTTTTTTACCTTACTTATTTTCTAAGATGTTTTAGATAAGGATCATTTTATAAAAGTAATCATTGTTGTGGCTTGTATGATGTATAGAATATTTCACAGAAGAGTGTTTTAAATGCAAAATATATTAACAAGAGTTTAATAACTTCAAGAGCCATCTTGATCAGAAAGCAAGTAAGGTGTATGAATGGCACTACTAAGGAAACAAAATCTGTTTGATACTGAGTTTATGTCATCCCAGCAAAACAAGTTCAGGAAATGCCTATACTTCAGAAAAACAAACAAGGAGAGAAACAAACTGAAACAACCCACAGACTTTAAAAACGTGTAAAAGAGTTCTGTCTCTTCAGTACATAATGAAAAGAACTTGTCAATCTGTGTTGGAATTAAGAAGCTGTGTTCTCCCTCTCCAGCTCCCCTACAGAGAAGTCAATTTAACCCTGTAGCCCACTAAATGCCATATTGCCGGGAATAGGCCATAAGTTTTGTACCGATGTTGTAAGGCCTCAGAATGGAGTTTTGTCAGGATTACTTTGAACTGTCTTGACCTGTCTGGAACTTTATTTTAGTTTGTTTAGCTATAATGGCCTGACTAGATGGCTATAGCTAGTTTGTATTGTGTAACTGTAATCCTGTACATACTGTTGTACACAAGCAGTCATTCTGTGTAGAACAATGTATTCATGGCTCTAAAATAATGGTGTAATGTAGAGAAGTACAAGCCTGGTATGACAGTGGAGGCTTTAAAAACAGGGACTTTGGTTGGTAGAGAAGCACTGACAAGGAATGCTAAGAGAAGTGATGCAGTGTTGCTTCTAGAGAGCCCAGAACCTTAAATAACTTGACTGTGGACAATTATAAGAATGGAGCTGGGCAAAACCAGCTAAGAGTAACAAGGAAAATTAATAGTATCCAGTATATACAACATGATTCATATAGAGTAAATTCAGCTCTAACATGGACTTTCAGACTTGCAAAGAAAGAGGAAAGTTTGCAATGTGTGCTAGCAAGCACACAAAAATAACCCTAAGCAGTTCTTATATTGAGGAGGAGTCAATTATCATTAACATCATATTGCTTCCAGCAATGTACTCAGGATCCTGAAAACTTCCATGTCCAATTGAAGCTGTCAATGGTAAGAACCCAAGGGGCAATGGAAAGGTGAACATAACTGCGAGGAAAGAGGTAGATAAAAAGAAGTCCATGTTTAATAATTTTACTCTAAATTGATTTTTCCTACAATACAGAAGGTTTTGTTCATTTGCTTTTTCTTTATTTCTGTATAACAAACTTGAAGCAATGAATATTCCGTGGTCATTTAAGATTTCAATTACACAAAGAAGAAATTACTGGTTTTACAATTTTTTTTAATGTTTACATTTTTTTACATTTTTACTTTTTGCCTTTAACAGATCATAACCTTAAGTTTAGAACCCTGCAAAATTCTACTGAAATATTTCTAGTGTCTCAACACTAGGAAGTAACCTTCCAGTTGAGTAAAACTCATGCAACCTGATGTTCATTTGGAACAGTTTCCCCCCATAATATTTCACAGACTATTTTTCCTTCTACATACCCTTTTTCCCTGTTTGTATGTACCAAACTTTACAATTAAAAAGAACCCACAGGGATCTATATATTTGTGCAGGCATTTGAAGAAAAAAGATTTTTATGCTTTGCTGTCTACTCTTAAGATACTTAATCCTAACAGAGCAGTATTTGGATAACATTTTTAATTTCAATTTCAACTATGGAATGGAAAAAACATTTTATGTAATGTAGTTATTTCTATAATAACCTACTCTGAGAAAACTTCCTTTCACTTCAGGCTGTCATCTGGAGCATCTGTTCACAGAGAGAACATATCCCCTAAACTGTGAAGTGAGCAACGTATCACCACAAAGTGCATGCTAAAGCATCAGAGGGATACTAAGATCGTCACTCCTCAAATGAAGATGAATATCTTTAGCCAATCTTTTGCAGATGTCCTTTCCAAGAATAGTAAAATATGGGAGTACATGCCACACACATCACCAAAGCCTAAGACTGCTAGCTGCAAAACAGTCACATGTAAGTAAAAGCATTAGAGGAGACTACATAGAATATGGTTTGCCCATGAAAATATTCCTGCAAAACAGGCAAGCTATATGTAGAGTAGGTTGTAGCTATTCTAACATCAGGTAACAAATTTTAAAGCTGATGGCATCCATCAAATTATTAATTTTACTTTTTTGTACACACATTACAGTTACTTCAAGCAGATCTGGAAATCTGAAAGACTGGGGTTTGATTGAAACAAGTGCTATTTCCTTACTATGCTAATTCAGCAAAATTGTAAAACTGAGCTGAATCATCATGCAAATCTGTAAGAAGTTTTAAAATGCTAGATGCAAAATGAATACACATATTTATTCATAAAGCCAAGAGATGAAAAACCTGAATCTTCCTGATGTTTGCTGAACTTTACAATACACTATAGAGTAAGAATTCTAATCTTAAAAGCTAAAACATAAACCCCAAAACTAGTATGTGGTACAGTCACAACTATTTGGACTAGAATTGCCTTTCATTTTTATCACATTATTATAGTGTGCAGCAGTAGCACACATTTCCTGATAGAGCTGTTATGTTCACGTTCCAATACAAGACACACACACACAGGATGTTGCATTAGCAAGTGTGTAAGAGAAACAGGCACACTGTCTGCATCAGAATTCTAGCTGAAGATGACCTTAAAAATATCTACAATTGCACTTCCAGCTTCACATTCAGTTTTCAATCCCCTATAATCCAAAACACCTAAATTTTAACATGCAGTTGACCAACGTTCTGAGACTCATCAACCACCTCTTTTCACAAGGGAATAAAATTGGTAGAAACTATAAAAACATATTCAAATGTTGTCCCAAAACAAACATTGCATGGAAGCAGAAAGCTCCAAAGAAGTTCTGCAGCTTTCAAAACGTGAAAAACTGATAGACAGCATCAGCATTTTAAAATCTCAAAAAGCACCCAGGCATTACTCCATAGACAAGATATCCTTGTTGAAGATACTGCTCCAGAAAGCAATTTAGAGGAGGAGCTTAACCTGTCTTCTTCCTGAACCTGATTCACAGAATTCCTTCTTCACTAACAGTACAAAGAGATAAACCGTCCTTGCCTTTTCTTCTTGCAAGCTGTATTTTACCTTAATAGGGTCTGCTTCAGCATTAAAACATGCCTAGAACATTCAAAATAGGCATTTTCCATTTTTGCAAATAGTCCCAAAGTGATGACTGACCAGAAGGCACTGTGTTTACACTCTTCAACATTTCAAAGGTAGTGCTTGCCAATTCAAGTGCTAAAGCAGGATGGAGACAGTAGGGCTGAATGCATTAATTCTTAAGTGACCCCAATCCCTAAGTCTACTATTTCCCATCTTCTATATGCCCCTCTGAATACCCAAAATCAGACATTGGGAAAGAACAATAAAATGACATAAAGTGCATTTTGAGAGAACAGTATGATTTCTACAAATACAGACAAAAGCTGACCATACTTGCCCCGAATATCTGTCAAAGTTTCCAAATGTGTCATGCCTTCAACAAGTGGATCATCACTATGTAGAAGCAACATCATACTACACTTTTAATATTACTATTTTAATATTTTATGTGGTCTTCTATGTCTGCACATTAAAAGAAAAACAATTTTGGCTAAGATTTAAACTGCCTGAAATCAGATTTGCAGTCTTATAAAGAAAGAATCAAAACAGTTCAACAGACAAGTAAGAGAGAAAGAGTGACCAAAAAAAGTTTTAAGGCAGGAAAAAAATTAAAATATTAATAGTTAGGAGTCCAGTCAGCAATTTTTCTGATTAAAATTATAGCAAAGTTCTTATTTTGGTTCCAGGGAATTTATTTGAAATTTGATGAGATTTGAAGTCAATGAGTTGTTATCCACAGTAGGACATAGTACTTCTGTAAGTGTGAGGACAAGAAGCCTAAGGACATCTGTGGACTATATTTCCTGGTAAGTTTATTATATGCATCAGGGGAAAAAAGTAGGAAAAAGAAAATGGCTCAGAAAAATGTAATTCTCAAAAATGTATGGAGAACCGTATTCTTTCTAACAAGTGACTTATTTTCTGTGTCTGAAATGTCTTCTGTTCATAATTTATTTTAGGGATTAGAAGTTTTTAAAAGTTCAAATGAGTCCCAGTTGTCATGTTATGCCAATGTAATGACATTGTTATATGTAATATATCATCAAACTGACAATTTTGTGGTACAAAGGGGAATGAAAGATAATGGATTACAATGAAGGACCTTGGAAAGGTAGATTTCATAGTTTAATGGTTTTATCTTAGGCAGAAATCTGTTCTCAGAATTGCTAATCTTATTATTTTCTCCTTCATTTAGGCTTAAAATGTTGGTAACAATCTAATCATTAACAAATGCTTCCAATAACTGTATTTTTAATAGTGGCCTTGCTTGAAAGCATTCTATATTGCTGCAAATAGCCTGAAAAAGTCTCTGAAAAATTACAATATCAAAATGGTCATTCCCTATATATAATGCTCAGGCCATTGTCCATTGTTTTCATACTAAATTAACAAAATGCAATAGAATGATTATGTCTTAGTCTCAAAACATTCTTTCTCTGTAGAATTTATGTAAAATCACTATCCATGAAAAAGAAGTAAGACATATTTTACAGATTGTGTCATGTACCCAAAATCATAGCAGAGCACTGAGAATGTGTAAATTCTCTAAACACTTTGTCAAAATATGTCTCCCCTTTTATTTAATTATATACATACATAAATATATGTCTTTAGTAAAAGTCCAACAGCTACAAAAAGGAAGAAAATACATACATTGCAAAATAGCCCATAGCATTGTAGCAGTTTCCTGCTGCAATGAGAGCTGGAGCTTGCCCCAGACTTTCCCACATATCAAGTGCATATTCTAGCAATTCTGAGTTATTTGCTCAACTCTTTTAATCATCTGAAATGTTCAAAAAGAAGAAGTTGATTCTTACTTTTAAACAGGTCTTCATAATTTTGGATATCAGGAAAAGTACTTGAGGTTAAACTGGGCCATCTCTGAAAGCACTGAACACATCCATAGAATAGCATAAGCTGGTAGAGCTTCACTCAATTTAAGAAAACTGTGCTCACTCAAATGCAACTAAGGGCACAAGGCTAAGAATGCATCCAAAGTTCTTCTCCTGATTGTATTTCCATGGAATTTGAAGTCATAAATCCTCAGGTATCAGTATTGGGACCTACACAATTTAACATCCTCATCAGCAACATGAATGGTGGGATTGAATGCAAGTTTGCCAGCGATACTAAGCCGTGTGGTCCAGTTGACATGGTGGAAGGAAGGGATGCCATCCAGAGGTACCTTGTCAGGCTTCAAAAGGTGGACCCATGTGAACCTCATGGAGTTCAACAAGGCCAAGTGCAAGGTGTTACACCTGGGTCAGAGCAATTCCAAGCACAAAAGCAGGCTGGGCAGAGAATGGGTTGAAAGAAGTCCTGAGGAGAAGAACTTGTGGGTGTTGGTTGATGAGAAGCTAAATATGAGTCAGTAATGTGTCCTCACAGCCCAGAAAGTCAGCCATGTCCTGAGCTACATTGAAAGAAGTGTGGCCAGCAGCTCAAGGAAAGTGATTCTGCCCCTTTACTCTTCTCTCTTGAAACCCCACCTGGAGTACTGCATCCAGCTCTGGAGCCCACAGCATAAGGACAAGAACCTGATGAAGCAAGTCTAGAGGAGGGCCATGAAGATGATTAGAGGTCTGGAGCGCATCTCCTATGAGGACAGGCTGAGAGAGTTGGGGTTGTTCAGTCTAGAGAAGAGCAGGCTTTGAGAAGACCTTATAGCAGCCTTCCAGTACCTGAAGGAAGCCTACAAGAAGGCTGGAGAGGGACTTTTCACAAGGGCATGTAGTGATAGGGCAAGGGGAAATAATTTTAAACTGAATGTTGGTAGGTGTAGGTTCACTATTAGAAGGAAATACTTTACTGTGAAGGTACTGGAACAGATTGCCCAGAAAAACTGTGGATGCCCCATTCCTGAAATTACTCAGGCCCAGGTTGGATGGGGCTTTGAGCCACCTGGTCTAGTGGAAGGTGCCCCTGCCTATGGTAGGGAGATTGGAACTAGATGGTCTTTAAGGTCCCTTGTAACCCAAACCATTCAATGATGCTATGATTAAAGACTTTACATTGTCCAATTTCTAATGGCTGCAAAAGGTCTGAAAATCTAAATACAGATTTGAAATGCCGCCTGTATTGTGTGAAGGTGGTAAGATTTTGGGCAACATGTGGGATACAGGGATGGCTTTTTTGATAGCAGATCAAAAGTAGTCTTGTCCCAGACACAGCCTTCTCCAAAATGGATACATTGCAGGACAGTCATACATGGATGCACAAATGTGAATATTTATAGATACACAGAATAAATGCCAAAGTGTTTATATATATATATATATATATATATATATATAAAAGTGTGCACACATGTCTAGCCCTTGACACATGCTGTGTGACTGGTTCTCCGATTACAGCAAACACTTTTAATTATTTGTATGTACAAACCTATATTTAGTAGTGCATCTTAACTCATTGTAACAAAATGAGGTTCAGCTGAGGGGTTATTAAGAATACTAGGATGTCATTGGAAAATATTAGTTCTTTAACAATAAAGATCCTACCAAAGAGAGTCACAAGAATCAAGAACCTACTGTCTATTTAAAATAAAAGTATATATTTTTCTACCAAGTTCTTTTTCACTAGTTTGTTTCTAAATAAAATTTCTCAGTTTTTCAAAGATATTAGTTCTTGCAGTGAAGTACGATTTGAAACAAAAAAATCTAGTCAGGCAAAAATATACCTCATCATTCACCTCAGCAAGAATAAATTGGTCCAGACCAATAAACTCTACAAAACCTGGTTGACTTAAATCAAATGAACATCCATCTCAGAATACTTTCTCTATGTCATAAAGACACTTTTTTCTTTATTTTTTTCCCCCAATAGGAGTGTTGATTTCTTATGTCTGTCTTCTGTGTTATTTCTCTCTTTACTCCAGCGACCCTTGCTTCTTTTTTAAGACATACCTGAAAACACTGAATACTGTCATCATTGCCTTTTGGAACATGAAAAACTAAGAGACAGAAATGTTGCTTTCCTGGTTCCACAGTAAATCTTAAGTGAAACGTGTAATAGAATGGCAAACAAACTACTACCTGTCACTGAGTTATTTTGTATGCTATTTTTTCAAAGTTAATTTTGGACTAGTCTTCACAACAATATCTGCAAGTTTTGTCTCAGACTGCATCCAATATTTATGAAAGTAATATTAAAGACTAAAAGAAGTGTGGGAATAGAGTCTCCAAAATAAACTGCTATCTCATTCAAATGAAAAATAACGGCTCTCAATTCTTCCTCATTATGACCCTAAACCCACTGATTAGAGACCATCTAAGGAAGCTGAATACATATAAGTCTATGGGACCTGATGAGATTCATGTAAGAGTCCTGAGGGAAATGGCTGACAAAGTTGCTAAGGCACTATCCATCATTTTTGAAAAATCATGACAGTCAGGTGAAGTTCCAGATGACTGGAAAAAGAGAAATAATAACGCTCATTTATAAAAAGAGGAAAGCAGAAGACCCAGGGAACGACAGACTAGTCAATCTCACCTCTGTGCAAAACAAGACCATGAAGAAGATTCTTCTGGAAACTATGCTAAGGCAAATGAAAACCAAAAAAATGATTGGTGTTATGACCCACACCAGAAGGCAAGGGTAACCCAGGTTTTTGTTAATAAATCCATTGGGGTGGGTTAGAGTGAAGTGACACTGAATGATCGGTATTTGTAAATATAGATATGTAGGGTTTATTTTAGAACAATTTTGTTTTACAGGAAAACAGGTAAGTAGCCATTTTGGTTGTTACCATGTGTAGTAATACAGCAATATTAAAGCATAAAAATAACACTTAAGAAAATGTATAAGGGAGAGAAAGAGAAAGAAAGGATAAAAGTAGAGACATATATATAGTCCATCCAGCAATGGAACTTCGTAGTTGCAGCTTTGATTTCTGTTTTTTGAAGTAGTGGTCACAGTCCCATCAAAGTGTTGATCTTGATCCTTTGGAGATAGTGGAAGCCCCACCAAAACTCAAAGATTTTCATGAGTTATATACACTCAGGCTCAGGTGGGAATGCCTACCTCCCCTGGGGCGAGGAGTCTTAATGTTTTCTATGCTCCTCAGAGGAGTCTTCACAGCAGAATCATCATGTAAGGGAGGACATTGGTATGATAAGAAGGATTATCCCACCTCGCAGGATTTGCCTCTTGTCAACTTCTACCCTTATCTGGAAATCCAGTTTGTAGCTTCAGTTATACATGCCCTTCTGTACCTGATATAGTTGGGCAATGGCATTCCCTTATCTTATTTGAAGGTCCTTCTGCAGTAGGTGTATTCATGGAGAGGTGGGCTTTGCTGGATGAGCAGCTGTTTCTTACAAAAGTCTTTTAGTGATCTTAACAATATTTAAGCCATTAATCATTTTAGTCTCTGACATTTGGTAACAACATGCCTTTACTAAGGGGAAATCATACCTGACAAATTTGGTGACCTTTTATGACATCATCGGTGGATGGGACAGAACAACTNGTGAAGAATGGTGTCCCTCAGGGATCAGTACTGGAGCCAATAATGTTCAACAGCTTTATTGGTGACATGGACAGTGGNTTATGACATCATCGGTGGATGGGACAGAACAACTGACATCATATACCTGGACTTATGCAAAATGCTTGACACTGTTCCACATGACAACCTTGTCTCTAAATTAGAGAGACATGGATTTGATAGATGGGCCACTCAGTGAATAAAAAACTGGCTGGATGACCACACGCAAAAAGTTGTGGTCAATGGCTCATTGTGTACATGGAGACCAATTATGACAGCCGATTTGAGNGAGGGTGCAGAGAGAGAGAGTTTATTCAACATGGTCCAGGGTATTTATAGGTTTAACAACCAATGGGGAAGAGGTTAACTAAGGGCCAATAAGAGGATTTCACCTAGCTCTACAGGAAAGGATTCCTGCATACTAAGGTAGGGAGATAAGAATTCTCCCAAGGGGTTTTGGGAAGAAGAAAGGTGATTCAGGGAAAAAAGACAGGGAATCCATGTTACAATACAGTGAAAACTTCAGTTATTGGGGCATCTTGGCTGGCTTCTTCTTCATAAATCCATTTCTGGCATGACTTCTTCCATTCCTGATACTGTAAGTCCACTCCCACAACCAGTGAAGAATGGTGTCCCTCAGGGATCAGTACTGGAGCCAATAATGTTCAACAGCTTTATTGGTGACATGGACAGTGGGATTGAGTGAACTTTCAGCAAGTTTGCTGATGACACTAGGCAGTGTGCTCTCCAGAAGATTTTATTATTACTCAATAGCTTTTGAACCTTGAACCAAGCAGAATGTGAGTCAAAAGTGTGCCCTGTCATCCAGGAGGGCCAACTGTGTCCTGGGCTGCCTCAAGCACTGTATCATCAGCAGGTCAAGAGAGGTGTTTGTCCTGCTCTACCCTGCATTGGTGCTGCCTCACCTTGAATATCGTGTGCAATTTTGGTCACTGCAGTATGAGAAAGATACTACTCTCTTAGAGAGAGTCCAAAGGAGGGCTACAAAGATGGTAAAGGGCCTTGAGGGGAAGCCATATGAGGAGTGGCTGAGATCACTTGGTCTGTTCAGTCTGGAGAAGAGGAGACTAAGGGGAGTCCTCATAACTGTCTACACAAGGGGAAGCAGAGGGGCAGGCACTGATTTCATCTCTCTGGTGACTTGATACTACCTGAAGGAATGGTATGAAGCTATGTCAGGTGAGGGTTAGGTTGAATATTAGGAAAAGTTCTTCCAGAGAACTGGAACAGGCTTCCAAGGGAATTGGTCATGGCACAAGCACGTCACAGTTCAAGAAGCGCTTGGACAATACTCTCAGGCATACAGTGAGATTCTTGTGCAGTTGGTTGAATTTGATGAATTTTGTGAGTGACTTCTAACCCAGGATATCCTATGATTCTATGATAACCTGAGCACAAAGTTTAATATTGCCAAGCCTAATAAAGAGTTTGAATAGCTACTGTCTACCCTGTGCAGGCTCCTGGAAGACTGACTTCTAATTCAATACGCCTGCAAACCATCCAACACAGCGAAACCCATTGAAAGTCAAAATATTGTCTTACTAGCATACAGGTGTCTTCTCTCTCCCTTTTTGTCTGACAAATACCTCCAGCAAAGAAACTTAATCAATAGTTATGCATTTGATTTTATCTACAACTGATGCACTTCTTGAAGAAAAAGTGTTGGAATCTTTGCCAGCCTTCCACTGGCATTCCAGCACTACAGTGGAGGTATTGGGAGGCAACACAGTTGTGTATAAAATGTTAACTCTTGAAATTAGATATTGCTTATCAACTAAAATCTATGTCACCATAAAAAAACCCCAACCCAAACTAACCCAAACAAAAAAAACCCCAACCAATGAAACAAAAAAAAATCCAAAAACCCAAAAAAAACAAAAATGCCACCAAAAATCCCCCAAAAAAACACATTTGCCTAGAATGCAACATGTCTTAGCAAGAATGTGCTTTAAAGAGTATGATTGCGTGTCAACTTTATTGTAAAAAATAAGCAGGAACCGAGTTTCCATTTCATAAAGTTTTAGTTGTCAATAGCACAACACCATTTCCACAGGAAAAAAAATACAACTTGTTTTTTATTGTCACATGAATAAGTCATGCCAAAGACTGACAGGCTCACAGTAGTGTGTGATTTCCTTTTTTGTTTTGTTTTGGCAGCTGTGCACACTTGTTTATTTCCTGTGGTGAAATTTTAGTAGGACAGAAGGAATTTGCTAGGGTTGAGCGGAAAGGGTGAAAATAACTGCAGAGGAATAAATAAAAAGCCTATGAAAACATAGAAAGCAAATAAGGAAAATGGTTGATGTAAAGAGCCTGAAGGAGAGATTACTACAGAAGTGAATCAAGCAGCAGATCAACATAATGGAAAGAATGTCCAGATTAAAAACTCTGAAAGCCACCTGGAACTGGTGGCACCATCTCTATTATAGCCACCATACTCTACTCATATCAGTTGAATTTCTAGGTTTTATAGCAATTGTTTTTGGTTTCTTTCTCTTTCTTGTCTCATTAAATATCTGGGGCATTTTTGTTTTTTCCTTCCTCTTTCCACCATGACCAAAAGGACAGAGTCACTGCTGCAGTGTTCTGGGTATTTGCTACAGAGGAAGCAAACTGAGCTCTAAAGATAAGCAGCAATATTTGTTCAGCTCAATGTTCAATAAAGGTTCAGTCACAATCACAGCCCCGTTTTCCTCAAAACATCCTGGGGATTTTCCAACCCAATATTTGCAGAGCCAGATGTTGATTGTTTCATGAGACTGGATGCAACAGTATCTAGGGTACTCCAGCTTCTTGTGACAAAATTTATTTGACTACAAATTCTCCTTCTCTTACCATTTCGAGAATTTTTTTGCATATACATATGGTCATGCAAGTGCACGTTTCATTCATCCTGTTTTTTACATGCAAGTCCTAGATACTATGCTCAGAGAAGTAGAGCCCTGAAAGTACTTGAAACATTTCTGCTATTACATATACCATTATATCTGGTCCTGTTGGAAACAGCCTATCCTGGAATAAAAAGAAATGGTTCTATTTCAAATAAAACATGCATTAATGAAAGAATATCCCTAAAACCTAGATCAACATTTGATAAATAAGTAATACACTAACAAAAGAAAACAAAAAGTTGCTTAAATAATAAAATAAAATCTATTTAATGAAAATTACTATATCTTCCCACTGTGATATAATGTGAAGTATGCAGATTTTAATTTAATATGCTATAATAACTTTACAGTTATGATTAAAACCAAAGAGACACCAAATTATAAATGTGTCAATAATAATGTTCTCTTCATGATATCCTATGGCATTTTTGCAGTTTCCTAAGGATGTCCCAGAATATATCAGAACTGCCTAGTTATCCAATGATGTGTAGAGATGATAAATTCTGGTAATTTTTTTTAGCAAATTAGTACTTACTAAAAATGATATGAATGAAACAAAGAATTAGAATTTCAGAAAATAGTATTCACAAAATTTGATGCAAAACTGGAGGGAGTCAGAGAGGAACCAACCCTGGAATATGTCTTCTGCTATTTCTTCACCCATTCAACACATTTTTTGGAGAGGTGAAAATGGATAATACCTTTTCACAGATGCATGTTAATTACCTGTTCTTTCTCAAGCCTGAGATGCACTTTTGCAGGAGACAGCATGACTGATCAACTGTTTTCCATGCAGTATATTTGGTTACTGATATTTTCTCAGCTGAGAAGGAAAAGTAAGACTGGATTGTTTTTACACCTTTGCACTTACTCTTCATTGCTGACTAGCATCATTACCAGGGAATAAAAGGTAAATTCAGACAATGAGAAGTACCACCCAAACCTCTGAGGTCCTGGAAACTCTAACTCCTCCCCCTAAATACTAAGAGGGGAAGAGCGCCAAACAAAGAACAAAGCAAGGCCAGCAATTGAATTAAGCATCTGTGCAAGTTCTCGAGAGGTAAGATAGTATAAGGGAAATTTCCAGTCTCACCAATTAAAGATAACTTGATATCATAGTTACTAACCCTGCAAAATGGGCTGAAAGACTAACAGCTTACATCTCAAACTTAGTGTCTTTACTGCTGTGACAGCTGCTTTATAGACTAATACATTGTTAAATGTATCAGTATTGCTTTAATGCTGCAGAAAACCTGGCATACAGTCATAATTGGAGACTGACCAAGAAGAAATTAGATACAGAATTCATTTAGGTAACTGGTTCCTTTCTTAAAAGGCTTCATTGTGAGCTAGTTAACTTCTAGTCAGATAAGGGAATATAATTACCCATTACTTTTCTGTGTGAGTTATTCCCTGCTATGAGCATAAAAGAGAATGGAGAATGCAGATGCAGCAAATCCATTGCCTTCTCCATAACATAGGCAATCAAAAAACAGTCAAATGCACAGAGAAAAGGGAGTAGGGAGAGAAAGTCTTTTAACCAAAGGAAAAACACTTTTAAGAGTAGTCCATCTTTCAAAGAAACAAACTCAAAGTGGTGATGCAGGTGTGGAAAGAACTGTTCTCAGTATTCACTGGCAACATGCAGAAGAAGCAGAATTAAATTGCTCTCCAGGAGTTTTAGCAAAGGACATTTCCGCCTTACAGATGTATTTGTGTTCCTTTAAGAAGTATACAAGCATACAACAAGAAAATTTGGTAAGTTTGGTCAACTTAAGTTTCCACAGAGTGGAAAAACCTTTAAAATTACTAAGCTGTTGCAGGATAAGGAAAAGGTGTTCCCTTGAATAAATAACTAGTTGAAGATGGGATAACAACAGATAGGAATTAAAAACCAGTTTTCACAAAGCAAGGTCTGAATGCCCCCTGACTTCTGCATTCAAGAATATTTATAAAATGATGAAGAAAGATGGGTGAATAGGGAGGGGATAAACCTGTTATTACATAATAATGATAATAAAAATGAAGTTGAATGTAAAGAGCTCTAGAAGGATCTTTCAAGACTGGGTGTTATGATGACAGATGAAATTCAACAATGGCTTTCTATTTAAAAGCATTTATACATGGAAACTGATTCAGATGCTCTGCCCAAACTTTCTTTTTTCTCTTTATCTCTTGCTACATCACCATAAAACTAATGTTCACTGTTAATATCTAGAATATGTAGATACTTCTGTTGAACAAGAATAAGCAGATGACCCTTTAAAAACAAGGGTTTTCTTTGCTGGTACCCCCAGTCTGACAGACCAACCCTTTTCCTGCTGCAAATGCAGCCCAAAGCCTTATGCAAACCAATGGGGATGGAGGGACTCTGTTTTTGTATCATCCTGTTCTTTAGTTTCTAGGGCTGAGGCAGCCAAACATTTATGGTTTATACATGTGCCTTAAAGTTTTATAGTGGATGCTCAAAAAAAAAGAAAAAAAATTACAAGAATGAGAACAAGAAAAGTATAAGAATATAAAAGGGTAACTATTTTTCAAAACCACATAGTGGTTCAGTTTAGAATACACTAATTACATATTAGAAATATTAATTAAATGGAGAAATATGTTGACCTTTTCATTACTGAATACTCTTAAAAAGTGAAACTCTTAAAAAAGGAAACTCAGTGTTTAAGTGTAAAAATATAAACATTTAAAAGAATAGTTATACAAATTATTGCAAGAAAGGAAACTCTACAGTTAAGTTCTTCTTAGCTGAACAAGATAATCTAGCAATGTTAATAGGAAAAAAATGCAAATAGAAAGAAAAACTAAAGTATTTATCTTTAGTGGAAAAAATGTAACAGCATGAAAATGTTATTTAAATGAAAGATTTAAGTTTGAAACTATTACCTTTTATTTAACTTTTTCAACTATAACTTGATTTAGGCTTGTATGAAACAGCTAAAATTTGAAGCATCCTGATTTCAGTGGTTTGATTTAGAAGGAAACAGTTGCAGTGAATTGTTTAAATTTACTGTAAGCACTGGAATAAATTAATATAGATTTGATTTGATAGCTGTGGTTGAATTTTGGCAGCAACTATAAGGATATGCTGATTTGCTTCTATAAGAGCTAATGTTGATTCATTCGAGATCTTTACAAGACCTTTTATGAAATCTTTCTTGAAGTATGAAATTTTTTTCCTCCAATGCGGCATAGTTTATTTTAACTATGAATGGATGATGCAATCTGATAAGAACATATTCCATATGAAATTGAATCTTGGTGTCTTTTCTTGTATTTTTGCATTACTGACATCATATCCACTTTCTGCTAGGTTCCTTTTTTCTGCTGGGCAGAAAAGATGCCTGTCAAAGATGGTTGTGGTGGTGCATGCCCCCCCACCTCCTTTCTTTGTTCCACGGTATGATTTCAGAAATGCTCATTAGGCCTTGGCTTTGACAAATAACACATGGGCTAAGCTTCTCTTGAGCTTATAAGAAACTGTCTGCTCCCAGAAATTAGTGCTGTCTAACGAATTCCTGTTTTGTTTTTTTTTTTAACAAACAGCTTTGGTAACTTACTTTTCTTGCCTGAATAACAACCCAAGTGGAACAACATTTCCAGAAGTTATCAAACTTTCCAAGAAAAGTACTGCCCCAAATTTCAGCCAGGATGACCAAAGCCAAGTTTCTTGCAAGCCATATGAACAGTAGTCCTGTGAGACCCTCTGAGCTCTTCTTGACTGCAGTGGGCAGTAACCAGCAGTCTCCCTGTGAGTGGGACACCTCTCAGCACTAGTGAACTAAAGAAAACAAAAAGAAAACTCCATCTCAAAATCTTAAAATGTTGGAATCTAGGAAAAGCCGGAAAAAGAAAGAAACATTAAAGGTCATCTTATGCATCCACATATATGTCTACATAATAAGCCTGCAAAGTAGCATGAACTAATCTGATTTATAGTGTTATAAAAAAACCATAATTATTTGAAAACATTTTAGTGCTGAAGAGGGGAGGTTTTTAACAGTTTATTTTGCTATTCAGGATTGCTGATGTTAGCTGGTTTTCTTGGTTAGAAATTTTATTCATTATTTCTTTTTAGCAAAGATAGAGAAGGTTGGGGAAGAACTCTTGATATTGTTTACCATGTGGACATTGAGCCATTGACAAATGTCTTCTGGATGTGACGATCCAACCAGTTCTTCATCCACTGAACAATCCATATATCAAATACACCTCTCTCCAACTTAGAGAAAATGATGTTGTGGGGTACTGTGTCAAAGGTTTCACAGAAGTACAGATAAATGACATCTGTCACCCTTCTCTTGTCCACTGATGTAGTCACTTCTTCATAGAAGGCCACTAGGTCAGTTAGGCAGGACTTGCCCTTGGTGAAGCTGTGCTGATTATCTTGAATTACCTTCCTGTTCTTCATGTGCCTTAGCATAGCTTCTAAAAGGCTCCACATTCCAGGATCTTCCCAGGCACAGAGATGAGGCTGACAGTTTGGTAGTTTCCAGGATTGTCCTTTCCACTCTTTTTGAAGATGGTTTCCTTTTTTCCAGTCACCCAGGTCGTCACCAAACTGCCATGACCTTTCAAATACCATGGAGAGTGGCTTGGCAACTACATCAGCCAATTCCATTGGGACTTAAGTACATTCAGATTCCTCAGGTGGTCACAAATCTGATCCTCTCTTACAGTGGGAGGGACTTTGCTCCCCCAGTTCCCATTTTGTAGTCACCCACTCAAGAGGCATGGGAAGAGAGGTTGCCATTGAAAACTGAGGAAAAAATTTCTTGAGTACCTCAGCATTCTACTTATCAATTTGCCAGACTTGCTTTTCAGGGCCAGGGTTAGGGTGGAGGAAGTGGTGGTGAAGCATATTTTCTTTGACCTTCCATTTCTGGCTGACCTATTTGTAGAAGCCTTGCTTGTTAATCTTTGCGACCCTTGACAAGTTCATCTCTAGCTGCACCTTGTCTTTCCTGATCCTATTCCTACAAAACTGTGCAATGTTTCTATACTCTTTCCATGATACCTGTTCTGGTTTTCACTACTGGTGTATTTCCCTCTTGCTCTTTATTTTGGCCAGCAGCTCTCAACTCAGCCATACTGGTCTCTTGCACTCCTTTCATTTAGCATTAGATTTCTTACACCAGAGAATTAACAACCCTTGTGCCCTATGGAAGACATCCTTAAATATATGCCAGCTCAGTGTGCTCCCTTGTCCTTGAGAGCAACGTTTCCAGGGGGTCCAATGACTGACTCTTTGAAGAGCTGGAAGTTCACTCTCCTAAAATTCAGGGTCCTGACTTACTCTTCATGCTCCACAATTATATTGTAGTTTTTTCCTTACTGCAGACCTGTAACAAACCTGTGTTTATTTTCTTTTTGAATGAATAAAATGCAGCAACATGCAAAATGAATGGTTTGCATTGGATCTCCTGTCAAGATTTTACATCTCCAATTAGAGTTTGCAATGAAGTGTGGAATAGCGAATTTAAAAGCACCTCTGAATTTTTCTCAGGTTAATAATTTAGTTATAAACCTGACTAATACTTAACCTAAAAATCCTCACAATAGGTTTTACCTAGACTTGGGCAGTGCACCATGACTAAACCAGAAAATCCTGTTCTACTTGAAGTTTTACTGAGAAGTTTAACAGAATTTCTTTTAAAGTCTTTTTGATTATGCTAAATATATTCCTCTTGTGTGTTTTTGAACTTTACAAAAGCCTAGTAGAAATATGCAATTTTTGTTTCATCTCAAATACATACCAATATATTCATATGTATTTGCAATAATGAAGACTTCAATGTAATTTATGTTTTGAAAAATTATAAGAACTGTTCTCCCTTTAACTGTACAGCCCAACATTACTGTGTAAGTGTACTGTACTCTGCATTTTTTTCAAGAGTTCTTCCCCAACCTTCTCTATCTTTGCTAAAAAGAAATAATGAATAAAATTCCTAACCAAGAAAGCCAGCAATCCTGAATAGCAAAATAGACTGTTTAAAGCCTCCCCTCTTCAGCACTAAAATGCAATCAATTATGTTTTCAAAAAATTATGGTATTTTTATAACACTATAAATCAGATTAGTTCATGCTACTTTGCAGGCTTATTATGTAGACATATATGTGGATGCATAAGATGACCTTTAATGTTTCTTTCTTTTTCCGGCTTTTCCTAGATTCCAACATTTTAAGCTTTTGAGATGGAGTTTTCTTTAGGGTTTTTTTTTCTCTTTTTGTTTGTTTGTTTGCTTGCTTGTTTGTTTTCTTTCTGTCTTTAGCAAGATACTTGTGTGACCTTCAGAGCTGTGTCTCCAGTTTCTTCCTAGCCTCTTGCTGGTCTCCTGCAGTCTTTTGGGACAGTGATGAGCCATATATTTCTCAAGTACAAAATAGCAAAATAAGTCCTACTCTCATTTGAAGTCTAAATACAACTGTATCACAACTAATGAAAACAATAAAACTCAAACAATTATATAGACCATATTAAAGGCTGTAAAACTGGGCAAACTTTGGCTCGCTCCAATCTTTAATGGCAGATTATTCTATGTAACAGTCTCCATAACTTATGCATTGTCAGACACTCTCACATGCTTTCCCCTGGATTTATATGTCTTAGCTTTCCAAACAGAACCTATTAAAGCAACCAGGATGGAAAGAGCAGGATTAATCTTTACACAATTCTTACCTGCCATCCAAAAGATGTACTCCAAAAGAAAACATGTCACTTCACAATAGTAAATTTTCCTTGAAAATTCTCCCTTATATATCCATGACATGCTGATTGAATTCAAACTGATTGAATCTTAAAACATGAGCTGCAGGAATAAAAGTATATGAGAGTGCAGACTCAAGTAACATGAGATTTTTTTTTCATTCTTATTTTTAAAAGCAAACAACAGAGAAGCACATATTTAAACATATTTAGATTACCTTTCATTGAACTTCTGGTTTCTTAAAATGGATGAGGCATGCATAGCAAAAATAAAGACTACACAAAGTTGTGTAAAATCAAAATATTTGAATCCTCTGAGTGTCTTAATATGGCTCCAAAATGGCGTATAGTAAAATCAAATTATGCTTCAGTGTACCATTGGTCAAATGAGAATTTAGAAAAAAACTTGTACATTTTTGTACTTAACGCTGTTAATTGCAGCTTACCCCAACAATACATTTTCCGAGTTTGTCTTAACCACTTGTTATTTCATTAATCAAACAGGGTAGCAATACAAATTTTCTTTTTTTTTTAATTTTTCTTAGCACTATTATGCTATGGTTTTCAAAACCTCTCAACAGCTCCTGTTTATTAATTCATGTAGGTGGGACTGACTTTAAAATTGATCTGTTCTCCAAAATATGTCTGTGAGTTCTATTTGTATGTTTATATTGATATTTATCCAAACCAGGTGCCGCTGACGATTTCTCCTCTGCCATCTTAAAGAATGGATCTTTTTGAGAACTAGGATCATCTATTTCCACTGCCTTAGTGATAAGGAGAAATGATCACACTTGAGTAATGCCATTTTCCTTCTTTTCTGAGAAGGAGAAAAGGATTTGAAGGACTGTTACAAAAAAAGTATATGGGACAGTTTTGTGTTTTGTTTTTTTTTTTTCTATTGCTCCTCCATATTATCCATTACTTTGTCTACATCATTTATAATTGTTTAAATGGTAAATGGAATTAACAGTGAATTCAGGTGTTATATAGTCTAAGAATCTTTCTTCTTCTGATTAGTTTTTCTCATATCTAATCTTTGTAAAGATGAGCAAATACTAGCTCTTGCTTTCCTAACAGGTAACAGAGATAAATGAAACTCAGAAATATTGGGGCCTAATATCATATTCTATATGGAAACCCTTCACAAAGAAGCTGCAGATGATATTGTCATAGGAAACTAAACCTACCCAAGAGCAGGTGGAGTACTATTGAAGTGTACCTCTTGTGCAGCATGTGAAAAATATGCAATTATGCTACAATCTCTCCTCAATGTAGGAAGTTTCATCAATAAACATACACATCTTGGTATCTATCAATCCAGAAAGAACCCTAAACAACTCTTCTATAAGAAGATACTTATATACTGCCACAGGTGGGAGAGCATGTTCTTCACAGTCAAAACATCTCCTACAATCATCTTTTAGCTTGTGAATATAAAAATGGTAGAAGATTAATTTAGCCTCTAAGGAAGCTGTCAGAATGAAGAAAATTATCAAATCATATGTTTATTTTTTTGTCATATGTTTATGCATAGGAGAAGTGTAAAAGAAGCAGCTGTAAGTAAAAAGTAAAAAGATGAGAAGATATTTAAAACACTTTAGTTCATGTTTATGAGATAAAAATCTAGTAAAACCTAGTGAAAGCTGAAGGTCTATTTTGAACTTGTTCTGTATAAGCACTCTGATAGCCAGGTCTTGTTTTTTTTTTAATCCATCCTGTAAACACAGTTCTGTTTGCTACTTGTGTCTTGGTTTTCCAGGTTGGACATGCACCTGTACAAATTTCTGACTTGTGTATATACATCCTGCTAAAGATTAAGTAGGAACCTTTCAGTGAGTGGCATTTCAAGGATTATGGATGATGTCAACTTTTTGCACCCAGGTCAAAGTGTCACACCTGAAGACATTTGAATATTAACTGAAAAATATCTTCTTGATTACTGAAACACAGAAGGACACATTTAAAGGAAAACAAAACAAACAGCTCCCCTTTCTGAAAAGGGGTGCGAATTATGTCAGATGAAGTCAAAAATCCACTAAAAAGTTCACAGCAACTATGAGTTGGTCTTGTAACCATGACAACAGAGTGCAATGGAGCAGTGAAGTGTCCCCGAAAACAGAATAAATCCTTATTTGTTTGAGAACTGATTGTTCAAAAATATTCAAGAAGAAACTATAATAAAGTATAAGGTTAAATAATAAATTGGTGTTAGCTGATAGTATGAAAATAAAACCTAGAGTTACCATAGATCATCATAATGCTAAAAAGCACACTCCAGGGAAATTGATATATGTAAATGGACCAAAATCAGCATTAGGAATTTTGTCATACATGTAAATGACCAAGCATGAGTGTCCAATCACCTGTGTTTGTGAAAGAAGGCTGCTATAGGGACAAACAGAATATAGTGTAGGGGATAGACTGAACCACAGCAATAGATGAGGAGGTAATTGTACTGCCTTGAGAAACCAATTGTGTTCTTGAAAGGCACTTTTTCATCACTTACCACTTTTCTTTCAGAGGATGCGGTGGGGTGACAGAAATGCTGTGATCAGTCTAATAATCCTGCAGGACAAGTCAGGTGATGTTCCAAACCCCTTCTACTTGAATGCTCAGATAACTTGCTCCTTTTGTCCCTTTGACCGACTAGAGAGTTATTCCTTATGTCGCCTATTCACTGTAGAAAATCTCTTCATCCCTCCCAAAGCTTCTCCCCTCTTTGTTTACCACATATCTCATGAGTTTTAGTTTTTCTGCTTTGACTTTTTTCACTATTCTAAAGTTATTGTTTCCTTTCCCTTCAATTCTTCACCCACCTACTCCTTTTTCACTGTTTCCATGTCCCCTAATATAGACCCTATGTAACACAGATGCCCTGTAAGAGCTAAAGCTGCAGAGCTGTCCTTGCTTGTTCTTACTCATCTACCTCCATTACTGGCAGAGCCCATGATATTACAGCATCAGGCACTTGCTTTTTCCTGGGCACAACAGCTGGTGCACCCCAATCTTCTTCCAAACTTGAGCACTGGACTCATGCTCTGAAAGGCATTGCAGAAACTTCAGGCACAGCGGAAACAATCTCCTCAGGTGACATCCTGAGGGCAGAAAGAATAACACACACAGGAACAAAGTGGATGTTTTCTGACCTGCCCTCCTTCCTTTCTTATCAGTTAATTGAAGTGCTACAGATACCACTTTGCAGAAGTTTCAGATCCCTCTTGACTCAATGTAGACATTGGTTATCAGTCTTTGCTCCTTACTCTTTCCTGCCACTGCTTGGCCACTGCTAAGAAAATAAAAAATAACAGATAGACATTTACTGCTTCTATCCCATTTTCTCCTCCTCATAGAAGGCCATGCAAGGAGAACACTGATAATTTACTCTCTTCTAGGATACATATACTGAACCACAATCTGGCCTGGTACACTTAGTATTGGAGTGCATCACAAAGGATTTACAACAATACATTTTAATTAATCACTCTCCAGAGCTTCAGCTGGAATTAATACTACACAGACCCATATTTGGAAGCATTTTTAAATCAAGTATGCCCATATAGCATTTTTCCCTCACTCAGTCAGTCTTTGAATTTGGCAGTAAAGCTGGATGAATTTTTGCCAGGGTGATTCATTTTATCCAGACCTTTAATTATGTTTGGACAATTAAGGAGAGAGGTGGGAGCAGTTCAACAAGTCAAGAGGATTTTATAAATAAAAATTTGTCTAGTATAATGGAAAATATTAGCTACCAAGTAAAATGATATAAATAGAGAGATAATGTTTGCTGAAGAAAAGTAAAAACAAAATCTGACCTTTTTGCAATTATGCAGGTTGAGAAAAATGCTGGATGAGAAAAATTGCAGGAGCTGGAATGAAAGTGAATTTAGTCATAAAATCCAAGCATACGTAAGCAGTAAATAAATTCTGATAAATTCTGCTACTCCAAGACAACAGAGACTGTACCTTGAGCTCAATAGATACAGAAAGACCACACTGGTATTTAATTTCAGATATTTCTCATTATGCTACTTTCCCCAGGTTCTAGTTATGTAGTGCACTAGACTACATTTGGTAAGGGTGGTCAAGGACCTTTGATAAAAGTCATTAGCTGGTTTAATTCAACACAGCAGTGAACTCTAATTTAAACTATATTTATGTTTACTCTGCTATTTATTCTACTAACAAAATATCTATGTTTTGAAAATATAATGAGTTTTTTACTATATGAAATTTTGTCTCTGTTAAGAATCAATATACAGTCGCCATTGCAAGAAATCAAAGCAGAGGTCTGTACAGAGTGAGCCATATATCCTTTAGGAAAGAAAAGTAGCCCTGAAAATCACCAGGTGTTTAGATTTACAGAGTGTGTACGATTTTATATTTGTCTTTTGAAAGATGAAACATGAATAATCACCGCTTTTTTTTCCAAGCACTTTGCAAACAGAAAATCGGTCTCTATATAGTACTCTGAACAAGCAATGCTAGAATAACAATTCACTTTCTTAATTTCATTGATACACCACCACAAATCAAGTGTAACGAATGTTACAAAATGACCTGAGAAAACTTTTTTATATCTGTTTTTCCAGTGTTGTGAGTGATGATTCTCCATATTTTGTTTAAACCATTCATTTTCACAAGAAGACAGTTGCAGGCAAATCTAATCACTTTCTGAGTCATATTTAAAATAACTGTGAGACTGATTTTCCATTGTCCTGAAGAGTGTGCAGTCATTTAGATGGTGCGGAATGGGCCCAGTTCAGCAATCTACTTAAAGTACATGCCTGACTAAGCAAGTGAATTGTCCCACTGATTTCAAAGGGAGTACTTACATCTTTAATGAGAGGCGCACTCGGGAAAGACAGACTGAATCAAAGATGAAGGAGGGCTTAGACTCTCTCCAGCCCTGATACTGGCACTTCACACCACACATCCACCTGTTTGTAACATCTGCCTAGGCTGAGTGAAAGGGTGACCAGGATGGTAATTTCAGATCCTGGACACAATAACCCAATCTACAGTGGATGGCCAGACAGATGCACTATGCTTTTAGACAGATAAACACCATTACTTTAACTGGTGTGGTATGTGCATGCTAACTCATCTTTATATGGCATAATTGTATAAAACCTCTAAATGAACAAAATTGTGCATTACCAGTAAGCTAAATAAATAACAGAATGAAAGAAAAATTACATTATTTTACATGTAATTCATAATGCAATGCAAGAATTACTAATAAGATGCAGAAACAGCTCAAATTCGACTAATCATAGATTTTATTTTTCGTTCCAAAACTGAACTGTTTCCCTGTTCAGAGCAGGATTATTCTGTTTCTACAACCAAGGTCCCGGGGGATGCTAAGGCTAAACACCATTATGTACCTTAAGCAGAATGAATTATATATCAGATCATTTTGTGTTATAAATTTGTATACAATCAGCTGTGTTCACTAAATTTAGATGCTAGTAATTCTTAATAGATATACACAAAGAGCAAGGACAAATAAGGAGTTGGTAGATACAGTAAGTTTAAAGATTTTCTAACAACTGAATAATAAGCAATACTAATGGCATTTTTCAGTCTGATTTGCTTTATACGTTGGTTACATTTCTTTTAGATTCTTTTCATAGGTTCTTTAATTTCATAAAAAGGACACAGATGGAAACAGTTGTTAAAACTGCATTCAGTTTTTGAGTTTTCAGACCCTTTTTTTTCCCAATAACTTCAAACTATTATTCTTGTAAACAGGGAACATTGTAAACAGGGTACAAAAATGATGTCTTAAATACAAATTCTCTTTGCCTCTCCACATCATGAAGTTGCACTAGTGTACACAGATCTAACAAATAACTTTGGCATTCACATCTCTTGTAATATCGTTCTCCATGATCCTATCTCTCTTTCATAACTTGTTCCACCATGCAAAGATATTTTCTGCTTTTACATCAGGACCTCAGCCCTGCAGGACGAAAAGCAGAGTCTTGGCCATAGATTGTCTAGGGAAGGATCTCTGCCTCCATCTATTGGTGAACTGGAAGAGACGAAGGCCTTACTCTTTTCCCTACTTCCCCTATTCTCAGTGGAAGTTTTCTGCGTTGAAGTCTTCTGGATCCGTAGTTACCTTTTTGCCTACATCTGTGAAGATAAATTCACAGTAGAAAAATGAAACGGGCATGCAGCGGGACCTTCAGAGTGAATTGGTAGTGGTCTCCATCTGTTTTGTACTAGATCTATCAACCTTACTGCCAGACAGGCAATATCAATCCAAGAATACGTCTCATGGGACAATCCTGTCACCAGAGCATTGCTGAGGGACAGCAGGCAGGGGCCCTGGGACCAAGATCATAGCTAAAGGCAACAGCATAGCAAATTACCACAGAGAGACAACAAATACCACTTACAATATGCCTCTAAATGTAAGTCTGCCAGGAAACAGACAGATAGACCTACCCAAGACATTCCAAGCAGAATAACCAGAGAAATTTAATATTCCCAAGGTTTTAAGTGGGAACAGAAGTCAGTGCATTGATTTCAAGAACTGCTAGGCACTTAAACCTCACTCTTCTTGTTCAAACCTTACACCAATGCAGTATTGGCATATGTGAAATCAAAAGACCAATAATATTTATTTCTTACCAATACACCGTAATTTTGTTACATTTTGCCTTTTCTCATATTGACTCTTTTTCTTGTGTGTATTATTGTCTCAACAACATCTACCTTATTAATATTTCTCTATTAATTTTCTTAAATCTGTCCTGTTTTCTATGTCTTTTCTCCGTATTCACCTTTATTTATTCTACTTCAAATTCTATTATCCCATCTCCATCACTATTTCCTTCAATCTTGTAACCCCTTGCCTAGCAATTTCTTTTCTCCCCTCGGCCCACTGTTGGTATCTTTGATTTTCTTCTTCTTGGCAGCAATTTTCTGCTGTTTCAGGTGTGTCCTTTCATATCTTTTCTCCTTTGAATCCCTCTCAATATATCTTCACTTGTTGGGCCACCATGTTTACTTCAAACTGTCACCCACAAGAGCAGTAGAAATCTTTTTCTATTGCCAGCAAAAGGACTCTCACAAAAATCTTTATGTGTTACATGGATCTGTATTCAAGCTAGTACTACACACTAAATTAGAGAGAATATTCCTAACATCTGTTCAGAGTAGCTGTAAAGAGTTGCACAAACGCCAGGTTCACTGCACAACAACAAATTTTATTGATCTTAGGAACCCCAGAGACTATACTACACAGTGAGCACCATCTACTGGTATCCAATTATTTATACATGTATGTAGATATAAAACATTTTTTTTATTCCTGAACCTCAAAAAAAAATAAATTTTAAAGAATTATATTTTTTCAGAGGATCTGCAGTTATTTTTCTGTTCAGATCACTGCATGGTAAGAGCTACATTTCTGGCTGGAAGGGACAAAAACCCTCAATGTTTAAAATACATTATTTTAAATTAGTATATACATACATATAATTTAGCACACATACTTTGGAGATAAATACACATACAAACACACACATATTAATTGTAATCTTGACTTAAAATCGTCTCCTTTTTATTTTTATCCTAGGAAACCTACCTAAAGGAAAAGAAAAAAAAAGAGCTTAATCCCACGACAATAACTTCAGATATTTCAGCATGAATATATTTTATTGATAGACTGAAAATCTCTTAACTACAGAAGGACTCTGAAGAGGGAGAGATTTTGAAATAAGAATTTAATTTGGACAAGTATTTGGTACATATACATCAAAGGAAGAGCTGGACAGGAGTTTCCTAATCAGCATGATTTTGTAAGAAATGCACTTTTCACAAGCTCAGAATGTTCTAAAGGAAGCTTTGATTTTCTTCTAAGGCTTATACTTTCTGTGAGTAAAAAGCACAAGGAATCTATTGTATTTCATTTTCTTCTGATCCAAATCATATTATTTCATGCCATTCAATTAGCATGGTTTAGCATCAAACTGGCTTCATTATATTGTAGGAGTGGTATGGTTTGAATTTGATGATATTTAGGGTCTGTTTATTCTCTATTGCTATTGTTGCACTCCGCAGGCAGTTTGCTTAAAAGGAAACATTTTTATTTTAACAGTAGGAATATACAAGAGTTTTAGTCTAATTTAACTAACAGAAAACTTAGAAAAGGCTCTCATTTAGATACTATGCTTTCTAGAACATATAGTTTGGACAGAGGATGGACTTCCCTTTCAATCTCTTACATAAGGAAGCCTGTCAGCACTATGTCCATACTACATTAGTTAATTTTGTGTGCCCTGGAACTTTGTCTAAGGACAAGTAGCATAGAGTAGTTTGATTGATCTATAGTATTCAAAAATTATGATCAAATTATTTTATTCTCCACCACAGGTATTGTTTCAGGAAGCTGAGCATTGGGAATGGCCCTTGGAATAAATCTGTGCCAAGAAACTGTTTGGAATTAGCTATTTTACTTTTGGGGAACATATGAATAGTTTAATGGAATAGACAATCACATTCCAGTGTCTGGAAAGGCTTGTTGCCTCTGATTAATCTACTATCATAGACACAGGCTTAGACATTTAAAAGGTGAAACTAATCCCAGTGACAGGCTGATTGAGATGAACTTCCCAAAGTTGCATATTATGCCACTGGAAACTTGGAACCTCACCTAAGGTGCACCAATTGTCTCATTTGAGGCACATAATGGGAGATCTACAGTGTTGTTATTCAGTGTTAAGGAAAAATTACATCATTGTTCTCAACATCATTCACATGTATCTGTCAATCATCAAACTAATTCAGAGCAGTGACTCTGGACGATATAAATATGTATCACAAAGGACATATTTTCATGGATATTCTCCTGATACTTACCACCAGCTAAACTGTGAATTTCAACCTCTTTCAGCATATCACATCATATATATATTGAGAGATAATAACACATATCAAACCAATTCTGTTAAAATTCTGGTAATAACACATGGGCTTAATTAAATATTTAATATATTTTAAATGGACAATAGCACTGAAATATACATAACCTTAAGTTTGACAAAAGAATCCTCTGTATTTTAACATAATATCTGATCCAGAACAACGAAGGCCACGGTTTGGAAGTAAAATCAACACAGCACGGTGGCACCATAACCATTACCTAACTTTCCCAACATTTTTTGTGGATGAAGACAGTATTTTCAGAGCGAGTATTAGGTTTCTACCCTAAATGCCAGTTATCCACTGAACCCTGAAAGACTTCTGTTGGACAATATGCACAAGGACATTTAGACTAGCCCCATGTTACCCTTACAGCCACAGTCTTACAACTATTATTCCCCTCTGAATTGAGTTAATGATTAAGCTTACACCCTGGGATACTATCCTCTCTAAATTTCCCTCAATAAAAATAATATTTTAAGAAAAATATTTCATTGGTCTAAAAAACTAATTAATTATACTGTATTATAGTGGATGAATGCAAATGCATTATCAAAAATTCTACAGAGCTTTAGCAGTGAATTTCTATAGAGTTCTATTACTTGTGCCAAATGTGATGAAGACTTTCCTTTTTCAATTTTAAGTTTACAAGAGGAAAACACAAATAAGCATATTTATTTTATGTCATACTATACCTTTCTCAATTAGCTAGTGAGAGTACCCCTTCTTCAGACTGATAGTTCTTCTGAAGATTCTCTTTCCATGCCTACAGATAAGACTCTCCATGTGCTTTTAAATTGATTTGTGCATGCATCTCAGAGCTCTGGTAAGGCACATTTAAAAAATTGCAGTAGAATATACATCCATATTTAAACACATTAGATACTCTTGAACTTTTACCTTGAGCAGTTTTTTTCAATTTGCATAAAAATGTGTTTCTTTAAAGGCTGAGAAGAGACTGGAACACGAAGATACTCTAAAATCAGGCATGCTTAATGCTTACTTTAAGGAACATTTTAACTAGATAAAAAGTTTCAAGTTCAGGACTTGAACTAAATGGAATATTAAGGGCAAGTGCCTCAGTAAGTGTAATACATACAAGAAGCAGAAAGCAAGGAGAATTATTTTTATGAAAGTTTCACCTTCTAAATTATCTCAAAATACTTTGTAGCATTGCAAATCTTTTAATTGGAAAATTACATTTCACACTTTTCTTTCAAAGTTTCTGTGTGAAGAATCAGAGTTCATGTGAATAGGAAAAATTAAAATCAGTTGGAAAGCCCTCCACCTGCACCCCAGGGGCACCATTGCCTTAACCAATAAAGTCTACTGATGTTCAGGTATCTTGATGAGGACTGAGATGGCTGAGAATCAAGAAGCCAAATTCTACTGCTTGCCAAAATTATGCAGGTTACTCCTGGCACTTTCTTTTCTTTCTTAACCTACACACTGTCATGTCCACTTGAACTGAAGTGGATGGAAATGCTAGATTTATGCGAATTGACATGGCATAGGTATTATTCTTGGGAGTCTCAGACCATGAACACAAAAAAACCTAAACAAACAAACTGGTGATACCTATAAAATTACTGCAAAATTCAATATTGCTTGATATAAAATTCTTGTGAAGCTTCACAAAACAAATAGATACATAGCATCAGTCATATATTGTTAAAAGGCAGAATCTGAGTAGTTTTTGTAAGACTATTTTGACAGCTAAAATAATTCCAAATCCCTCCCAATTTTTATTACCAATTCACTCAGCAAAAGACCTGTGCTTCATGTTGGAAGTTACAAGGTATCACTACCCTAGGTACTTTCCACTACCTCGAGACTGATAATACAGATTCTAAGTTTTATTTTCAATAAAATAAAGACAGGTGCTGATTTAACTTGTGCATCTCACAAACCCAAAGACAGAAACTTGTGTAAAGAATTTATTTTACTACTGATGCTTGCACACTTAAGATGTAGATGGAAAATAGACAGTACAAGAATCACAATTAAAAAAAACACAAACAAGCAAACAAACAAAAAAAAGAAGTTACATTACACTGAGCTGCACTGACAACATTGCCAAGACGTGCATAAATCCCGCTATCTGGAGTTTCTACAAAGTGATGAAAACTGATGGCTACTTAGAATAAAGAACTTGAACAATACAATGCTAGATGTATGTAAATTACAGGTCAAGATGTAGTAACAACATGTAAATGCCTGAGTGTCCTTTAGCTTCTCAGGGTAGTGACATTAGAAATTAAACATATCACTAGCAACTGTCTTGTGGCTGTAAACTGGCAATAGCATTGTATCATTTTATCTTGTTATTGTGCTGTTGGGAACACAGCGTGATTAGGTAAAGGATTAAAATTTATCTAAATTGCAAAAATATAAACCTGTCAGAGAAAAGAAATCTTTATTTCCATTCTAATGTATTTCTTAAAATATAATTACTCTCAGGCTTGCAAATCAGCTAGAGGACATCCCAGATTATTGCATGGGAAATCAAGGTCTGTACTCCACAATAAAATTATGTACATGAGACTAATGAACACCCTAAAAACAGATTATTTTTTAATTATTACTATTATTATTGTTTGGTTTAGTGACTAGTCTGATTTTGTGTAACATGAAATTCAGATTTACTTCTTTGACCTACAGGTCTGTTATCTCATCACAGAAGCTGGATGCTGGACAAGTTTATTAGCTAGTCAATTTGTTTGCAGACACAGGACAGTTCCCCATAGCTTTTATGCAGCACTTAGGATCCAAATCAAAGGGCTTTCATTATATTTACAACACACATTATCTCTTAGTATTACAAATTTTCCCTGATACTCATTGTCTCCGTATTTTCATCTCTCTCCATTTTGTAGTAAACTCTCTACCTAACTTAATTTTCTTTGCTTCAGGGTTTAAAAGCTACTTAGTATAATATGGCTGTTCTCAGCCAAATTACACTAACACTCTCTGTAACCAAATTTCTCTGCTAAAGTGAGCCTTACACACTTTGGACTGAAATTTGTCATTGTTAGAAGTGGATTTCAAAGTAATTTAAGCCCTTAATACTATTAGAAAACCAGGGCAGTTAGAGGTCTAATTAACTTTGTTGATTTGTGATTTAGATCTCAGGGATGCAACTCTTTCTTCACTTAAAAGTGATGTGCAGGTGCAGGACTTCACCATCGATGATGGCAACCAGAATCTAAAACACCTGACAAATATGCAGAAAGGTTACAAGCAAACAGATGTATCCTGAATAAATAAAATTGTGTGCAATCCCACCGTGTACCAAGCAAGACACAAGAGGTGGAACAAATATTTATATGACTTATCTATCTTTTTGATTGAAACTAATTTGTTTACTGCAAATTAGACAATTAAATAGAACAACCTAGGGAAATTTTCTTGAAGAACCTCATATGTAAAGTACATAGCACTAGTCAAAATGTAATTAATTCTATAATATGAAGTGTAAGAAATCAAATCTACACTATAATGCACATTTGGAAGCGATAGCACATCTTACAAAGAATGTAAGTGCAACATCAGTATAAGGATAAAAAGGTCAAAGCTCAAAATGTAACAATTTAGTTCAAATAACTTTCCTGCTATGTCCTCTTTCTGACAGAGAAGACCTGACCTCAACCCAGGTGCAGGACCTTGCACTTGGCTTTATTGAACTTTATGAGGTTTTCATGGGCCTACTCTCAAGCCTGTCAAGGTCCCTCTGGATGGCATCCCATGCCTTCGGCATGTTGACTGAACCACTCATCTTGGTGTCATTGCAAAGCTTGCTGAAGGTGCACTAAGTCCCACTGCCTATGTCACTGACAAAGATATTAAATGGCACTGGTTCAAACAGTGACCCCTGAGGAACACCACTCATCACTGGTTTTCCTCTATATGTGTCTATTTAAGATGGGAGTTATTGAGAGACCTAAGAGTGTTTTAACCCTTCATGTGCTCCAAACCAATGTTTTTCATGGTATGGCTCCACTGGGATCACATACAGCAGCAGAGCTATAGCAGAGGAGCAGGTAGCATATATGAATAGAGCAGATAAATCCTCTTTGCCTGCTTGCAGCTCTTTTTCCTCATCACTTCCTTCAGCTGAACACTGGTTCTAGGCATCACACACTGGTCTATGACTGAAGCATCTCCATTGCCTCCAGCAAGCTTGTGTTTCGTGATAAAATTAAGGTTACCCACACCAATGTGCACAGGTAGCACGAGGAATCTTACTGGCAACAGGTTCCTGGACTGTTTGCATGGTTACTGATGACTGTGACTGGATCTCACCCAAAAGAAGAGGTTTCTAAAATATGAAAGCCCCAGAGATTATTTGAACAAAAAATTCCAAACTTTTAAATAGAGAAAACTCTAAGCAATGTGGGGAAACAGTGAAGGGTTGACAAGTACTCCACACTGCAGCCTTGAAGTGGAGACCTTTCTTACAGTCAAATCAGGGAATCTTTCTTCGAAGTTGCAGCCACTTGGGATAGCTCATGCCATCTCTAGTGTTGCTGGCTCTCAGTTCCCTGTCTGCAAAGATTTTTCAATATCCATGTGATTCAGGCTTCTAACAGGAAATGGAAATTCTCTTCTAGCCTCGCTCTCTAATCCTTTAAGTATTTTGCACCTTGAGCAAGCTCAGTAGCTTCAAAAAAAGAGAACAATTTTCCACCTCCTTCCAGAGGGTTTTAATAGACTCTCTTAAAGAAACTGTAGCAAACAAAATCAAAGTGATAATGGGACAATAAGTGACTTTTAACAAGAGTCCCCACACTACATACTCCCGTATAGTATCTATTTGTAATTAAACTGCTCAGTTGGAGCAGTATCTGTTACTGGTAGATCTGAACAACTCTTTTAGTACTGCATTTTCTTCTTATCATGTGCCAAAATAGGATGGCATATGTAATGTAATTTCAAATTCTTTCCCCATTACTCTTTCTTCTTCCAGTGTTGAGTGCATCACACTAAGTTGCATTCTTTTCTTGCACTGCAGCGTTGTCAAACATTTTAGCATCCACAAGTACTATAATCCTATTTCATAGACTGAAAGCCTGTTCTGAGACAGATAGATTTCCATCCCTCAGAAAAAATTCTCCAGTCTTTTACCCCAAAGAGGGTAACTTATTGTCCATGAGTTCCTAAATTGCTGGCAAAAAATACCTTCACAGGTATGTTGACCAGAAAACAGACTGAGCCTGCATATTAGAGCCTGCATAAATGGCCCCATTTTGCTCAGACTTATTTGCAGAAGTACCAAGTAGAAAAAGCCATCTTGAAGACTCTTTCACTTTGTCCTCATAGGGAAACAGTCTCAGTGGTGAAGAGTGCAGAGAAAGTGCTGTCCCCTAGAAGCTGAATAGAAGAGCAGCATTGCCAACCAGGCCCTGGTTTCAGCTGGCAGTGCTGTTTTCATTTATGGGTTGAAACACAATTTCTACAGCACTGCTCATCTCTGTCGCCAAGAAGGTCACACAACAAGCTGCAGTTTCATCTAGAGCTATGCTATGAGCAATCTCTTCTCAAGCCTTGAACTGCAATGTAGCACTAATGCAGCTCAACTAGAACTTGCTTGCCTGAGAAGATGCTGGAAATACCTTCTGCTCTGTCTTCAGTGGGCCACTTTGTCCACTCTAAAAATCAGAACAAGAAGGCTTCTGACTTCTAACATTATCCTTCTCGGTGCAGGTCAGCTCAGATCTAGGTCAGTGACTGCACAAACCCTGAATGCCCTCTGACTTCAGACACATCTCCCTCTGTGTTTCCAGGTAAAGCAGTAAGACAGTCACCAGAAACAGCAACAGATCTGAGCAGGTCATACCTTGTTTCTGCTCTTCATCCTGAAACTATGGTCTCTGTTTCACTGTGTAGTCAGATAACACAGGTATTTAGTGATGATTAAACCATTTTTATAAGGTACCATCATGACTCACAGTGATAAATCTTATTATAAGGATTCAGTAAGAGAGAAATATCTATGCACCCACAGCCCCTCTTGAAATCATGCAGTTCTATGCTTTTCAAAATGTAACCCATAATACAAGCTTAAATCACAGCAATTCATTTAAAAGTACTGGGTTTGAGTGATGACTTTTTTTACTCACTTGAAGAACTGGTCAAAAAAATTTAATCTTATTTATTGCTATAAATGCCACTGTGACAAAACCCTTGCACACTACAGAAACATGCAATTCAATGATCAAATTGGTAGAAAGGTTTCTTGATTCCTCTGTAACATTCTCCTCCATAGGTAAAAGAGAACTGCATAATACAGTACTGCCTACTGGCTCTGAAAGGTGAATCTAAGTTCACATCATTGTCCAGAATCAGTAGAATACCACAGAAGATTTGAGAATACCTTACTCCTTTTTTCCCTCCAGCATTTATTTTTCATTTTAACAACAATATTGTTTAAAAAATACTGTTTCCAGCAAGTTCTACTAAGAAATAAAAATCACAGTTATAAATTGTATAAGAATTTATTAGAATTTTCTGTTTTTCAGAATATTTCTGGATATAAATATCGACTTTTCTGAATAAAGTGAAATAAGTCATACATGTCTTTCGCACATATGGTATGGCTGAATTAGAAAAGAATGATCATGCAGACATTTAAGAAATTTACATTTGAAAAATAATGCACAAAACTAACAACACAATGATACACATATAGGAAATTCCACTTCTGTAGCAGATTCACACATTTTCCTCTGGTTTTCCCTTATAATTTTAAAAGTCCTTTCATTCTCACAGTCTGTCTTATAAACTCTGTTTAATTGATTTTGTAGGCAATCATATGTTACAGAAAGATGCAGGGCAATTCCTTCTACAAGAGGTATACATAACCAGAAAAAGTGACCTTGCTGCTTCGATTGAAATAATATTGTGAGTGCACAGCTATTGCCTCTGGCTAAGCAACAGCACAAGCAAAGAAAAAGCATTACATGGTGCTAAAATATGAATGAGAATTTTTCTAAGAAGTATGACAACATTTTAGGTCTGCTCACGATCCAAAGAAATTCAATATAACAGTCCTATTAACTTCAAAAGGATAAGAAACAATTCTGTTAGTAGCAAAATCATATTCATGTCTTGAACTAAACACTTATACACTTGCTTTCACCTACATTAGCTACCAGTACAATAGCGTTAATATTCTTCACTAATTGTATAATTGGAGAAATAAAGTGCATTTGTGTTTTAAACTTTACATTATGTAATATGAATAAAATTACTTTCAATAGATAATATCAATTTTAAACTCACCTATGCAAAATGTTCAGTTCTCAAACACTTGCTCTTTTTATTTCTGCACTAGTTGACAGAACAATAGCAGACATTGTAAAATTTAAGTAATGTAACTGGAAGTATTATGTTGGGGTTTTGTGAGTCAGGTGTACAGGACGAAATTTTCCCTATGAATTTCACAGTAACTTTTCATGACAAATCATGCTGAGAAATAATTGTGACAGAAGGGAAGTATTGAAAGATACTGTTCTACCCTGGTAAGTCAGTAAAAGGGTAAAGGCAGTGAGTCAACATTATGTGTTAATGATGTATAAGATGACAGAGAAACTAAGCATAATAGATGTAACAGATATGACTATAACATTTTGTACAAGGATAATCAAGAATAATGTGCTAATGCTGTGATGAGAATCTGCTAAAGAATCTCAGAATCACACTGAAATAAGATCTGAGAGTGCTTATGCTATCAAAGAGAATAATATTGGAACTGCTTCGTTATGGGAGATTAAATTCCCAAGTTACTAATGGAATTTCCTCATCAGTTTAGCACAGGGCCAAATTCCTGGAAGGATGCAATAATTGATTGTTCTGAAATTGTCCTTAACAATATTTTTATCATTACTTGATTTTGAAATATAACTAATACTGGCTAGAAGGACAGGTCAAGAGATTGACCCTCTGGTGACTTCAGTCCACACACCCACACACCTACCCACCAAAATAAAACAACAAACAAGACACAGAAATAGTCCTGTAGCCCAGGCTCTCAGTTACGTATCACAAGGTGAAAAACTAGGAGATCAAGTCAATGAAATGAGCTGGCAGAGAAAGAAAGGGACTTCAGAAGTCGAGGAAGTCAAAACTGAGAAGTGTTTTACTCTTTTCTTAGTTTTTCATTAACAGATAGAAACAAAACTGCTTGATTAGTGTGGCTTCTGATGAAGGAGGCGGAAACCACCAATGACCTTTTGAAAACAAACACTCAAAGTAAACTATTTCCAAACAAAAGTATCAGTCTGAAACTGATTCACACAGAAAAGATGAATTTGCTATAGTCTGCACCGGCAACCAGAATCACTTCCCAGTACCACTGTCAGATAATAGAAAACATGCCATCGAACTTGAACTTGGAGAAGCAAGGGAAAAACTGTAATGTGAGATTTTTGAGTCTTTTACTTAAATAGTGTGTCCATTAGGCCCACATATATTTTGAATCATTCTCCATTTGCGGTTCTTACTGCCCAGTAGTGTCCGACAGGCAATTTCAGTGACTCCTTGATTAGTCTTTACATTACCAGTCAGTCAGCTGAAACTACTCATTAAACTTTCCACAAAGTATGAAGCACCACCCATATATCTTGTGAGCATAAGCTATACTCTGTATTCCTGTCTCTGATGATGAACTTTCATCTGTCCAGGGATTCTGAAAGGTGTAATTTAGTCTATTGTTTGTTTCCAGTACAACTGATTCATACATGGTCAAAATAATTTTACAACAATATCCTGCAATGTCTAAGATTTTCCTTTCATGTAGTATGCAACACTATTTAAAGCTTTTTTCCCTCCCTCCTCTTCTAGTGTTCACAAATAGTCTATATATCTGGGGGAAATACACTTCTTTTTTTTTTTTTTTTCTTTCATTCTTCTGGGATTATTTTTTTCCACTTAAAATTCCAGATGTCTCAAACTCTGCCAGTCATCTTTGACTGGTATTTAATTTTTTGAACATTCACAAGCTAATATTTTGTAGTTTTGTTTTCACTTTAATTCAAACTTGAGGAAGTATAGCTTTATTAATTTTACTTTGCCATCTTGTATCTTACCAAAAAAAAAGTACAGCAGACTAATAGATGTTGCAGCTACACGTCCTCAGTTTAGTCAGTAGTGAGGCTGACAGTAAATACACACAAACATGCACATCACATACTATGCATGTGTGGATACATGTACGTACACAGCTGGGCACACAGAGTACATTACCTTAGCAGAACACACCAAGAAAAAAAGAGTAGCACTTCCACAAATGCGAACAGCACAGATGGGCCAGTCTTGTTCCTCCTCTCCATCTGTTCATTACTGAAGCCAGCTAGTGAAACATATACAAAAAAGTGAGCAGACAATGTGGATCATTCCAGTAGCTGGCCTTAGACACTCAAGTCTACTCAGCAGCTTGCCCCAGAGGTCTGGAGTGCCCCTAGCTGCCAGCACCCAGACATACAAGAACCTGACATTTGCAGACTCACTGCTGCCAGTGATACTCAAATATCTCATTCCACATGCACACAGGGACAGTACATACATGCTGCTGTCCCCTAGCAATTATCTCCAGTAGATTGTCCAGACTGATCATCTTTGCCATAGCTGACCTTCGAGTCCCCTTGTCTTCCTGGGAGCTGTCCTGCATTTATGGTCCCTGCAGCAGCTAAATCTCACCTCTGCCTCTTCACTATCTCACTAGTGCTGCACACAGACAGAATATTCCACCCAGAAAAAGAATAGGGTTTAAAAAGATGACCCAGTACAATGGCAATCATAGTGGATAAATGTGCTGGCCAGCCATCTGCTCACAGTCAAATGGCCCCTACATTTTCTTTTCTATTTTCATGCGCTTGTCCTTTCTTCATCTGCCTTTCCCTGCCTTTGTTCCTCCATGTGACAACTCCATAATCATCTTCCCACATTCACACCATGCCCTTAAAATATGTAAGTTTTACATGCCCCCCCCCCCCAAATTTCTTTCTGTCCTGTACTGACTCCTACAGCCCTGTAGCAGTAATTCCCTGAAGTCTGCAAGACATTCTAGGAAAGGAGTTTCTTTGATGGAGTCCTTTTGGTTGGTCACACTGGGAAATGGGGCTGACTGTTCTCCCCTGATAGCCCTAAGAGTAAGACAGAAACATTCCTTCTGATGTCAGTAGTCATCTGATCCTTGATGGGTCTTTGTTTATTATGACCAGACATTAAATATGCAACCTGATAAAAGCTAAAAGCATTTTAAACTAATTGTACAATTGGAAATACCAGCCAGACAATCACTGAGAGAAAGCCTTTGATCTCTCATTTGCCTTCAACCTTCAGAGAGAGGTTGGAATGTAAAGTCCAGAAAAACTTGTATTTTCATTTTATGGCAACTGACTGAGTATAAGACACAAAAAAATTTCTATTTTTCCTTGAACTATCAAACCCGGTTAATGCCTGTCCTAAATTAATAAGATACATAGCAAACAAAGCCTACAAGAGTTTGATTTTTTTTTTCTCAACAAAAATGTAATCAAGTTTATTTAGAGGAAAGAAGAAATTTGCACTCACATTCTTTTCTCTCTCTCAATGGAAGTTCAACATTCAAAAGCAAAATTACAGTAAAATGAAGTTATCCCACAGCAAGACAATTACTGGAACAAGCAATAACCAAGCATGCACTCACTATCTTTCACATAGATTTTAATGCCATTGGCCAGGTAAAAAAAGAAAATAAAATTGAAAGAGGGTAAAATTATCCATGATATAAATTCTCCTAAGTCATGTAGCACCTGTACATGAACTGAGAGGGAATGGCAGGCAGAACTCATTCAAAGAGAATGGCAGGCAGATATAAGTCCACATCTCCTGCTTTGCTTCAGCAGCCTGCAAACCCCTTGACAGCCAATCAACAATCAGTTGAAAATATATACATTGAAATGAGTCAGTTATATACATTTTACTTCTGTTCTGGTTAAAAGAACACACTCCTCTGGTTAGTACTGCTTAAGTAGGCGGAGTACATAGGGAGAGTCTACACTTTTCCTCAGCCATTTTTACCTTCCTGACAACTTCCCCACTGTGATAACTTTGTCCTTTCAGATACAGTTCAGCAGCTAGTAAAAGAACTTTAAGAGCTCACGGAGTCATAAAAGACTTGTCTTAAAAGGATCTCTGAAGGTCACCTAGTTTGATTTCTACTTGAAGAGAAACTATCCGCAGCATTAGGTCAGATCAGTCATGGCTTTGCCTACTGAAGTCTTGAAAATCTCTGAGGAGGTGCTATGACCTCTTTCTGTAAACTGACATTATGCTGTACATATATATCTGCACTCCCAACTCCTTCATTTTGGCTAGTAGAGAATAATATCTAATATCTAAGTGTCCTAATATCTAATTCCAGGCTGCAACTCATGGCCATCATCTCATCGCTTCTCCTGCTACTACTGAGAAATGTTTGCCTGTGACCTTTGTAACTCCTCTTCAAGTAGCTGTCAATTACCATTAAATAAAACTGCATCAGTTTAAACAGGCCCAGACTTAGCTGATTCCAGCTAATGTTTTCTTCATTTTGATTATCTTGATATTTCATTACTGGATGCTCTTGGGTTTCTCAACTCAGCTTTTTGAACTGGGAGATTAAAAGGCATAGGAAGCATTGTATATGCAACCTCAGTAACACTGAACAAAAAGAGATAATAACTTCTTTTGATCTGTTAACCACAGTAACGTAGCTCAGTATGCAATCTGTCTTCTCCAGTGAACAATGTTCACTTGTATTTGCTTTGAACTCCAGTACTTTTCAGCAGGGCTGCTAACTCACCAGTGAGCCCCAGTCTGCACAGCTGCATGAGGTTATTGTTGCCCAAGGTGTAGAACTTTGCATTTCTCCTTCTTGAACTACATGAGATTTCAAGTGTCCTGACCAACCTGCTGTTGTGTCAAGATAAGGGTACATTAAAAAAGCAAAAGATGACCAAACTACACACACAAAACCACTTCATCTTTTCCTTCTCATGCACAATTCAAAATATGAAGCTAAAATTCTCTTGGGGTGTATACAGAAGACTCACGGTGGAGTCAGAGTAGCTGTCTAGGAAGTGTTGCTGTGTAACTATCTTGCAATCCCATATCTGGGCTTTCAACATAGCAAGATCTACCATTGCATTTCAACTCCTAAATATGTCACTGACTATTGATGCAGCCCTGATGCCTGTAGTAAGATTTACTAGTGGCAAAGTATTCTGCTATGCACTATGCACATTCTTTTTGAGGAATACCTTCCAATTTTGGTGCCCACATCTCACTGAAAATCAACAGTGAGCAGACTTTAAATAGAACACAGGCACCTAAATAACTCTGGCAACTTAGTTCTTACTAAGAGGGTCATGGTCAACAGCTCCATATCCTGATGAACATTGGTATCAAGCTGTGAACCTGTTGGAGCAAGTCCAGAGGAGGGCAAGGAAGATGGTTAGAGGTATGGAACATCTCCTATGAGGAAAGGCTGAAGGAGTCAGGGTTGTTTAGCCTGGAGAACAGAAGACTCTGGGAAGATCTTAGAGCAGCTTTCCAGTACCTAAAGGCAGCCTATGAGAAAGCTGGAAACAAACAAATGTAACTCAGAAAAATCACAAAAATACTTGCAGTCTTCTCTTCAAGAGTAAAATATTTTCTGTATCCTGGCAGCATTCATCAGAGCCAATTCTAAAGAAAAAAAATATCATTTTTATAATACTGTAGGAAAAAAAGAGGATTTTATCATGTTATTAGTGATAACTTATAAGAGTTTCCAATGAAGCTGAAAATCAATGTGTATCGTTTCACCTAACTTCAGCCTTATTAAAAGTCTTATATCTTCTATTCATGTAAAATTTTATTCAAGTATAGGACATATGGGATAAAATAATTTTATTGATTGATAAAGATTTAACCTTAGAATATTATTTTCAGATAATTCTTATATCAGAAGAAGTATTTTAATTCCTTTCTCTTCTTGTAACCTCTTCAGAGATTCCACTCATACCCTTAATCTATGAAATGGTACAGTAAAACACCACGATTTTCCTCTTAGATGACCTGTATATTTCCCGTTTTTACAAGTTGTAGCATCATGATTCTTTATGGAATGTGGATGACTGGATTATGAATGCAAAAAGAAGCTCAGAGTGACATAAATTGATGCCTCATACTTCATGTTTCTTGCAACTCTAACAACATCTAATGTATCTCTGCTCTGCCCTTCTTTCCAGCTATAACCTGGCATATCTCTGAATTCATATCTTTACTTCCATAGCTTGCAAGGAGAGAAAATCTGCTGCTCTGACTGCACGCCTAAATGATGCATACCATACAGTCATGTCCTTTAGCACACCACCAGATCCATAATGTCACTTCTGAACTAAGTTAAATGAAGCCAAACTTGCAATTTCTATCTCAGCAATGACTCAAGCATGTAAAATGTCAATAAACTCCATTTAATCTGTTGTATTCCCAAGTTTCCCTTAATATGGTTTAGTATTGTTTGGTACTGTATATACTGGAGATAATGGAAAGAGGTCAATTAATGATTTCTACCTTGATTACTTAATGAAATTTGCCTGAATGTATAGTTGATAATTGTCCTAGTTCAGCAGGTGGGACCAGTTATCACTGTGTGGTGGTGATCAAAGCTAGGTATTCTACTCCCCTCTATTAATTTCCCAAGAACAATGGACCATTTGCAGCAGCTGCCCAGGGAGTTGTTAGCACCTTCACACCCAGCCTGAGGGGGCGTGGCTGCTAATGGGCCATCAACGGTTCAACAATACCCCATGACTCAGAGTTAATCACCCATTGTGTGAGTCCCTGCCCTGGGGGAGGGACTGGGTGATCCCTGAAGGTACATAAGTCGGAGTAAGAAGATGTCAGGGTCTGGTTGGATCTAGAGGAGCAGCAGGACCTTGACAGGAGGAAACCCTCACTCTCGACCACACCCCAGCCATCATCTGCACCAGCAGGTTCTTTACTTCCTTTTGCTTTGGACTTGGGGGAACCATGTGGGTCTCAGCACAAGGGCTAACAAACCCCTTTGGGCTTGTGCCCTGGGCAACTGGGTTATACTGCTGGGTTTTGGTGAGTTGAAAGCAGTTTTCTCTTTGTGTCAGTGTATCTATTGTAATACCTTTCATTAAATTATAATTCTGATTTATAATCCCTCTTGTGGTGGGTCCATTTCTCCTGCCAGTTTACCCTTAAACCAGCACAATAATGATTCAGATGGGGTATAAAAGCTGACTGCAGTTTGTCATAATCCTGCCACCTAGTTTTGATATCGATGGTAATATACAGTGCAACCCTTAGGCATCAAACCCGGAAAATATACACTTTTTCAGTTCAACTGTGTTCTAGCTGAACCAAAACTGATGCTCAAGTCTTGTCACATATAGCAGCTATGCTAAAGTCAAACAGTTTCTGACCATCATTGTGTGCAACAAAGCTCTTTCTTTTATGGCCTCGTGCATAAGTTTATACTACAAATTTCTCCATGGAAGTGTAGCCATTTGCAGAGGCAGCAAAAGACAAAGCAGACTTCATTCTTGGGGAGTCAAATTTGCATTGTATTTACAGCTTAAATAAAAAAAATAAAACTCTGTATTGGAGTCAAGGAATATTTTTGTTCCCTTTCACTTGACCAGCTGAGGGGAGAGAAAAAAAGATTGAACATGTCTTAATCTTTCATGTTTTGATTAAATAGAACCTGGGGGAAAAAATCAGGAATTTTGCCACTTTTAATGCCCCTTCTTAAACAGACCCTAAGTGATTTAGTAAAAAGAGTTCTATATTCTCTCCCTTTGTGTGCATTATCTTTCAACATAAACGAGACGTCACCTTTAAGGTTCAGTTATTGCACTGTGTTACTATAGCAACTACCAGGAAAAGTCTATTAAACAACCTTCAAAAAAAGTGAACCCTACTTCATTTATAAACACTCTATAAGTGAAGCAAAAAATCTTCTTATTTTAGTTGTTAAATACCTGATGTTAACAACTGTATAAAGCTATAAAAGATCATTGCTTGTACCATGAAGCTAATGCTGCCTATAGAGCTCAGGGAAGAACAGCCAAGGTTGGAGTTAGGGCAACATTCAGATGAAAGAATAATTCTTCGTTAAACCTTGTAATTGAAGACCTCTTTGAACTTAAACTATTCTGTAAGTTAAAATGGTCACATTTCCAGTCATGGAAAACTGACACAGTTTCACTGAATTCAGTGGAGCAAAGCCAATTTGCACCTGCCGAGGGCCTTCATGTTGTATGAGATGAATGGTACTTTCGTTCAGGATGAGAAAACTTTTTGATCATACTCTCTGAAGTGAATGGGCAACTCTGAGAGCAAGAAGATGGCCAATGTTTAAATCAATATTAACCCAAGTAAAATTGAATTTGGTTCATAACATTTTTCCATTGAATCTACAAGATGAAGTCCTGTCCTGACATTGATACGTGCATGCCTACACACTCAGTTTTCAGAATATAGTCTAATTTTTTTTGTGTCAAGGACTATTGTTAAATTCATATTTTAAAGAGCAAAGAAACAACTACATATTCTATATTTTATTTACAATTATTATATTTAGCCTAGAACCAGCATTCTTTCTAACTGGTCTTAGGACATATTTTTATGTCTTGCTGCTGAAATATCTTTCCTCTGAAGCAGAATCTACATAGGAAGTGGGTTTCAGGATCAGCTATGATATTTAATTCCAAATACACTGTACTTCAATTACAGATTTGAATAGGTTTTCAAACTGCTTATGCATCCCAAGTCCAATGCAGAACTTTCCAACACTACCTTTGTTGCCTAAAATCGAGGAGAAAGCATTGGAGACAGTATAGGTAAAATAGAGAGCAGTTCTTAATGAAAGCTTTCAGGTGCTCAAAGTATATAGATAAGTACACAGTATAGGGTTCTTACAAGGTTATAACACTACTTAATTATCATCTCTAATGGGTGCATCCAACCCAAAAAGATTTTGCCCCTGGTACCACCCTCAGAACTGCCCTGCTGGAGGGCCTCCAAGGGTTCTGGGTCTCCTATCTTGTTTTGACTATAATATGTCTTATTATTCTAGTCCAGGTGCATGTGTCCCAAACAGGATGTCCTTGCTGCAATCTTCTTCGTTGAAAAGACCATTAAATAGAAATTCGGGAATGTGGCACAAACCGTGAGAAACTGTTAGAAACTGTGAGTTACTACTTTCTTCATGAGTAACTATACAGCTATATAAAAATCTACAAATATATAAAATATACAAAAAAATAAATATCCTAAGGCCCAGGAAAACAGAAACATATAGACATCTGCAGATGTCAAAGGTGATTAGGCCAGATTCTGTATACTCTGTTCTTTTAATTTTCTGCTTTTTAATTCTCTTAGAAGAAATGAAGTCTAAAGCAAGAAAAAGAGAGCTGGGAGAGTATTCAGGAATTCATCCAATTTCACCTTCTGCTTGAAATAGTTTGCAATATTTATCTCTTTTTATGGTGTTCCTTCTTACATGTATTGGCTTGATCTAAACACAGCTGAGAGGTGATAACGTTCTTTCTTTTTCTTTTGAATACAGTGTTGAAGATAGAAAGATGTGGAATCAACTTTAAAATGTCAAAACTTCATTAACAATGTATTTTCTCTTCTAATGAGAAATTGGTGCAAAATTCTTGGTCACCAAAATAGACAGGTGATTGTTACCAAAGCAGCCAGCTGGGAAGAAGAATGTTTTACATTCACAAGTCTATATACATTAAGAAAAACAAAAGGTCTGACATGAGCTTCTAATAAACACAAAAGCGCGACACAATAGGGTCAGGAACAATAGATGGAGAGAATGCTTTCTGGAATTTAGACACAGATGGTGTTTTTCCCAATGTCTTATTGGTTTCTTCTAGTATTGTTATTTGCTCAAAATTTTCTGGCTACCATTAAACCTTTAAATTAGACTACACAAATGTCTCAATGCTGAAACTCAATAAGAGCTTAAAAAAATAAAATTCATCATTAAAAGACTGGCATTTTTTTTCTGAAGGTTCAGTTATACACAAGATGAAATTTGAGAAGCTAAAGATTCTAAACCATTAAACAGTCTTACAGCTGAGAGCATAGCTCCTTCAAATTCAAACTGGCAAAAATAAAAAGCAAAAAAATGGAGCAGAATCAATTTAACAATTTCATGAGCCACAAACAAATGAAGATTGGCTTCTTCCATAGATACATTTACTCTTCCATATTACTGGTCTTTCAGTAAGCTTGTCATATAAGTAAGCTTGTCATTTAGTAAGCTCACTCACTTCCCTCCCCACCCAGGTGAGAAGGGAAGGAGAACCAGGGTTAAAAAAATAAAACTTGTGGGTTAAGGTGAGTTCAATAGCTGAAATAAGGTAAAATATAGCGATAATACTAATACTGATAATAACAAGTGATGCAAAATACAATTTCTTACCACATATTGACAAATGCCCAGCCTGTCCCCGAGGAGGAATTGACCCCTTCCAGCTAACTCTGCACAGTTTATATTTTAGGCATGATTTTATGTGGTACAGAATGTCTTTTTTTACTAGTTCAGGTCAGTTTGTGGTGCATCTACTCACTGGCAGAGCATGAGATACTGAAAAGTCCTTGGTTTAGGTTAAGCACTGCTCAGCAGCAACTAAAACCTCAGTGTGTTATCAACATTATTTTCATACTAAATCCAAAACATGGCACTTTACCAGGTACTTAGAAGAAAATTAACCCTATCCCAACTGGAACAAGAACAAAGCACTGAGCTTGTTCAGCAGCATCTTTGTCAAAGCTTCTCTTTTCTGACAGCCCTTTACTCTAATAAAATGCACTGGAACTTAAAGACTTTTATCCCTTGTTCAATTTCATCATGACAGGCTACACAAATTCTGAAATTACAGAAGGATAAGTCTCATACCACAGAGAGTGGAACAGGATTCATTTATTCAGGAATTATCGCTATAGAAACTGCTTTTTCTAGATATTTAAAACCACATGGTCATATTTTCATTTTTAAACACATAGTCTTCTGGAATTTCAACCCATTGAAAATTTTTCTTCTGTTTCAAGACAAAATTCTAAAAATACTTTTATGTTCAGAATGTCCTAGAGAATATGAATGCCATAGTTTCCACAGTCTTTTCTACAAGACTTGATTCTTCTGTCTTGCTACAGCAATCCTTTTAGACATTGTTTTACTTAAATCAGATTGTTTATCTTTAAAGTAGGTCTTATTAACCTGAATTTCATTATTTGATACATAACACAATAACATTTATCTCTATAGCCTTACTATTTCCTGTTAAATTCAAAAGAGAAAGTAAAACATTTTCCTGGAGTGCAAGCAATATTCAAATTTATGCTAACCAGACCAGCTGCAGTGAAAGCTGCAGGAGAGCATCTTTAAACTAAGTGAAAGAAATGAAGACCCAAAAAACAAATTAAGCAGGAAAAAAAGAAAAAAAGGAAACAAACCAAAAAGGAATAGAAGAATAGAATAACCAGTGTTTTTTTCCAAGATGACTTGTAAGCAGATGAAGTCTTCAGTACTGATAAAAACAGAAAAGAGACTGTGTTAAGGTGACAGTTAAATAGGTCGGAGGTCCCTGCAAACTGATCAGAGCTGGTAAGCTTCTGTTTACTGAAATTTCAAATCATATGTAGGATCTCCAGTATTCATAGCCAAGTGATTTCTGTTGTTATCCTACATAACTTAATTAAAAAAAATCCACAGTATACCACAAAAACCCCCCAACTCCCCCCCAAAAACACCACCCCCCCCAAATAAACAAACAAAACAAAACAAAAAACCCAAAACAAACAAACAAACATAAAAAAACTTTACAGAACCTAGCAATTTTGTTGCTGCTGGAAAATTCACATACTACAAGGCCAAGTGCTTCTCCATAATATTTCAGGTTGGCACATGTGAATTTCTGTGACAGTCCTGTCTCATTCAGAATTTTGTCAGAAAATTAATTATGATTAGATAATTTAAAATTATCACAATGCACATGTGTACATTTTGAAACTGAAAGTCACTCTGACAATCTTAATTCTGTTATATCCTGCCTCCTGCATGCTATGGTTTTTAAATATCATAGATAAAATTCCATGGCTGTTGTTTGGTATTTTTCATTATACTTTGCCAAACCATCTTAAACAAACATGACAAATAAATGAATTCTTAAAACCACATAGACATCTATATGTTTCAAGTGTTTTATAAGTATTGTTATTAGCAGATCTTACTTTTCCTGCATGGTGTAATCTGCTAAATCAAAGCTCACTCCACAGCTCACTTTCTATTCATATGTTAGTAAATTAGGCAAATGTTTCAGTATGCAAACCTTGTTGTTCATATCACACTTTAAAGAAGTAGTATTTATTTACAATCAACTGTATTTTAAATACTTTAACTACTTTTCAAGCTATTCTAATAGTGTCTTTTATAACCAAAGGAGTCCATGAAAAAATTATTACTTTTATATGACCTGATAACCAAGTTTGAAACAGTTCCTTATTATGTGTAAGATAAATGCTTAGCAGATAGAGTTTATTAAAATTAAATACTTACATTATAAAAAGAAAGTTGCTTAATAGAGGAACAGATGGCTAATGGGCTGTGACTTGACACAAATGGATTGTGAACATTACAGCAAGAATCTATCAACAGATAGGAAAATGATTCTGGACAAGGACCGAGTGTCTGGAGTCAGTACACAATCTAATTTTAAACTCTTTCCTTTTGATTTTTTTTTCTTTCAAATAACATGAACAATATGATGGAGTCACTTTGCTGGAAACAATTGAACAGAACTGACAAATTCATAATGCTTCAGACCATGAAATCCCAATTGGTCCAATCACAGATACATTTATCACGCCTGTAGAGATATTATTATAGTTACAACTTACAGCCTTTCCCACTGTGATAACTGCTCCTTGAAAATTGGCCAGTTTTGCAAAATAATCCACTCAAATTTCTTCAGAAGACCCAGAACAATCATTTGTTTTTTAATCAGAAGGCTCTTATGTAATTTAATTTTTCTTCTTAAGAATGTGCTTGAGAAGCATGCTAATAGATCTTTTAACATAGAGCAGTCCACCTAAAAGCTTTGTTGTCTGTGTTTGTGTTGTCAGTTTTTTATACGTAAGGGTCAAAGCAAATGTAATGACTTTTTCTATCTTTCTCTCCATTCTTAGCATCAGCATATTATGTGAAAGCTGTCCAGGACAATATAGCACAAGACACTCACACTAAGTTAAACAGCAGGATTAACTATAAATATTGATGTGAATTTATTTAAGTTTAATTGGACTCAATAATTACTGGTCCTGTTTCAGTAGCTGTCTTTCATTTTAGAGTTGTAAGAAACTACTAGTATTTGTTTAGTATACAGGTAAACAGAAGAGTTCCTGCAATGGAAATAAATTCCATTTTGGAATAAATACTATATAACAGAGGAACATCCCATCTTCAATTATAGAATTCCACAGATGGGGAATCTACCAAATTCATACTTTAACAATGATTCACATTTGAAAAGTATCTCATCATATTTTTATTGCACTTCTACTCTGTGTAAGTCTAACTTTCGTACACGTGCCCTTACTAGATTTTATTGTCTACCTAAACCATTAGTTCATCTGTTCACCCTGAGCTATCTGTAGACTGATGGCCCTGCAGTTCTCAGTTCTCTCTCAGAATAAAACCCACAAATTTGAGCTCACCAAGTCTTACCTTTTTTTTTTTCTTAACTCATAGCTCTTCTCTGTACTGAATTAAGAATTTTTCCTTTAAATTCTTTGCCCTCAAAATTAAAATTTATCTTTTGTGGCAAGAGTACTATAACATGAACTATCAAGATAATTGGTTTTCTCTTTCTTTAGATCATAGAAGATCACTATTTGCATGAAATACTGCTAGTCTGCAAAATCAGCAAATGGCTGTTAAAATGAAGATGTAATAATGAGTCTTGAGTGCTTGTACCTACAGCAATAGCAGCAGTTTGTTTCTTCTAAAGTCTCCAAAGTCCAGGCTGGTAATCAGTGTTGAAGATTTAAAGACTTTCTATTGATTGCAGCCCAAAATTATACAGTTTTGTAGTTTGCTTGTAGGTAGTTGGTTATTTTTATTTACCAAAAGAAACGACCAAACAAACTAGTTTTGTAAATAACATGGATACCAATAGATTGAATTTTGTTCCCCAAGAGAAAGGGGAAAATACTGCATCTAATTAAGTAAATGGTGAACCAGAAATGTTATGGCTTCATTTTGATTTATGCCCACTAGCTGGGCTCTTCTTTTTAAACTGATTCTAGTGACTCCTTATACTCATAGGAAAATATTAGATCACCTGCCATTCAGGTCTGTCAACAGTCAAACAAAATCTCCTGAACACAGTAAAACCTATAAATCAGCTCCAAATAAATAATAAGTCACATAGTTCTACTCAGTTAAATGATGGATGAAAGTCTGCCAGAAGAAAGAACTTGTGCTATTTTGAAAATCTAGATAATTCAAGGCTTCACATAGGTATTCATGAGCTGCCTAGTTTATCACAAATAGGATAGTATTTCATACCTACCAAGCACTGCAATCTAGTTTGTATAATTATATTTGTTCCTTGTAATACTTCTACTGTTTATTCCAGGGGTAGTAGTATTCTGTGTCCTTCATCCTAGAACTCTTCCAATTTCAATGAGATTATCAAGAACTCCTTTTTCAAATACTTGTTAAATGTAGTAGTTAGGTAGCACTGCCCTATACTAATAAACATCTAACAAATTCCATTTAGTTTGCCCATGGTGAGCAAAGCTGCAAAGCGAAGTCTTCTGTGAAAGCCAGATGATGAACAACAAGATGTTAAACTTTGTTATCCAGAATGTTCCAACACTGTCTAAGGAAAAGGAAGATTAGACTAATTGGAGGTAGCACTTAATAAAACTACTTCTAATCTTCAAATGTGACCTCTGCTCCTTCATGCTTATCCATGGGTTTAAGGCAAAAATTATTACAACCATTGTGCCAATGATCTCTTTCTTATAAAGACTAAAAACATTTTCTCCTGAGTTTTGCAGAGCTGCCCTCAAAGCAAGAGTCTTACATGAACTATGAGATGTAGGAGAGAGAACCTTCTTTTGAAGAGTTGAGGGTGAATCATGAGTCTCTTTCTCAGCTCACTTGTCTAAAGCACCACAGTGGGAAAGGATTAACAAAATCTAGCTCCTCCAAGCTTTCTCTTTGAAATTCTAAGCTGCTTACTGTAAGAACCTTAGGACTACTCTTGCTCTCCTTGAGCTTCTCTACTCTGCCCCTAGATGCACATGCTTCAATAAGAGTTAAGCAAAACTTTGGTTACATAAAATGCCTCAAACTTGAAACTAACTTGTGGTCTTGCTCACTTAGAGCCCTCTCAGTAGGGACACAGAGTTCAGATTACTAGTTGCTTCTAGACTTCTTTCTTCTATTTTGGGAGATGATTGCTATAACACACAGAAGTTGGAGAGGATGTCTCCAAGTTATAGAGTAGGACAACTCTGGAACAGAAAAAGCAGACCACAGTCTACAAGTGGAATATTAGATGCTTTTTGTACACCTGACACTGGCCAGAAATCACAAGAGAGCAGATTTCTGTAGCTGATGCTAGATGCCATTACCTGTTCAGAATAACTGTAATGAAGAAATACTTCAGACACACAAGGTAGCATAAAGGACAATTATGGTAGTATTGAGTTTGGGTTTTGTTTGTTTTCTTTAAAAAAAAAATCTTAAATGATGTGATATTCCCACTTTCAGTGTGTCAGAGTGTATCTGGCTAATTTTTCTGGGCTTACTGGTTCCAGACTCCATGTTTTTCACAGAACATGTCTGTCCGAAAAAATTTATGAGAGGACTTTAATTCATCTGATCCCTATAGTTGAATTGTGACCTTACTTCATAAAAAGAAGTAACATATGTCCCAAAAGTTGCTCTAGCATTTGATTTCACAAACAAGACAAAATGCCCTCCATTGGTTTATGTCTAAAACCTTTCAACACAAAATATTGGCTCCTCTGCACTGTGAGCAGAGTCCCAAAGTAACTGTTTTAAATTAAGTTCACATAATCTGACGCTCCATCTCCCTTCCTTATTCTTTTGTAACCTGATTTATTCTGTTGACTGAATGCTGAAGCTGGTGCTGGAGGTCCCAGTCTCCCAGGGAAGAAAGAGGACTTCATCATTCTCAGTATTTTGCACCTCAGGGATCTATGTGATTTTCACTCTGTACATCTTTTTGGTTTTATAGCACACTGTGTGATTGCTTTCTGAGGAGCTTCATGTATTAATCACTGTCATCTAGTAGAGAAAATCAGGTCATCTTCTCTGTCTAGATATATTGGATGCACCATAGATTTCTTTTTATTGTAGCTCCACAAGCTGCTTTTGTTATGAAGTCCCACAGAGCCTGTGTAATTTTTACCAAAGAATAGTCAAGGAAAGTTAGTTTGATAAATGTTTTTTTGCCATAGTTCTTTGAAAACTAAGAAAAGTTTCAATTCAGTAAAAAATTAATGAAATGCTTCATTTTAATCTTGTCACAATAGGTTACTGTGCCTGTATGTCCACCCATATGCATTTGTTGTGCAGCACTCTTGCTCATCTCTTATACAAACTGTAGAAGGCACATTGGTTCCAGTAACCTGATAAATATTTCAACAGATGCATGTCAACAATTTAGTATAAAGGTAGAAAAACTAATTGAAACCATCCAGGTGGTACAACACAGGTGACAGATGCAAAACTGACGTTGAGAAGGAAGAAGACGACTGTATGATTTTGCTTTTACAGTTTTGATTGTGTATTTCCTAAAAATCCAATGAGCTAATTATATATTCTTGCAATTCAATGATGTTACTTTAATTAGATTAGCAAAAAAGTAAATCAGTAACTGTAGCCAAAGGATTAATTATTCAAAAAATCTATATTTAGCTTATTTTATTTTTCAGGTTCAGAATTGATTTTAAAACCATTTTCATCTCATAACATTTGCAAGAATGTTGATTTCTGTAGTAAAGAAGTTTTCCAGGTGCAATAACCACAGTTCTTAGCATTTCAGCATAACCCTGACTACGCTTCTCATTAGTGAACATACCATATATATCATATAAATACTGATGTCTCTGTCTTATTATATGAAACTATTTGATATATATGCTTCATTCTGAAAAGTCTGTTTAATTTGGGGATGCTAGATAACTCTCACATTCTATGGCATCCCTTAAACTGATAGATCTCTTCCATGCCTATTACCTTTGCCAATTCATTTCCTTATCCTAGAGTTACATGTTCATATCAGACTCCGAAGTAACTTGTGTTTATAATACAGTGGAAAAAATGTGGTCGGGTTTTTGAGAACTGTTTGGAGCTGGGGTTTTGCTGTTTGGGTGTTTTATTTCCTTGATTGGCTGGTTTGGTTTGGCTTTTTTGGTACAAATAATTTGAATAAAAAAGAAAATACTTGAAACGGTTTTACATGTTGTACACCATTTCAGATGTAGAGGAGAAGCACTCTTACATCCCCTCTAGAGCTGTTTTTGTGGTTACTGCCTAGGTTTAAGCTCATGGTCCTGTCACATGCATGTTTTTTTCAGAATGGCTTCTCAGATTTTTTTTTTTTTTTATTAGAATAGTTGTTCTGTCAACAGCTATTACTTTTGCATATGCTTTTCTCCTAGGTCAGCTAAGTATTATCTTTTACTAAATCTTTTCCTATTACACTTAGGAAACAACAGTCTGCTGCCCTATGCGAGATGTAAATGTTGGAATCCTGTAATGACACACAGATCCATTTTGATTTAGTGTATGCATTGCATTAACAATTACATTGCAGTTCAGAAGACCTTATTATTAAACTACATTGCTTTAGGATTGCATGGTTTAATGATTGTCTTTTTTCCTGTGACAATAACTGGCATATATTTAACATTGACAAAATAAAGAATCAAAAGTATAAATGGACAAAATATGAAAAACAAATGGGATTTTGAAGACTATGGCATGTTCTATGCAAAATCAAGAATGCTGCAGTTCATGAAAAGCAAAGGAGCTTTTAGCTTAAGAGAAAATAAGAGAAATAGTATGGTCATGACCACTTTTCCCTTTGAAACACAGAACTAAAAGAGCAACAGGGTCACTGAGTTTCAGCTTTAACCTCCAGCTATAACATGCAGCTGCCTTTTACCCATCTCTACCTCTCCATAAATCCACAAAACAATTTTCACTGTGCAAGTCACTCATTCATTTCCAGCATGGAATGCAGATAAGTGGTTAATTTATTTTCACTACATAGAACCCAGTACAACAAATTAGACAAGATAAAAAAAAGGACGAAATGTTTCCATTCTTGCTTCAGTTATGTATTTTTCCTTCCACTGCCTTTGCTAGAGGCTGCACAGGTGAAAATGATCAGCCTGTTACAGTTGTAAACAGTCATCTCCCTATGAAAAGGATTTCTGTTTCTTTAGTCACTCCTTTAATAAAGATATTTCATGTGTCTATCAACTGGATACTTTTCCACATGCCTGTAAAATTTCCAATATCACTGAAGATTAAAAAAAACAACCTCATGAGTACAGTCTCTAATCTCTACCTCTGGTGAATGTTTGACTACCCTTTCTGCCAAAACACAGGTCTAGGTATAAGGTGCTGCAGAATTACTGTGACTCCTAAGAAGTTTATTTTGAATGCATAACATTTCAGGCTATATTCCTGTCAAAAAGTTATCTGCGAATTCCCACTAGTATCATTCTCTATATCATTTGAGTCTGTAACATTTCTCAACTATTGTAGCTTGACTTCCACCTCCATTTTTAGTGGCTCATGGGACTTTTTATTTATTTTTGCCTCTCACAAGGTCTTTGTTCTGTGTCCTTTGTGTCAATCAAAACAATTGTCCTCCCATTAATGTTAATATTAAATAGCTTTTGCCATCTTTGTTATCCTTTTATTTATTAAAAAACCCTACTTTTATTCTCATTACTTATTTACTAAAAATTTTATTTAATGTAAAAGAAGAATAGGGAGATTAGGGGGTTTGTTGAGTTGCAGTTTTAAAGTCCAACTATTTTGGAGGTGAAAATTAGAAGGGCTTAAATTTTCATTCCATTATCTTTCCCCCCTCTATATGAGTAAAAATCTGGGTAACTCTGCTTATATATTTCAAAAAGCTAAGGCAGTCTCAGGATAGTACAGCTTAATGTTTGTAATAAAAGGACTAAAATAAGCATCTATGATGTTACCCAAAATATTATGTTCCAGGAACAATTCTTTAGCTTTACCCCCTGCATGGAAGGGGGTGCACAAGGAGCACATGCTTCAGATCCATAGTTTATACAGAATGCAAATCAGTTCATATATTATGTATTGAAAACACCAGAGGGAAAATCATTATCAGTTGTCTTTTTCTGATGTTGACAGAAAATGAAATGGTACAGGACACTCCTTATCCTAACAAGACTGTTGAAAACAAACACTGATTGACTGGCTACCATTCCTGCATTAGAACTTCTTCCAAAAATATCTCAACCAGACTTTGGGAAATATTGTTGTATTATATTAAACAGATGTTAGAGTTTATAAAATCAAAAAAAAAGCCAACTCCTCTTAAAAGTCAGCTGTAAAGCTTTTGTCAAGTGTAAGCAACGCCAGGAAGAAATCCAGACTGATGGCTTGGTTTACCATATATTCTGAAAATATATTTCCAGCAAGAAGGGAATTGCTACTAAACTCAGGACTTTTAAATCAGGAGGCAACAAAAACAACATTAATTGTGACAAATTACATAATACAGATTTATAACAACATATCTGTTTAGAAGTACATGTCACAACCTAGTGAATTGTCCTCTGGTAAAGGCCAAATTCAGATATCTATATATTTCTCTACCTAACCTGTTTCATATTCTGCTATACATTCCTATCTTCCTTTGAAAGGATGTTTAGATTTTCCTAAGACTTTCTTAAACTACGTCAGATATTTTTTGTGTGTGTGTGTCTATTTTGTTTTTCATTTTTATTATCCTGCTAAAATGGCAATAGCTCAGATTTGGGACATGGCTAACCTAAGCATGGCAAGACCAACCAGAACAACCTGTTTTGGCTGGACGTTCTGATGGATATAGGCTGCTGCCCAGTTGGTTTGGCTTACCTGGAACTACTGCTGAATTATTTTTTTCTTACTTAACTAGTCTATTTACAATCCTAGCACTGTTCTCATATTGTGTCAGACACCATAAAAAATGTCTCTGGCTCAGGGAAGATCATCTGGCAACCTAGATCTTAGCAGTGTTTCTCCTGCATGAAGTTCCACTAAAATCTGTTGGCAAAGCTATTTCCTGGGGCCATACATTGCAAACTTTTAATCTTACATTTTATACTTACAAAGACCTGATTCTTCCTTCGTCAGTCCGATTTGGCATAGGGTCCTGCCTACTGTGTGTACATTGTTCTTAGTGCTAATCCTAACTGCAGGTTTTTTCATATTTCTATACATAAGTTACTGCTACTAAAATTCCAGTCAGAGGGATTTTCTATTTCTTTCCATGATTTGGTCTTATTTTCAATGTGTGGAGTTATAATCCAAGCTTCTGTTTGATTTGTGAATCTTCACATTGATTGTTCTTTTGCTAGGCTTCTTCTAAATATATACATAGTTTACAGCTAACTCTGTATTGTCTGGGTTAGTCATTGAGACCTGTTAAAAAAAAATATTTCTCTGTCCCTAATTGAATACTATGACTTCATTTGATAGTTGTTGGAATGAGCAAGTGCCAGCAATGAAAGAGATCCTTTCCTGCCAAATAACAGAGTGGTGGTAAACTACTTCAGGAGGAGGCAGGGACTCCCTGAGTTGTATTAATTGCTTTCTGGGCAGAATCTAGGTTTCTCTCAAAGGCGACAGATTCTATTTCTTTTGGAATTTGTAACCTAGAAAGAGCCACTGCACCTAATGCTTGTCTCTCCAGTTCCTACAGCTCTTAGTGTTAGCTGCCTGTTCAGCGTTTCCATTTCCAGCCTTTGTCAATTGCACCATAGGATCCTTTTAAAAGTGAACAGATGCAATACAAACAATTATAGCTCTTGGAAGTGCACTATACAGAACAGTTTTAACAAAGAAGGAGGAAACCCAAGAAATCCTAGTCTTCATAATGCTGAAATGAAGTGCATCTTAAGCACAAGTGGCTTTCCAGTCTTGATCTGTAGGGCTGTAGTGCAATTGCATCCTCTTGATACCATCTCAGAATCTGGGCTGAGGCAGTTTCTAAAATGGGCAAAATAAGGAAATAAATGGAACACCGACAGCAATAGGATAAAGCCTCATTTTGTACTGCTTTTTAAAACAGAGCCACAGGAATGTGTCCAAACAGTAACAAATTAGCTTATGAACAAAGCCTTTCTTAAATCATATTTGAGCATGAAACTACCCCTGCACTAGTCATAATTAATCTAGCTGACCTTGCAGTTCCTAGAGGTCATTTAGTGGTGTTGAATAAATGGCTGGAGGAACTGAATGCCACCACAGGAGAAATTATCAGGAGATAATGCAGATTCATACTTGTTATTGCGATCAGCCCTGCTGAGAAGGGTGTGTCTCTTGATAAGTCCCTCACCATAAGCCAGCAATGTGCTCTTGAGCTCTAGTCTGCATCAAAAGCAATGCGGCCAGCAGGTTGAGGGAGGTGATTCTCTCCCTCTGCCCTGCTTTTATGAGACCCCAGCTAGAGTACGCGTCCAGATATGGAGTCTCCAGCACAAGAAGGATGTAGATCTGTTGGAGTAAGTCCAGAGGAGGGCCACAAATATAATCAGATGACTGAAGAACCTCTCCGATAAATACTCACTGAGAGAGTTAGGTTTGTTCAGCCTGGAGAAGAGAAGGCTCCAAGGAGACCTTAGAACAGCTTTCCAGTATGTAAAGAGAGGTACAACAAAGCTGGAGAGGGACTTTTTACAAGGGTTCATAAACACAGATCAAGGAGTAATGGGTTTAAATTGTCAGAGCGCAGATTGAAATTAAATGCTGGGAAGAAAGTCTTTACTGTGAGGGTGGTGAGACACTGACACAGGTTGCCCAGAGAAGCTGTGGATGTCCCACCCATGGAAGTGTCCAAGGCCAGGGTGGATGGGGCTTTGAGTAAATTGATGTAGTGAAAGTTGTCCCTGATCATGGCAGGTGGTTTGAAACCAGATGATCTTTAAACTCCCTTCCAACCCAAACCACTCTGTGAGTCTATGATTCATCTTTAAATAGCATGTAGATCACAGAATTTTATTTGCTAACATGGAAAATATAAATTCTATATTTCATGAAAACTTAAATCCTACTTTAAATCACTGTGCCTTACAGCTTTCTTTCCCTTCCAAAGCGCTTCAGCTTTCAGAAGCTTGAGAAACTATTAAATGCCATATTTTACTAGACATCTCTGGAAAATTTTCATGTTTTTATTTCTTTTAGTTACAGATTTCCTTTAAAACAAAACCCCAAACATCTAATACTTAATACCTGCCAAATATTATCCAAGGCTTTCAACATGTTTCTCTAATATTTTTAATTAAAACATTCATAACATCTTTGGAAGTTAAATGTAGTAATAACATCCACTGATACAGATTAAGAAACAGAATCCAAATAAATTAAGTCAAAACAATCTTGTTAAAAATAATAAATAGCATAACATTTCTTTACGGATCAGATATTTACTCTGAATGCAGAAGAATTATACAGTCATCCTTCTTACAGTCTGATATGGCTGAAACCTGCTGTTAATTTAATTTTACTCCAGCATATTGAGTCAGGGACTAGTTTAGTCAGTCTTGGGCTATATTCAGATCTCCATCAAAATCCAAGTGGACAAATACCCATTACTGCAAGATAAAGCTAAAGAAATGCAGAAATATGATTGTGGGGTTTGAACACGATCAGGTTTTTCTCAATTTTGTATTGCAAATAGGCAAGGACAGGTCTGATTATTTCTGCTGCAAGTAGAATGTGAACGAACCAGGAAATCCCCATCTAATTTAAGAAGTCACCTTTCCAACATCTATGAAGAATAAAATACATTTCGTTTAAGACATTGTCCAGTTAATATTTTTAATGCATTCATGAATACGACACTAGACTTTGTTTTAAAAGAATTCTACCTAACTCAAATCTGTAATACTCAGATCCAGACTAAGAAATTAGTGCATTGCTAGTACCAGCACAAGTAATTTCTACATACAAGCATTAAACAATCAAATAAAGTATAATGAGATGTTGTCATACCTAACCATTAACTTTCTAGTACCTACAATCAAAGGTCCTATTTCAATTTCCTATGGGTATTTTACCTTATTTCAGCCTGCACAGTTTTACAGATTTACAGTTCCCATTCTGTCCTGCTCTCAGAGACAAATTCATTTCTAAACATTTCCATCTTATCATTCATATCAAAAGTTCATTGAGAAGGAGACGGAAGAACACTAAATAACCCTAATCAACAATTGCCTTATATAATCAGATTAGTTATATCATTATACTTCCTTGCAGGACTCAACAACTACTGACAGCACTGGCTAAGAATGTTGGCATGCAGCTCATCATTCAGGACTAGCATACATCAAATAAAAAGTAGAGTGTTTACTTAAAATGGTAAAGCTAGATTAAATGATTCTATTACTGAGTCATGTGCTACCTATATAACGGTCTTCTTCAGGGGATTGATTTCCAGAAATTGCAATTCCAATGCACACTTAAAGATGTCAATGAGTCAAAACAAGTAAGATTACTACTGTTTCATTACATTATGTAGAGAAGATCAGTTTTCCAGTGAAAGTTTTCTATTTTTGTCCCCTTTTTTAACGCACAGAATTCATAGATACACAAAAACCCCTCCATGTGTCCATACCCAGGAGACTTCTCTGGTATTTCATGTATTTGTTTTGAAAAATGACTTTGCTTCCAATATTATGAAAAGACACACAAATGTCAGATCAGACATCCTTTTTAAATTTATTTCTTCAGCTTGTGCAGTTTTCATCAGTTTAAATAGTCAGGTAACAAAGAGGAAAATTTTTGCAACCTGATTGTACTTTGGTCATATTATTTAGGTAATTTCTATATATAAAGTTCTGAGAACAAGCCAAACATGACAGTTTCAAGAAGACACTTATACATCCACTAGCACCAAAAGATAATATAGAAAAAAGTTTGAGATGTGCTCAGAAATGGGGGCAATATAAGAGGAGTAGCAACTTAACATATGACCAGACAGTTGTTTGCACTTCCAGCTTAGCTTTAGATAGCCTAGTAGAGAATAAAATAATAGAAAACATCACACTGAAGAAGTAGTCAGGTCTTTCAAAGAGTAGAGGTATTAAAAAATGTGTAATTGAAATTTAGCTTACTGGTAGTTATCTAACATATCTTGGTAGAATAACACTTATATTTTTAATAGCTTGAGGTATTTAAAAATATCAATAATAAAAGATGGATTTTGCTTCTAGATCATTAGGAGTTATTGCGATATAGAACCTGAATTTTTGTGGATGGCTTTCCTGCTCATTTATAGACAGTACTGTGTGCTTTTAAAATCTTTAAATTTTTTTAAATCTTAATTTTTTTTTTAAATCTTTGCCTGTGATAAGCTAGTCTATTTGCAATGGGTTTCCTGGCCTCACTTTTTCTATAGATCTCTCAGCTCTTACCTGGAAATGAATTTACCAGCCAGTAACATTATAAGAATTTGTGTTCTTACTTGAAGTAATAATCGGTTATTCCTGTTTAAATTTAAGTCTTTAAGTTTAGAAAGAGTTATTTTATGGTTTTGAGGGACAAGTGCAACAAAACATTATCTCCTCTAGTTCTAGTGTCTTTGATTTAATTGTTCTCTGATAATGTGCTACAAACTGAAGAATTATTTCTGGTGAATAACACTTAAACTACAGTTAATTTGCCAGTGAAGTTTCAGGGTTCTAACTTAGACAAATGGAGAATAAACCCATAGATAAACAAATTCTATTATCTACAAAACATGGACTCTAGTCACAAGTAATGCAACTGAAGTAATTTGAGAGCTGCTTCTGAAAAATCGTTATCCGCTGTACACTTCAAAGATTAATTTCAGATAAGACCATTACACCAAAAATCTGATTTGTTGTCCCGCAGGTAGTGAAATTTACAGTGGCTCAGCTTCAGCATCTCAGGATTGGTGAGAGTCCAATCTTGATTTAATTCAGGGGATTTAGTTCACATAGTGCAACTGTATAGGTATTTTAAAGAGTTAAACAGTTTGACTGCTTGAAAGGTTTTTGCAGGCTTCTAGCATTTACCTGGTTCAAAGTCTCAGCACTCCCATCCAGCAGCAGATGGCAGGACAAAAACACATGGCCTAAGCATGTTTTCACCCTGCTAACTCCAGTTTCTACCCTCACAGTTCATTTTAGACTAAAAACTGTGGTCAGGATTCAGAATTTTGTCCTTTCCACTGTTGGTTCCTTAATCAACACCAGGTACAATCAACATTTATCCTAATAATTTCTATTCAACTTTTTACTAGCTTGTATATTTGCATTCCATCCATGGCTGTAGTCTGTGAAAGACACTGTAGAGGGGTATTGGAAACATCAGGAAGATAACAGAGCACCTGGTACCATAAGGTGAGCAAAAGCAAGGTCACGAAAATAAGAAGGATCTTATCACTTCAGCATGTACAGCAAGTCATTTATCAGGGCATGATCAGGAAGAAAAATAATAATAATAACAATAATAGTAATAATAATAATAAAAAATACAATTTAAAAAAAAAAAAGGATACAAGTCATAGAATTCAGAACCACAATTAAGCAAGACAGTTTCTAGGTCAAAGCCAAAGCCTTGGAAACGCAGTCTAGACACATGATAAAAAGCCAGAGGTAATAAAATCCCCTTGTATAAGCTCTCAGTAAAGCAACCTACTAATCAAAAAGCTGACTTAGACTCCAGCTCACTGCCTTTTGGAAACTGTTCAGAGGTAGCTGCAGGCTTGCCAAAGACTCATGGTAATTCTGCAACTGTTTCAGATAAACATGGATGCCTTAACACTGATCTGTTTTTTTGGTTTGCCTGACTTATATTCCTATTAGCCAGCCCTGACCAATACATTTATACTGTAATCTTTCATAGCCTCAGACAGGGTCTCCTCTGGAAATAAGAGTTGGCTCTTTTCTATTTATTCTCCCACTGACACCTACTGTATTGAAAAACAGCTTTAGCTTTAGCATATTTTTTTCTGCCTTTGATCTGAGCTTTTATAGAAAGTTTGATCTTTTGTAATTCTTTTGTACACCCGATAATTTCAGAACACTTAGCAGAGCAAGTAGATACTCCAGAAAGAATTGCCATGTGAAAACAGATATCCAGACAAAAGAAAGAAAACAGTGCAAAGTTCCTAATGATTTTTCATTAATGACCTGAATTTTCCATCTGCATGAACAACTGTTACTTTTAAGACTATGAGTTAATACAACCTGTGGTTATGTTTGAAATTGCAAATCCTAAAAGAATACATTTATGAGGTTTTTTTGTTTTTTATTTTTTTTAAACTTGTATACATTGGTACATTCCTATTTACTAAAACCCCAGTTTTATGTTAAAAGCCTCCTTGATGCAGGAGTCCAGGACTTGGCAGTGAGGAGGTTCACAGGAGGCCTCTATAAGGAGAGGGTGGGGCTCCCCTGTGCTGGACACAGGTATTTCCAGACACCTCTGCAATGGCCCCACTGCAGGACATGACCAAACCCATCAGCCCCAGGTGTGGCAACTTGGGGAAAACATATGTGAAAAATGCTGCATAGTGAGAGGAGGAGAGAGTAAAAAACAGTGAGAAAACACCCTGCAAACCTCAAGGTCAGTGAAGAAGGAGGGACTCCAGGAGCCAGAGCAAAGATTCCCTTCCAGCCTGTGGAGAGGACCCCATGACACTACCGGTGGACATTTCCTCAGGGAACTGTGGCCTCTGAAAGGACAGACACTGGAGCAGGGAAAAGGTGTGAGGATGAGGAGTGTCAGATAGAAGCTGTTACGGACTGACTGCAGCCTCCATTCCCCTGTGCTTTTCCAGGGGCAGAATGGGCAGAAGGATTAGGAAGAGAGGTTGAGAATGAAGGCATAAACATAAGCCTAGGAAAGGGGGGGAAAGACATATTTTGATGTTTATCTTTGATTCTTACCATCCAAACTGCTTTTAATTGGCAAAATATTAAATTAATTTTCCTCTTGTCAAGTCTGTTTTGCTTCTGACAGTAAATGGTAATTGACCTCCCTGCCTTTACCTGGATGCACAAGCTTTCTCATCATACTTCCTCCTCCAGTCCTGTTGATCAGCTAGGTAGGAGTCTGGCCTTTAATCAAGGTTAATCCTCCAAGCCCACGTACTAAGTTCGCCTTTAGGGACCCCGAAACTAAATAGCTTGTTGTAAATGCTAAATTAATTTCTCAATCACCATGTTCTAGACTCAATGTGCTGGAAAACTCTGCCCAAAGAATTTTTTTCATGCTTTTTGTCAAGAAACAAATTAACAAAGGTCATCAGTTCTGTTTTGTGAGTATAAGAAAGCAGTAACATCATTTTTGTCTCTCAGTCTAAGATCAATAGATTATTTTAGTTTCACTCAGTTTAAATGTATAAGCAAAGTTCCTTTGAACTCTATGGGAGTGCTCTTCTCAATATTGCCTCAAGTTACTTTAGAAAAAAATATGTTTGAAGTTCCATGGGATTGGATCCAGAGGGTGCTGTCTTTTAATAAGAACCTACTCTTCACCAGCATATATTACCTTACTAAATACTTATTTCTAACATTTTGAATGAGTTATGATAACGTTTTCCAGCAACTAAAAAAGAAAAAAAAAAGAAAAAAAAAAGAAAAATTGTTTTGTTCTCTAGATTTATTTAGCTTAAAACATGTGCCATTAAAGAAAGCATAACTGCATGTATATAATATTGATTTCTGTTATGAATCATCTGTCACATATTTAGAAGGTTTCTTTGGAAGGTTATTGTTATCAAGACAAGAGACCTCCTACCTTAACTATGCTAATTTGACAGAAGAAGTATGTTCCTGATTAGCAGCTAAATAAACTTTTCTTTTAAGCTTCTCAAGTTTCATTTCATTATTCACTCCACACAGTTTTTACATAAATCTATAAAATCTTTAAAAAAAAAAAAAGTCACTTTTGGTTAATGTTTAAATTCACTGAATAATTCTACCATTACATTTTTACAATGAAATTTAACAATGCAAATTATAAACAGGCAACTGAATTTTTATAGATGTCACTGCACCTATTTTATTCCTTGGGTTTTTTTTATCTGGTTTTCTCAGACACTCATATTTTCTTGGTTCTAATTAAGAAGTGAAGAAACATTGATCTTTTCCAACAATTGAGATATTTACCCATTAGGACAATATAAACACATATTTAAGTAAACAGAATATTACAGCAAAAGTTGCCATTTTAACAGTGGCAGATTTAGATTTTTGCAAGCATTTCCAATCCTTAGTAATAACTATGTGCCTTCCAGCCATAGAAAATAATGAAGTTCTTAAGTTAGAAAATATACACAATTTTTTTCAAGTATAATTCCATTTGAGGACCAGCTGAAGGACTAATACAGACAAGAACAGTTTCAGTATTTAGAGTGTACTGGCAATTATAGTAGGAGAACTTAAATAAGTAAGGTACATACTTGTCAACATCTGAAAGATAAACATGGATGCCTATTCTGGAAACATAACATGGTTCAGAAGGAAAACACAAGTTTGGTAGCTTCTAGATCTTAATTCCAGCTTCATTTTTATTAAATGAGATTTAAATTCTACAGTACTTACACATTTCAGTTCCCTGAATCTTCCCTTATACAGTTGCTTTATGTCATACTTTTATTTGGTTATTTTTCAATAACTATGATGAAAAAGGGCATCAGTACATACAGTACTGTATTTTTTTATCTGCCTAATGGACAAAGCTTTAAAAAGATCAGTTAAAGTGAAAAATTCACAGTCTTGTGAAGTTACTTATGATGCATCTCATTTTAACTCCATAAGCCTCAATAAAGTTCATTGAAGCTGTCTAGAAATGACTAACAATGAAAGAAATTATGATGTTAGAAAGTCATACCTGAGAGATAATAATCTATAATGCATACTTACATATACATGACGAGCAGGAGATTTAAACAAATGGTGAGGCTAGCAAAGTAAGGAAAGGATATCTAGAGTTATCTATGGCAGTGTCAGTAAGGGCTGCATCCCCATGGCTCATGGACACATTTTAAAATTGAGGACATCAATATTCCAATTTTAAGTGTCCCATCTTCTTGTGGGATCCTCAAATCTATCTAAACAACAAATACTTACTATGTACAACATGGAAAAAATAATAGAGAAAAAGATGTAATTGGTCACAGTTTTAAATATCACCATATCACTGAATTCTTTTACCTGTATTTAAGTTGAATTTTCTTACATACATTACTCTGCTCCTGTACGATGACTGTTTCTGAACCTCCTTCCTCCTCATTACATGGTAATTCATAGTTTATACTTTTTTGTTCTAACAGCTATTTTGCACCTTCAGTATTAGTCTCTCAGCACAGGTTTAGAGAAAGTATTAAACTTCTCCCTCACTCAGTGTTTTGCTAGCTTTTCAATATTTGCTTAAATCCGTCATTATTTAAAACTTCACAAATAGGCTGTGTCTCCACCTTATAGCAACTACTGCCTTCCCCTCCAGAAAGGATGGTCTGACTTGCTAAAGTGAAGTCTAATCAATGCCTTGCACAATACTTTCCCTTATAAAATAAAAATAAAAATAAAAAGGTATTATCTCTAGATATACAAAGATCCTCTTTCTGCTTGTTTGCAGCTGTTTCTTTCTAATAGGAAAGCTTATCCAGCCTTCAGTATTTCAGCCTGTTGGGTTTCATGTCATTCAGTTCTTCCAGTATTTTATTCTGAAGGTCTCCATAATGACAGTACTGCTAAGTATTTTCTATAGACCAGCATCTACCTTTCCTGTTCTGGAACAAGGAAAATCTGTTTAAAATAACTGCTTGCATTTCTACCTGAAAATGCTTTCTGAAAGACTGACACAAATCCAAGAATTTCCAGCCTCTTAAGGATTAAAACAATGCACTAAGGTATGAGTTCTGAGTTTCAAGGTCTTGCTCCAATCCTTTTGGAGGAGAATCAAAATGCACTGTAAAAGGCATCAAACCTTTGTCTGATATCTTATGGAGGCAAGAATTTTTGATTATGTTCCTTAGATTAGCCAGAATGTTAATGCCATTTTCTCCTCTGTACTAAAAATATTTTGTCAATGGTAGTCTAGAATTTTCTTTTTTTTTTTT
>VWZF01002906.1:85870-103020 GCA_013396755.1 Sclerurus mexicanus
TTTTTTTGTAAAAAGAGGGAATGTTATATCAGATGTGGCTCTATGAAAAGACTTAATCTGGTTTAATGGTTTAATTTCCAGATTTAACCAGTATCTTTGTATAGTGCTCTCTGACTCATGTACACACGCCAGCTTGAACCAAAGATAACTCAGATATCTTTACAGTGCATTCTGTTAAAAAGTATAGACACATCCAAAAGATTTCTATAAACCCATATTCCCCTTAAATGAGATCTAAATAAGAAAAACTACACATTTAATACAACTTACAAATTTCAAAATATCAGCTTCTTTCACTTTTCCATGATCCTTCTATTTTGAAATCAGTCAACTTCTAAATTCTACATAGTTTTAAACATTGCACTGACAAAAAAGTTGTGTGTTTTTTTGTTCTTAATTCCTCATATTTCTTCAGCTGTGGTTTATCATGTCTTCCATTCTCCTATATCCTTTCATAATTCCCGTTCTACTATGATGTGACTCTTGAGGGTGGTCCTTTCAAGGCTAAAATCTGGACTTGATCCTTGTGGGTCCCCTCCAATTCAGCATATTCTGTGATTCTGTGATTTTTGGTACTTCTAATACTTTAAAACAAAACCAAACAAAAACTAAACCAAACGAAAAAAAATGTTAAATAAATGCAACCGTCAACATAGAACAACTGTTTAACATTTTTTAATGTTAATTAAAAGGATTAAGCAGCCATCTGTGGGGATGCTCATCTATTTGCCCTTCCAACTATCTACCTTACTTTGTAAAGAGAAAAGACAGCAAAAAATGAAGTTACATTAGAGATGAGACTGCTTTTATTTCTAAAGCTCAGTCTATGATGAATTAAAAAAAATTAAAAATTAAATAAAGGGACCCTCTACAGTATGATGAAAAAACCCCAGATTCTCAAAATTCAGTTCTACTCATCGGACTCTTTTAATAAAGTGACAGAAAATACAATGTAATTAAGGTCAAAAATATATACATTTGATACCACCATTACTAAACAAAATAAACAGACTTAATTCTTAGTCTTAGAGGAAAAATCACAAAATATAGTGGCATCTTTTTTGCTTTTTTATAATCTGCTTTCAAAACATAAAATTCAGTATTTGAATTCCTTATAGTGATTAATACATTCACACCAATTTTCTGCTTCTTCCCTGCAGATACATTGCAGCAATGAGTCTATTATTGTTCGTTTGACTAACTGCACATCCAGCTATTACAGATCACTTTGAAGCTTTCATAAAGTGTGAGAGAGAACATTCTTTTAAAGTACTTTCAGTGTCTGCCAATTTGATAAATACATGCATTTACTGTCATAAATACAGGCAAGGTTTAGAAAATGAGTGATATAAAATGTATTGCTATGTCTTTGCAATTTTTTGATGGTTTTACTCAAGGTATATGTGTCAGAGTGTGACTGAAGCGTGTTACACAGCTAATGGTTCCTAGAGAAACAATACTTATTAACCTTAAATATTCTCAAAAAAATACAAGTACATGCTTTTACAAATCAGATGAAATTGATTATACTACTTGTGTTTTCTCCAGTATAAAAGCAGATGATACTCACTTAAAATCACTTAATCTCAACTTTGAACAGTCCATTACATTAAAGTTATATATATATAGTTTTTTTCCCAAATTACCCTCAGTTCTTTTTCATTCCTCAGCCATACTTTCATCTTGATGTATTACATCTTGATAGTATAAGGCCAGTCTCTATTTCCTAGTACTGAAGGGTGAAAATTAATTCAGTGTTACACATGTGTGTTGTCAAAATGTTATTTCATTTTACCCATTTGCTACTTGAAAGGTTGAGGGGGTTTTGTCAGCTTGTTTTTGCTTCTTCACTTTTCTGGCTTTGCATTTGGTAGAAAGTGAAATCAAGAAAAAGAATAATCTAATTTCTACAAATTTGGATTTTTTTTTCCTGATATGAGAGGCAGACTGATGAAATGTAAAGCAGAAAGTTTAAAACTAATTTATGTTATAATATTATTCCAATTAAAGTATAATCAAGCTTTAAAAAAGGAAAGCTATCATTTTATTTATGATTGAGGAGCAGACTTCATTTGTAAAAAGGCAATGAGAAATTTTCATCACCCTTTGCTGGAAAGCTACTTTGTTCTCTCTTGCAGGTAAGACTGGTCTGAGGACAGTGATTTCAGAAAGTTCTAGTATCCAAATTGAAAGACCCGAGACATTTTTGTTGCATTTGTTAGCTGAAAATTCTGGCTGTTATGAATGAAAACAGGTGCATTCCTTATGGGTGGCACAAGTCCTCTGTTACTGCCAAATATTTGACTACTTGGTCATGTAGTACTCTACTGAGAAAGTAGTTTCCAGATTTTTTTTTTCCTTTTACTTTCAAATTTTGTAAAATTTATAAACACAAATTTTCTTCCTTTGCTTCCCTATAAGTATATAGTACTTATATGATAAAAGTGTCTTTCCAAGTAAATTATGAAATTTCATGACTGTTCAAATATACAGCTAATTATAGGTAACAGTGGTTTAAAAGTTTTCCTAAAGTAGAGCCAAATCCAGCAATTACTACAGAGATATTTTTCTTACATATATATCTGCAAATGGGAAATAGACATATTTTAAAAATAAATAAATAAAATCAGATCTACACGTAAAATTTACAAAAGCCTAGTAATTAGAGTGCTATGACATCAGTTTGGTCCATAGCCCACATGTGGTGCTTTGGTGTCAAAGTGCACAAAGTTAACAGATTAGAAGACTGCCTACTGTTTGGAGAGTCTTGAAAATATCTGTGCCTGGTAGGAAATGTGAGGGACAAAGTATTCTTCTTCAGAATGGCTTACCTTGATTTAGTGTTTTAAAGTGTGAGCTTTAATTAAAAGAAAAAAACTTCAGTGACTAATTGTCATTGACACCTAAATATATTCTTACTTGGTAAATAACTGACTAAAAACAGCTTTTAAAAATCACCTATTTCTTACAGTAATCCGAGGAACTGAATGCATCTCCCAGCAGGAGCTGATGTTTTAATGATATAACACCATACCTCCTATAAAGAAGACTAATGTCAGGAAGCATTGTAGGAAAAATAATTTATCAAGACTTGAAAAACACAATACGAAAAGATTCAGATAAATCTGACTTCCACTTAGGTCTTTAAGGCAAGATTTATTTTCTTCCAGATCAATTGAGCCTCTGTTAATCACTTTCTTTAGCAAGACAAAATGAGAATCAAGATTTTAATGATACTGTGGTGCTAGTTTCATTACTGCATTCAGGTAACATAAAATACACCTCCAACCCAGATTTGAAAATAAAGTAAATGTTCATTTAGTTTTGTATTGTGCTTGTATATATAATTATATAATATTAATAACTGTCCAGTTCCAATGGAATCTTTTTTGATAATTATTTCAATTTCACTTCAGCTTACAAACGTCTTTGTTTATCAAGCAGTTGAAGCACTGAAAAACTTAATACATCCACATTTGCAATGACCATGCACACAGTCAAAAATAAGGTGCATGCTGAACACTCTTCTTCTGATCTGCTCTGATTGGCACAGCGAAAGAGGGAGTGGGGGTTCTGGTCAGTTCATCACATGTTGTTCCTGCCACTGCTTGGGGAGCGGAATCTTTCCCCTGCTCCAGTGTGGGGTCCCTTCCATGGGAGTAAGTTCTTCATGAACTTCTCCAGCGTGAGTCCATCCCACAGGCAACAGTTCTCAACAGACTTCTCCAACATGGATCACTCTTGCATGGGGTACAGTCCTTCAGGCACAGACTGCTCCAGTATGGGTCTCCCACAGGGTCACAAGTCCTGTCAGCAAACCTTCTTCAGTGTGGGCTCCTCTCTCCATGGGCCCTTAAGTCCCCCCCAGGAGCCTGCTCTAGCCAAGGTTTCCCATGGGTTCACCACCCTCTCTCAGGCATCCACCTGCTCTGGTGTGGGTCTTCTCATGGGCTGCAGGTGGATCTCTGCATCCCTGCAGTCCTCCGTGGGCTGCAGGGGGACAGCTGCTTTCCCATGATCTGCACCACAGGCTACAGGGGAACCTCAGCTCTAGTGCCTGGAGCACCTCATCCCTGCCCCCTTCACTGACCTTGATGTCTGTATAGCTGTTCCTCTCACATATTCTCCCTCCTGTCTTCTCTGGATGCAATTTCATGTGCACAGTAACTTTATTTTTTTTTTGTCCTTCTTAAATATGTTATCACAGAAGCATTGCCACCATTTCTGATTGGCTCAGACTTGGCTAGTGGCATGTCCACCTTGGAGCTGCCTGGCATTGGTTCTGCCAGGCATGGAGGAAGCTTCTAGCAGTTTCTCACAGAAGCCACTCCCGTGTGTGCCCCTGCCCCATCAAAACCTGCCCATAAGGTTTTGGTAGTGTCTGAAAGACATGGTATACTGGAGAAAATCCCCACTTCTTCACTTATCAGAACAGAATTAAGACCCTTTTTTTTTCATTGTTCATAGCATTTAACTGAGATTTATCAAGCAGAATTCAGCAATCAAATATTCTTGCATATCTTAAAAGAATCTTGAAAGTAATAATTTTATTAATGGACTGTTTTGTTAAGCATAAACTCCAGTGCTGTAAAGTGTGACCTTCTAGGGGAATGCGCTAAAACTGATTATTTTGTCCACAGACACCAATGTAGTTTGTTTCTGAAATAAATATATTGGAATGTAAATAACCCATACATTATCTAAGAAGTTCCTCTAACTGTACCAGCTGCCTTCTTCCCACATTCTGTCTCCAATCTCCTCTAGTGTTTGCTTGATCAGGGCACTGTTGACAGCCTGACAGCCAAGTAGACATTTTTTTCAGAGGGCAAACTGGTTGTGTTCCCACAGCAAACAATGGAATGGTGGCCTTTTTTGTGAGTGGCTAATCTTCATGAGTTTGTTGATTTTCTTTTTTTTTCTGTAACAGGTCTTTGTTGGCACAAAGACTATTAGTTACCTTAAATAATAGCTCCCTAGTTAGCCATGTTTTGATTTAAGAAACAATGCTATGTGACTTCTTTCGCAAAAGTTTTCTATAGACATGTTTTTTTAAAAATACATGCAAAAATGTAATGAAAATGCGAAGTACAAATGAAAACATGTGAAATTTGAGCCTGAAAGGCTATATTTTTTTTAAAAATCAGCAATTTTATGCTTAATTTTCAAGTATGATGAATTGAGAATCAGGATTATTCATGCAGTTGTAACAAGAGCTTAATTAATATAAACAATTTTGGAGGCTGTATCATATCAGACACTATGAGTTAAAACTGTAGTTTTTTTCATATAAAAGCGCCTGTCAAAATGGGATGTCTTTCAAAAATGAAATGCATTCAAAAAAGTTAACTTTAAATATTTAGTAGCACAAAATTTATAACAATTTTCACTTTGAACAAATACAAAGGGTTTTGCTATTTAAGGAAAAATTTCCTCCTGTTTACACTTCTGAAGCTCTCACAGCTTATCTGAGGCAAGTTTACAGTAAAATAACCTAAAGCAATGACTTCCTCACAAGCTTTAGACATCTTGGCAGTTTATGGAGTCAGCACAGATGACAGAGTAATGAGCTTTTAAGAACTTAATCTGTGTCAGGGGGAAGATTCATCATTTATCTTAGAGTGTGATTCTTCACTGATATCTCTTCTGATTAATAAAATTGCACTGTTACATTAAAGAGTAAAAAAAAAAGTTCTGTGTCTTTGCTTTTTCTTGTATTGTGGTAAGACATCGATTCATTGATTACACTGGAAAAAAACTTGCTCATGAAGAACAAAAAAAATCATAAAGTAAAGAGGGTAAGGTACCCATCAGCTTATACATTTTCCACTCTGACAGGTAAATGGTATAAAAACTGTCCTCACAGCTACAATACCTCAGAATTACTTTATTGAGAAGAAATAGGAGATGAAGTTAAAGAGTTTTTGTTTACAAAAGCAAGCTAATGAGTTTGCCTCCAGAAATGAGGAAACTTTGGGTTTCACTAAGAAGTCAAGGCAAGCAGCAGCAGTGGTCCCTGCTATCAGGAAGCTCTGTGACACTTGTGCTCCAGCAGTTCTTCAAATCTCCCATCCTGTTTGATGCCAAATAGACGCTGCAAAGGTTTATAATAATTTAACAACAGAATAACAATGTCTGTTTTGATGATTCAGGTGTTGTTGACTGCTAGGAAAGTGAGGAAGAGCAATAGATTGGAGAGGACTTTCTCAGGAAGTAAGAGATTTAGATTATGAACTGCTTTAGAAAACAGTAAATAATGAAATAGGAGAAGGAAGGGGCTTTTTACTGTTACTTTAAACTTTCATTCTCCACTATTTTATTTAAAAAAGGAAACCGCAGCAGAAATCATGGGACCAAAGGAGAAATGTGACTGATAACACAGACAATATAAAAGATTCAGACAGCACAGTTTGGAAAGCATGGCAATTACCAGGAAAAAAAATTATGTTAGCTATAACTGGGTTTGAGTTAATTTTTTTATATTTCTTCACTGGAAAGACCACTTACCTTGAGGGCAAGATTCTGATGTTACATTTCATTTTAACAAGGCAAGTTTTAACCACATGTATCAGTTTCTTATGTTTGTGGTTGACAAGAAAGGGTTATTTATGATACTATTCCACTTTGAAACTTCTCACCATCATATAGAATTGAGCAGCAAGAGAACAAGTTCCATACACTAACTAGAGGCTAAATCACTAAGCACAAGCCATAAGGATGCAGCCATAGAGCTTTTATTTCTCGCTTCAAGAAACTTATAAAATCAATAGAAATAATATTTTTAAAGAATACAGCTGTAGGTAATAGGCGGGGAAAAAACAAACAAACAGCAATTGTTTGCATCTTATTAAATATAAGGGAAGATTCATACCATGTTTTCCTGCTACCCCTCTATGCTGAGGTACGGCATGAGAAGACAAACTCTCATCCTGCTTTGAACAGTAAAGATATATAGTGTATTCTACCATTCTTTTTTCTATCTTTTCTGTAATCATATAGAAATTATTTTAATTGAAATATTGATAAACAAGTTGTCATCTGAAACAAAAAAAAGGCGAAAAGAAGATAAATTTATGTGGCTTTAATATACATGTTATAAAATATTATCTTAGAAGTTAGAGCTACTTTGGTATGTCTTTGTTCACTGCCCCTATTCTGAGAAAAAGCAGAAAAAGAACTGAAAGTTGAAGACTTGGTGTACATGACAGCAGGCTGAAATACAGCATATTTGGAACAGAGCTTTGCACCACGTAGCTCTTGCAAAGCACTGACTGGGTTACAAGGAGTAAAGGGAGACTAGTTTTTTGCCTTATTGTTTTCAACAACAGTTCACAGGATTATTCTCCCTTTATTTGGACACTAAATGTAGTAATCCTAACTATAGCCTGGAATCTCAAGTTCAGACTCCATACCACAGTCTGGTAAACATCTACAGGGAGAACAAATAGTTCTTTGTTATGGAAATTCAATTCTTTGTTAAAAAATGACAATTTTTTTAACATTCTTTAAATGCAAATGTGTATCAAATGTATTTTATGTTAGGAAGCTGTCATGTGGTTGAAATCTTGAAAGTATTTCTTGTTCTAGTAATTATAAGAAGCTTATATAAATTTTTATATGGTTTTTATGGTTCATATGTCATTGAACGCCATCTGTTCCTATCTTCACTCTCAGAATTTACCTGTTTCAGAAGACTAGTACATATATTCAATGACTAGCAACTGACTTGTCCAGTCCAAGACAAAATTTTCTCTCTCAATAGTTTAAATTGCTAACTCTCATTTCAGCAAATGAAAAATGGTACTATAGAATAATCATATATTTCATAGTTCATCAGAATTATAAATGGTTTTACCAAGATGTAAAATAAATTTCAGCAAACTGTCCATATAATTAAGTTGTGCTTCACTGAAAAATAATCTGTAACATGACAGGAACAGAATTCATATTATCTAGCTGTTCCTGACTGTCAGCCTAGGGCATAGAGCACAAATCCAAATAACATAAGATAATCAACACCAGGAGGTTTGTCTGGCAGCAGTGAATATCTGGTATGTTAAATCATTTTTCAGATTAAAAGACAGGTATTTTGTGAAAGACTTAGTTAAGGCTAGAAACATTTCTCATTGATTATATATACTGCTTGCCTTTGGATTCCTCCATTTTCAAATATATGAAAATGTAGATTTTTTTCTCAATTATCCATTTCCAGACTTGTGCTCTTTCCCTCTGTTATACTTCAAGAAGACAGCAGTAACTCACACTTTCAGAGCACCTTAATTCTGAGTTACATACTTGGGCCAAGTGATCTTTGCAACTCTCTTACTCAACAAACAAATATGATATTAACTGCACATTAAGAGTGTGGTATGCCCTCCCTCTTTCCATGTATACTTTTTGGGGTAAACATGGCCTTGCAGAAATACACACTGATAACAATAATTATGTGTTTTAAGTATGTATTCATTAGGATAGAAATATTATAGATATTAATTGAATAGAACAGTCACCACTGCCAGCAGATAAATAAGATCAAGTTAGTTTTGAATTAGATATGTAACTCTACTCATCTCAATTTATTACCAATGCCTCTTACTTTCTACATATTTCCTGGAGAAATAGCTGTGATGAGCTACTTTATTTTAGCACTCAAATTCACTTTGGTTGTGTTTCCATCAGTTAATAAACATCCTTAATTTTCCACAGAAACTTAGGATTTTATTTTTTTCCATTTCACTGGATGAAATTATCTATTCTGCAAATCAGATAAATTTTCTGAATACGCCAGTTAATCACTCTAAGATTTTGTGACTCAAAAAAGCACTATGCTTAAAGAGAGCCTGAAAAAAACTCCAGTATCTTTATATTGGTGCTATGAAACTGGCCATCCTTTAAACCCACACACACCTGAAAGATATGTCATGAGTTAGTAAGGCCTATATTTTGACACTGTTCTTTAATAAAGAAATTGCTAATAAAGCACAGGGATGTCAGATCAGGTACTGATTTAAATACTAGTTAAGACAAAGACTAGTAAAAAGTTAAACATGACACAATTAGCCTACATTATTAGCAGTCACATTTTTTATATGATAAAATAAATATCAATAGAAAGACCAGGCACATTAATTAAGACTTGTTAAAGTTTTATGGCCAAGTATGAGATCAACTATAATCCATACATCCCCAAACAAGTCTTTCATAGTATGAGAGGTCTGCATAAAATATAGATGAAGTTCAGGTTGATAGTTTAGTTTAGGAAGAAGAAATGCACATTCAAAAGACAAAGACAAAAACCTCTTGTTGAAAACTTATTTTCTTTCCAAAGAGGATGTTTATTCAAATCTGAAGCTCTTAGTGAGATTTTTCACCACTAAAGGCAACTCTGAGTAAGGTACATGACTGCACAGTAAACACACTGAAATGGTTGAAGAGATGTGATGAATACAATTTTATTATGATCCTGATTTTTCATAAAGGTAGCATCACAACATACAAAGTAGTATTGATGTCCTCTCAATAGATAAGTGTTCAGCTCCAAATCACCTGATGGGTTGTATTTGCATTGACATTGTAGGCATTGACAGTATAAACCTCTGTATCTACACATCTCACACTCTTGCCCTCCATTGCAATCTGATGTTGGATTCATCCAGTAAAACACCCTGCTGTTTTCTCCTACAGTTTTCCTGGCACATTAGACATGCTCTCCTCCAGCTCCAGTAATCAGCTTTCACAGACAAACACCACTACATATCCTTTCACACTTCTAGCATCATTCATCCAGAATCACGTAAATGATTAGCCAAATTTTTACTGTTAATTTTTGTGGTTCTCCAGTCTCATAGGAACCCTCAGAAGCTCACTGGACCCAAGAGAATCTCTCTCCACTTAAGGCAATTCAAACATAATAATTTAATAAAGCATATTTTCCTTTACTTAAACTACACACCTGGATGTTTCTAGCTGGGCTTGAAACAGTTCTACTATCCTAGACACTAAAATGACCACTGCTTCAGGGCTGAGTTCTGTTTGGTCTCTATTTTATAAGGTCAAATCCAGAAGAAAACTTCCAACTGTTGAATGGAAAGACAGAAGATTTATCATCTAACTGTGTAGGAGTTTCAGCACTGAGATACTTGGCAGTGATCATGGCAGTGATAAATCAGTGGGTAGAAACGTGAGAAACAAAAATTCGTGGTAACTTCTGCTGTCAAGGCAGTTGTTAGAATTAGTAATCATAGACAATTCTTATTAAACATTCATGTTTTAGGTAGCTTTAAAATATTTTTTTTAAATCAAAAAAATCACCAAAATACCCTAATTTATTCCCTATTATTACTTTTTTTTTAATTAATACCTCAGTAACTATTTTAGATTTCCATATGTCCAGAATAAAAGTAGAAAGCAAGAGTATTTCCCATGCCTGTCAGGTTTACTATGTAAAATATTTGACAGAGCTCAAATAACAGAATAAGGTTTTGATTAAATTGACTTCCTAGCTAATGCTCAATCCATTTTTTTTTTTTTTCTTCCAGGTCACAAGTTTGTATATAGGAGGTTTTAATCCAATATGGCTCATGTTTTAAATTGAAATGAATATATGCTTCATACACCCTAATATCACAGGTTCTTTGTGCCAGTAGTATAACATTTGCAAATCCCGTGGCACAGCTGTATCATAAACAAACAGTTGTGTATTTTAAATGGCAATTAAACAGATTTTTGAAGTATCAGCTGCCCTTTCCTTCCCTCTGCTTCTCAGTGTTTTGCTACTACTCTCCAGCACATAATCCAAATGAAGCAACAGTCTCCCAGTTCTGAATCTCATCCTACAATATATGTAAGCAGCCAGTGATATTCAACAGATCACATAGCTTTGCATAAAAAAGTTATACATAATTTAAGTGAATTCAGTTATTGTTTATATTGCTTAAAAGCTACTCTTTAATGCATTCAGGAGAAAAAACAGCATCTTTATGAACTAATTCAGTTTTCTCATAATGTAGCAGCACACTACTACAGAAATTCTTACGAGTAAAGTTGTGGAGTAGTAGTTAAATAACTGGTTTCCAGAAGGCAGTACAATAGGCTTATTTCTGTGGGGACATTTGTTTGTTCTGACTGAGCATGAATTAACCTTTGAGTTGTGATTGCATGCAAGAGAAAAATAAAACTATTAATCCCATAGCCCAAACCAACCAGAGTTAATACTCAGTTTGGGGAGAATCCTATCTCTAATTAACATGAAAATAAATATGTTAGCTTATTTTTGATTCTCTAGGCACATCTCAATTTTAATATATTTCAGTCAAACTCTTTTCCTTTACCCTTCAGACTCATATTCTTGTGAGCTAATTTCTTTGGTATTTTCAATGCTAGACAAGAAATCACTGCAGTTAGTTTTAAATAAGACTGCATAAAAGAAAAGATAAATGGTTCTAGAAAGCCATACTGCTTTGTGAAGTACTGAACTGTGCTATGGGTTGACATATTCTTAAAATTGCTGCTAAATCATGAAGGCTCAAAAGTCAGAACAGATTATTGAAATGTTCTTAAGTGGATATTTGACACCATTTTTACTTGAGCTATGAGGATATACTACAGCATAAGGTGACATTCAAAAGTGGTTTTTGACATGAAATACATTACTACTTGTCAGAGTATGCAATGGAGATCATAGTATGTATAGACTTTTCATATATTATATGATAGATAATGGATTCTTTGAAAGAATTTTATAATGTAGTACATTAAACTATAAGTTAAAATATTACCATATGCAATATTGTGTTTTTTTTTCATTACAGCGATCTGATATTATGTATTCCTGAATTTTCAATAGCCACTCTATATTCTGCTTTTTGACCTGTGCACATGTGTTTTACAGTTTACTCAATTACATGCTTTTAAGTCAGTCCTGGTTCATATGCTACCTATGCAATGCCCTGAGCCACTGCAACAAGAAGTTAAATAGAATCACATTTTCCTTCCTGATTACCAGTTGCTGTTAGAATAGGCACTCAATTCTCATTTCTTGGTAGTGGGTTGTATACAATTTCCTGACAGGCCACTGTACATGCCTGCTCCTTTTTTTTTTTTTTTTTTCCTTTGGTTCTGTATATCGTCAATAGCAGAAACCTATAGAGGTTAAAATCCAAACTTCTACTTAGTCATTTAAAGCACATTAAGAGAACTGAGACATATATCTACAGTCATGCAATCTACTACCATAAAAACTACAGCTGTAAAATCTACAGGTAGGAGAAAACTATCTTGAGCAGCCAAACTCAATCCTTAAGGGTTTCAGAGAGTTTTGAAGACTCAATTGCTGCTAAGTAAGTTCTTTCAAGGCACTCCTAGCTAGCACTAATTGAAATCAGAGCCATTAAATTTAGTACTTTTTAATGGTGGGATTTTTTTTTTTTTTAGCTATAGTTCTTCTAAATAGAGGGAATTTAATTTCCTTGTACTTGCTGATCACCAAACACGGTTTTTTTAAATAAAAAACATACACCCTTTAATAAATTGTTGCGTTAATATACCTAAGATTTCTGGTTTTGCTAAAGTTACACTGTAATTCCTCCTAATTTACATGACACATGTTCAATTTCTTTTCAATAAAGTTGAAGTTAATGACACAGCTACATTTATTTAGCTCATGCTGGTATGATGTGTCTCAACTCTGTAATATGCTTTCTTCAGGAAAATATGCTTCCACATAACTTATGTATGAGAACAGAATACTCTTTCAGGAGATTATTTTATGAGGAGACAGAGCTATGCACTTAGGAAGGCTTTTCTGCCTGAGAGGAAAATCTTTCTCAAAGACAGTTTCACTGCTGTCTCCCCCCGCCTTTCCAGAGAGGTTCTCAGCCTCTTTCTCTGGTATGTGAGGAGAGAGATAACACTCACAGATATGCTACAGGGCCTCAGCAGCCAACCGGGGTGGCAGGGAGGGATGTAATGATAAAACCTGAGAATGAACAGGAGGTTGGGTTCTTTTTTCCAGGCTGTGCCTTTTTGCAGCCTGGTGCAGTTTCCTTTGTAAGTTTTTAACATTCTGGCTTTCAAAATATTTTTTTCTTGCATTCTTTCTACTGCCTTGTCATTTTGAGGAGTACCTGCATGTATCTGACTTCACAATATGTAACACACCTGAATTTAGAAACACATTATAATTAGTGAGAGGACAGAGCTGTAACTGGCAAAGTGAATTTTATAAGTGATAATAGATATAGGTAAAAATCTTATTTTGTATTGCCAATATAGTGTGGTTGAGGATACTCATTTAACAGCAAAAGATAATGGAATTCATCACTTTTAATTTTAGCAGAAATTTAATTTATGGCGATGAAATGCTAATAACAACTCAGTGACTTCAAACACATAATAGTCCCAAACAAGTCTATTTAAATCCTGTTTTGACAGAGATTTTTTTTGATGATAAACATCTATTAAACACCAATAGGATTAGAGCATTTTACACTTTGCAACTCCTTTGAAAATTCCAACTGCTCTCCCAGTACACAACTTGTGATGTACTACAGGCAGTGTAAATTTAAGATTTTATTCTTTCAAATGGAGAGTTAATGGGAATTGAATGGGCAAATATACTTCAAAGGAAAATTTTAGTTTATTTCACTCCTCAGAAGAAAACAGAGGTATCTCATACAGAGGATGAATTAATGTTGAGTACAACATGAGAAGGATCTTCACTGAAGAACTTTGAAGAGGAATTTCTGGAGGAGAACAAGGATTAATTGAGACACTGCCCAAGTATTTGCTGTGCATTCAAGTATTCCAGATACTCTCTTGGCAAATAACATAAACCTTGACTGTTAATCCAGAAGGGCACACATCCTCTGTGAGCCCTGAGGTAATGTTTTAAATCATCTGCTATGAGAGTACACAGTCAAAAGATGTGCTGCCATCAACTGTCTTTTTTGACACAACTCAGCTGGGAGAAGAGCCTGAGCCAAGAAAAGTGAGCATTGAGTGAGATCTGGAGGCCATGGTCACACTGGGAGCAGAGAGCTTGAAAGATGTTCTTGCTCCATTTATAGATCTGCAATTTTAGAATAAATTCCTTTCCCTGGGCACTAGTGAGGACAAACAAGACCTATAAGGGAATTTATCACAGTGGACTGCACACAAAACTTTTGTCTACGCAAAAGAGAAGAGGCAAGTTATAGTTACTGAAGACTCCCATCTGTGGGGACCAAGACACCAGTCTGGTGGCTTGCCAAAGCTAACATTTCAGGTTTGTTGCTAGCCATATATAAGTTCCAGGATGCTGCATAGGAACTGCTGAAGATTGTCTGGCTCCTTGTTGTATTGTTTTTCCATTTGAGCAGTGTTGATGCTGGTGGGGGTAACGTGAAATATGTGGAGAACAACCTCAAAACTCTGAGGTCAAGAGTAAAAGGAATGGAGCCCATGTTATGTCTGCTCAAGCCTGTCACTGAGGAGGATAGACTAGAGCAGAAGTGGGCTCATCTAGCTGCCTGTCTTATCAATATCTGCCTCTGTGTGCCTGGTGTTGCAGTCAGGGCTTTGGCTGTGGGATCCTTTCTGTAGTCTTGGAGCAAAGACCAACAGATAGGCTCTTCTCAAAGATTCACAGTAGTGTTACGAGAGGCAATGAGCACACATTGGAACATGGGAAATTCTGATTAGGAATTAGATTTTTTATGGTGCTGGAATACTAGAACACATTCTTCATAGCAGTGATTGAGTCTCTGCTGCTGGAGACTGGGCTGTACATAGCCTTGAGCAACCTCATCTAATTAGACCTGTTCTGAACAAAGTGTTGGACTTCTGAAGGGTCTTTCCAATCTCCATGATTCTAAATGAATAATGATGGGCTCCAGGTCTGCGTCCCAAAAATGACCAGCTTTCCCTACTGTTTTTTTAAAGGAATCTCAGAAGACTTGCTCAGATGCTTTTGTTATGGGTACCTAGATCACATTTTCTATTTTGCCGCTGTTTAAAACCCCCAGGAATTTAGGCACCTGAAAGCCTTAGTGCCTTTGATATCTTAAGAGTTCAAATTCTATTGAAAATAATTTATGAGGCATAAATTTTCTTTTTACAGTCCTCTCAATATTTCTAATCATGTTTTTACCACATCACTGTAAAAATTATTTGCTACTTCATTGATGAAAGAGAAAGGCAGCTTTTTTTCACCTGAGTGTTAGGAGTAGTTGCACCCTAATATCAGCAAGGTTGTGTCACTCACTAGAAACAGTCACAGAATCGATTCTTCTTAAAGCAAAATATCTCTGTGTTAAAGCCCTCACTGGAATACTTAAATTCTTATTCTGTGCACTTGTCTCCTTATGCTTATTCACATGAATAATATCACTGATTCAATTAACATTTTTGAGTTAGTGACTTATTACTGTGCTGGAATTCTTTAGTAATATAATGGTTAGTGTATATAAAACTTCTTGCAACACCCTTTTGAAATTTTTTATATTGGTATTATTCTTCTAAGATGCTTTAAGTACAGAATAACAGACAGAAAAATGGAAGAAGAAAAATGGAAGACAACAGAGGCAAGAGTGACTGTATTTTCAATAAAAGCAAAATAAAAAGCTCTTGAGAATTGAACTGATATTTACAAAAACATAATTTTTGTCAGTATTACTTGAGTAGAACTGTTCAACCTTATATTACAAAAATCAGCTTTGCTTGCACACTACATCCCTTTTGTACTATATAATTCCTTGAATTATTCTGAATTTCTATTAAAAAAAATCTTAAGATCCTAAAATGACTGGCTCAGAGGTACTGCTAGTTACTAAAAAAAGTAGAAGAATCCTGTTCCTAATTCCTGTTTTGTCACTGGAAATAGTAAGAATTTAGGCACCTATTTCTCACAAAAGTTTAAGATCTGGTTCTACCTGATGTAAAATCTAAAGGCCTAATGAAAATCACTAGAGTGACTACTTCCAAAAGTGAAACTAAGCAAAAACCCCTATTGTTCCATGATAGTAAAAAATTTGTTAGAGACCAAGAGATCTGTTGTTCCAATTTGTAGGCATGAGCCTAAATCTTTGTCTTTGTACAAGATGTGAAGAGAATTCTATTTTGGTAAAGAAATTAATGCTAATGTTTTCTCCTCAGCATTTCTTATCACTCAGCTTGCCAGGCTTCACATGTTCCATCACTCCAGAGCCCACAAATGTACTCCAAGATGAAGTAAAGAATTTCCTTACAAAATCATTTTGCAAGTGGAGCCTTGTTGCATGCGAGCACTGCAAGGAAGTGTCCATGTCACCATATTTTCTGCCAGTAGCAGAAACAAGGGAAGAGAGCAGAAAAGATACACAGACAGAAAATTGTGGCAAAAAGACTTAAAGACCTGGGAAGTAGAAGTGAATTACAGACTGAATCAGAAGGCTTGATCTGAAAATCAGGAAGCTGAACTAAGATAGAACAAAGAGACAGAGGTGAACATGAAGGGCGGAAGAAGAGAGTTCATCAGTCATGCTGAAACACAGACCCAGGAAAGAGAAGAGCTGCCTCCATGGAAACGGCAGGCAATAACCTCTAGAGATTTGCAGAGATCAAGGCCAGACCACCTGGACCAGAAACCCAGAGTTAAGGATGTTTATGGAGATTATGAAGTATTGCAGATTATGAGAGTGGGTCTGTCAGCAGGTGGGAACAAGAGGATCCAGGCTAGGAAAAGGTTGTGGAAAAGAAACCTGAATTGGAAAAGGTGTCTGAGCAGGTAGAAACAATTAGTGTATCTGGGAAAAGATACCGGAGTCTTTTGTGAAGAAATCCCTTTTTAAAAATGCCTACTTGTGATCCATTCTTGTTTTACTGTGGGCCTGTCTTTTATAGATGGAGGATTACATACCATTAAGTGTTCTGAATAACAGCACGATCATCACCTCAGACTAGGCACTCATAATTACTGCAAACTTGAATCCTGAAATGGCTCAAAATATGCTTATATATTTTTATTCTTTGTGACTGAGCTTTAATTCACACTCTCTAGAAGCTGGTTTGAAACACAACACATCTTAGAATAGTATAAATTCTTCTTTAGTATTAGTAACTAAAAGAAAAAAAAGGAAAAGGAAAAGGAAGAGGAAAAGGAAAAGGAAAAGGAAAAGGAAAAGGAAAAGGAAAAGGAA
>VWZF01002906.1:103388-181434 GCA_013396755.1 Sclerurus mexicanus
GGAGAGGAGAGGAGAGGAGAGGAGAGAGGAAAATGACTGATGAAAATGTTATGTTATTGTGAAGCATAAGACTTACAGATTCTTTATTCAAAGTGGTGTTTGAATACCAGGGAAACCAAAGAAAAACAGTATTGAACAGCTGCTCTACTAAGTGCAGTCCATTGTATCCTACCTTTGGTATCAGGCAGGTTGTCTGTGAAGAAATATATTCTATAGCCATATAACTAAAACTATTTAATATTGTACAATGCAATTAAAAGAACACATTGTTTGAAAATGTTCTAGAACATTGAATGCAGCTTTAACTTTTTTTTTTTTTAATCTAGTATATGTGTGCAGAAGGGATAAAAATGACATTCCATTTTATTTCATTTAAACTTGAATCACTCCAGGTAGGGTTCTATACATGGTGTTACCTGTTATTCTACTTAAGATAGAATGCTTTGCATTTCATTGAAATACATTTTCAAATTATCTATTTTTTTTTTTTACAAGCAAACAAAACTAAATTACTTCTTGAAACTGTTCAGAATCTGTTATGTTCATCTTTGGATACAGTCCCAAACCTTCACTGTTTTGATAACAGAAATTGTTTTTTGTTTTTCATAATTACTTTATTCTCCTCTATCTGTGATGCTGATATTGCCTTTTCCCTCTACTAGCTTTCTCTCTTTCTCATGCTCCATTCCATTCTCTGGGTATATATGGATAGCAACTTTTTTCTTCCGATCCTTCACATAAATAAATTCAAAGAGCCAAATTCCTTTAGACCAATCACAAAACAACCTCTGCATAGTGTAATCCCTATCCCTCATATCCACTGTTTGACCATTTTCCCATCTGAATAAAAGTCTTTTAAATGTAGGCCTTGAGAAATTGCAATAGTAAATACAAATATTATATTCCTCCTTCACAGTGGCACAGCTTCAAGTAGGAGAGGCAATGTCCTCCCTCCAGGAAGACTGTTTTAACTTACTGTGAAAGATAATGTCTTGAGTCTGCAGGTTTCTCATGGTACAAGTGCTTTGCCCTTGCCACAACCCTGCTCTGCCCCCTGCCAGTTTTTTTCCATAAAGAACTAGATAAAAGAATAAACAATTTTGAAAGAAGGTGACTACTTCTGTTTTTCATCTAACACACTCTGTCACAGGTAAATACTATTTGTATGAGGCGGATTTACTCTATCATGAGTCAGATTAGGACCATCAGTGCTCTGAGATTAAAAAGAAAAAAAAAATAGGACAAACAAAAATTTCAATACTAAAGAGCAACCAGAACTTCCAAGAGCTCTTCTTTCTTCCTATACTCAGAAGCAGGACTCTGACCATCCAGAGAGCATTACCATCAAATAGAGAAGTGCTCAATGAGCAGAGTTTAAACAGTCATTTCTGAAGTGTGGTTTTAGCAGTTCAATTCTGCCTACTCTGAGTGACTGAGTTCCATGTTAGTTGAATTCTATATTTTTTTCATGTTGCATCTCAAAGACCTGGATATAGAATTTGGGCCCTGGAAGCAGAGTACATATCTGCATTTCAGTTTTGTGCAATTACTTAAGATGCAGGACAACTATGCTTGTTTTCAAAAATGTTATAAACTAGACTTTGTACTATTTTCAAGGGAATTCACTACTGCCAACCTACAAAATTTTTCTAAGCATCTGAAATGGATTTGGAGTGGGGTGGGTATTTTTTTTTTAATTTTGTTTGTCTGTTTCTCTTTGGATTGGACAAATACCGATATTAATATATTGGCAAGCTGGTCTGTTATGAGAAATATTCTAAAATTTGATTTGGTTTTTACAAATCTAAGTGGCTGACAAAATGACAATTCTGGAACTAGAAGTGAAAAAAATCATCATCAACAAAAAAAAAACCCCAAAATAAAAAAAAAACCACAACCAAAAAAACCCAAAAACAAAACAAAAAAACCCCACCGCCCCCCCCAAAAACCCAAACCAAAACAAAAAAGCAACCAACCAAAAAACCAAAAAAAACCCCAAACAAACAAACAAACAAACCCAGACAAAATAGAATGGTTAGAAAGCCAGTTTTATGTAATCCTGACTCTTCTATTCCTCCAAAGTAATGAAAAATCTTTTTGTCCATGGCAATAGTCAGAGCTGACAAATAGATGGCAATAAATAAACCTGCAGTATTCTATGCTAACTTAAAAAAAGGTGATGTGCAGAAATGTGTGAGCTTAGAAAAAAGTAACTATACTAATCCTTGGTTAGTATGAATTCCCTACAAGTATAAAGGCATAAAGGACTTGATATCAAACAAAATTTACAGACAATGCTTATATAGAAACTGAGGGTTAAAAACCTTTCACTATTCCACTCATAGAGAAATTCTATATGCTTTTTCTGATGCTGAGAAACCATTTGGTTACTTTTGCTATTTGCATGTGTATGTGCTTCTTCTGGTGCATGTATAAGAAAATCAAAGACATAATAGATTCATTAGCAGAATCTTGACCCAGACCTACTGCTACCAGATATAGATTTCCATGTATTAGACATACAAAAGTAGGCAAAAAAGGGAAAGGATAGCTGTATATCAGCATGATAAAATTTGACATCAGTAAGACAGAAAAGAAGCCATTAAATAGTGAATTACTTGGAAATATTTCAGTAGAGCAAGACAATACACAATACAATGCGCAGCATAAATAGCCTAGGAATTTGGTGTCAATTATTGCCATAAACTTGTGCATCCTTTACTGATTCACATAACAAGCATTGCTGTCTGATAGTCAGAAAAAAACCTGGAGCTCCCCAAGCCTCTACATATCATCAAGTTATTAGGAAAAAAGTTTGACTGATGAAGGACCTTCACCTTCCTGGTAGACCTTGTTGAATACACATGATGAAAAATGATACTAAATAGATTCCTTAATTATTCTCAAGATGTAAGGAAATTAAAGAAAGACAGAATTATACACTTTCTTGGTGTCACCTCTATCAGAGTAGATCACTGTAACTTGAATAGTAAGGTTTTCTTCCATTAGTCCCTTAGCAAATCACGTTGAAGACAGAGATGCCAATTGGTAAGAACATCCATGTAGTACATCACAGATGATATATCAGGTGTCTGCAGCAAGAAGCAATCATTGCACAGTGATTAGAAAACAGAATAATGTCCCTGTTCATGATGGAGCCTCAGTCATAAGGGATGACAACCATTAGTTTCTGTGCTGCTACAGGACATTTGTCGGTAATGACTGAAGAGAACATCAGCAAGAGATCAGCTGCATGAATGAGTGGTTGTGTCAGTGCTTGATTTATTTTTTTTTTACACTCTTGCATGGCAGCACAGGAATGCCTGAAGAAACAAGTGTCAGCAGGAAGGGATGATAGATAAGAAAACCAGAAACTAATCTTGAAGAGATTCATCAAGCTAGATATGCAAAAGTCTCAAAGATGCAGAGGTCATTGAAGTGCAGAAGCCTAAAACTGGCATAGAAAAAGTGCACTAACAGCTTAAGGGAGAGTCTTTGCCTTTTTTGAAACCAATCAAAATCAGTACCAAACGTCTGGCAGCTGATGTTAAATTTCATTCAGTGGACATGTCCAAGAAATCAGCACAAAAAAGAATAACCTGAGAAAAGTGAAAATAGGAAAAATAAACAGATAACGTAAATCTGCAAGGCTCAGGACTCAGAAGCATACTGCTTGCTCCTGCTTGAAATACTTTGTTACACAGCATATACTGGGTATTCAAACTGTGATCATGGCCTGGAGATGTTGGGGTTTTTTTCCCAAGTACAGCCAGACTAAAGAGACATGACCTTTTCATCCTTGGGGCAAATAAAGCAGCTGAAACTGTTTTTTTGTTTGTTTTGGTTTGTTTTGCATTTGCATTTCACTTAATAAAAAACTACAAATCTCTCCAGAAACACTATGGATCTCGTTATGCTCAGTCTATTTGGTTCTTTTTGAGACTGTCTAACTGCTTTTAAATTTCAATATTTGTGGAGTAGGTTTCTACTTTGTTATACCTTTTTTCTTTCTTCTTTTATTTTGCTTTTTCATTTTGAAAGCACTTCTTTATTATGATTCAACAAACTCTAGTATTTCAGGTTAAAAGTAGTTTCTGACCAGATCCATTGCTGGTTGGTGATATACTTCATGTGTATCTTCTGTAAATAAGTGGGCCAGCTGAAAAGATTAACGAAGTAATTTCACAGACATATGCTATGATTTGACAGGTATTCTGAGGAGTGCAAACAAGTCTGCTGGCTTAAAAGTACATAATGTCAACATATCACACAGAAAAACAAACAAAAACTCCCAACCTATTAAATATAATTATTGGTTGTTCTCAGAAGTCTAAATAGACAAGTCAAGCTTTCATTACATTTGTGACTGAGGATCATTCATTTTCTGATAATGACCTGAAAACTGTATCTAATGTGAATTGCTTTTTCAGTAATTTTTTTGGGGGAAAAAATGCAGAGATACTTCTTACAGGACTTTTACACTGGTCCTGTCATTTATCAGTAGTACAGTACCTACATTCACTTAATTCACAACCTTTACTACTTAAGCTGTACATGAGGCTGTGACCATTTACTGACCAGGAGGAATCTCACTAGTATTCAACATAACTGTTCAGAAAGATTTAAATAAGACATGATGTTCATTTAAAAAACATGCTAAGGATCTATCAAATCCAAACCATGTAAATGCTACTTAATTTTAATCACTGATTCCTAAGATTCATTTATGCCTGAGTGGCCATTGACTTAATTACAATATTATAAACTCATAAGTGGTCCTTATTCAGAAAAGGCACTGGGACATGCTCTGAAGAATGTGTTGCTAAACATAAGACTGCTTAGCCTGTGAAGCCTCAGCAGAAAAGCCATTAATTTGTGAAAATGGGGCTCAGATTGCAATTATTTTCTGTCTTTCTTGATAAAGGTGACTTCCCTGAGACTCCTCTATCTTCATAATGTGCCTCAATCCAGTCATTATAATAATGCATTTCCAAATTGAAAGGATGTTGAATTCTAAACTAAGCTCCTGCATTTGTAATCAAATACATTATGATCCACTGACTTAAGAACATTTTGGTAGTATGCTGTGTAGATGAACTATCGAAAGGGAAATTCCACCAATGGATGAAGCATATTTTAGATTTAATAATTTGTGAGTATGTTACGAGTGTGGGGGAAAATGGCTCATTAGGTTTTTTGGGGTTTTGTTTCTTTGTTTGTTTGTTTTTGTGTTCAGGATATAATGTGCTTGTGTAGACATTTGAATCTGAAATTCTTCTACATTCTCTTTAAAGGCAAAAAAGATTATTCTTATAAAGAGAATCATAATGCAATGGCTAGCTGTTTTCTGTTGAAATACATGAATTTAAAATAATGTGAATTGTACTGTTAAACACACATTTGAAGATTATTTAAGATACTGTTTTGGCTGAAGCAAACTTGCTAATCTAGTTTAAAAACTAAGATAAATGTTTTTCTAGTGTCAAGAGGTAGTTCACACTGCTTAGGCAAAACAGAGTCAGATATAAACAGATTTTCAACAAACTTCTTTCTGCTTAGTCTAAGAGGATTCAAAACGTACTAAGTCCAGCTCACACTAGGAAAAAAACCAAAAAGACAAAAAGCAAAACAAAACAAAACAAAACAAAACAATAAAACCAACAAACAAAAAAAAAGCAAGTAAAAAAACCAAAAACCAAAACCAACCAAGCAAAAAACCACCCAGATATTAATTTTCTACCTGCAAAATAAAAATAAAATTTTAGGAGAAGGAAAACAGCTGATGAAAGCCTCCTTAAAAGTGATTTTTAAAATCCCATCTGAAAAAAAAAAAAGAAGCTATATAGTATATATTAAAAAATATGAGGAAAATTGTCATAGATGAGAAAAACACCTCAAAGACAGTAACAAGGAAACCCAAAGTAGAAGTCCTTTCTTTTGAGTTATAAGGAATTCATAATTAAGCAATAACATTTGGCAGTTGTTATGATCTTCAGTATTTTCAAGTCAGTGGTTAATAAAAAAATTTTTTTTCTTCTATATTCTATTTTATATCTTATATTTCTCCTCTTCTTCAATCTTCTGTAAGCTTCTGATTTCTGTGCAGAGTCTATTCTGTTCAGAGAATACTACTGCCAATTAACTATTCAGAGAACAAATTTTTGGTCACACAGTCTATCATAAGAGATAGCAATGAAAATATTCCCATAAAAAACTGATGAGAGAGAAAGAGAACTAAACCATGAAGAACTGTTTCTTGAACAGAAAGGTCTGCAACAGTCACAGATGGATGCAAGGAAATCCTGGCACTGAACTGTAATGTGTTTGTCACTACATTTCACTGATGCACAAGCAGCTTGTTGAAATACTGTAATGCAGCATGTGATTCTCCTTCAAGTTCTTTGTCTTTCATTTCTTTATCCCCACTAAATTGCCCCACGCATTTCTTGAGGAGGAATCCAAGTTTTCCCCTCCATTCTAACCAGTAGCTTTGAAATTAATGGGGGGAGGTGGATGGTAGCAACTTGACTGGTTGGTTCACAATCTTCACTGCACAAGATTTTTTTTTTGTCAGACATTACACAATTAACTCTTGCAATATCACCTCCCTTAGCCTTGTCTACTTTTCCATTTTTATAATGCTCTTCAAGTTTCATCACCAGCAACACAACTGAATACTGATAGGTGAAATTATAGCTCTAAGGTTTGCTAAGAAATGGTAGGAAACTAGTTAACAGCATGAACAGCAACTGAAATAAAACCTGCTCTATATCACATAAAGCTATGAATAATTTTGCTTACTGGAAGAGTAAAAGATTTATTGAATCTTTTTATGATAACTAAAAAAAAGTATCCCAGAACGTATGATAAAAAGAGACAAAAATTCTGCAATAATTATTTAAATTAATCCATAAAAAGTACTTGTTGAATCAGTTTGTCACTGTTAGAAGATACTGAATATTAACTGAGGAATTAAACAAGGACAAGATAAACCATACAGTTTCCCTTGAGATATTTACATGGCTGACATGCTGACTAATCAAATTGCACTATTTCTGTAAGACAGGTTGTAAATGGTTTCCAAAAATGACACCAAAGAAATTGTCAAATACTGATAAATGGGATTAGGTATCTTGTGTTTCAAAATGACCTGCATAAAAATCCTTCATTGAAAGAAAGAAGACAGAGTGGAGGAAAAATGGTTTTCCTGGTATGGTTAGGGCTAGATGGCAGACTGACCTTTGAACACGAAAAAGTTAAGAAAAAAAAAACGCACAACAGTGTCTTGGCAACATTCTTAGTTATAAGCCCAAACAACCATTTGTTCAAAATATCACACCTATTAAAACAATGGTAAAGCAGTTTAATTGATGTGAATAAGCAGAAAATAATATTGCTACTATTAAATCCTTAGTTTGCACCTCTATCTGTCCTATTGTGCCAAAAGGATTATTTGCAAAGAAGATAATTATTGCCTTTCTTTCTAAAACATTGTCTTATTACAATTAGTACACATAGAGATCTTTGTAATAACTTCCTAACGCTGGTGTGTCTGAAGAAGGATAACATTGGGCATCAGCTCCATCATTTCTAAATACAGGGTTAGATCCTTCAAGGAACTAGTCATCTGCTGCTCTTGATGCAATTTAAATAAGGCTCCCTCTTGTAACACTGTACCACCAGAATCAAGAAAGACATGAAAATGAAACATTTGTGGAGTTATTCTTAGTAATCCAGTTCCATCGTTGTCTAATATATAGCAATGGACAAACACTTCAGAAGAAAAATGGTCACATTGGACTGAAAGATGTTGCTTGCCAAAGAACCAGTGGTAGTGATTTGGTCGTATCTTACTTTAGAGTGAAAATCAAAACAGACCAAACAGTCCTAGATGTGCTTCTTGACTGAAAGTCCAATTGTTCAAAGACACGTCCCTGGACACCACTTAGGTCATTTGGAACACAGCCAAAATTAATTGCATTGCAACTGTCTGCCACCCAGGGCTTCTGACTCTAGGGTCACAGGGATTCTGGAAAAGTTCTCTGCTAGAAGTAAAAAGGGGGAAAGCTTAACCATTGTTTAAAGACATTCACTAAGGCTCACTGAGTGTTAAGGGAGCATAGTTAAAGACTGACTTGGAAAACTTTGCCCCAGTTCTTAACTCAATCAAGAAAAATAATCTGGATTTTCAATGAAAGAAAGCGAGAACAACAGTTAGAAGGTCAAAACCCCAAACATTCAGAATAATCCTTATCCTGATAACATGTACATTTTTTTCTTATCTGTGGTCAATAAAAATGGTGTAAAGTATCAATAATATTGACACTAGTTCGGATATTATGTATGTAAAATCAAACACTGTTTCAAAGAAACTTATCAACAACTGAAGTGGGAGGTTTTAAGATTATTTAAAACATTAAAAAAATTAAGAAAGATAAGATATATTAATTTAACTCTGAAAATAAAGGGTCAGATTATGACATTGACCTCTGTTAATTTGTGCTCTAGATCCCAAATTTATTTTCTTTCTTAACTGTTTTAACCATTTTTAGTTGTAAAAATACTGATTTTTTTTCATGGCTCAAGAAAACATGTTAATTGATTGAGTGTCTGGAAAATGATGCATTTCTGAGATATTCATTTGGATTCATTAAAGAATAAATTCTTAAGTTTCACGTGTTTCTAGGAACAAAACAAAAACCCCAATCTCTACTTATTGCCAAATATGGTCCTCTAAAATTCATCTAATATTTCTTCTTCTCCTTCTTTTTCTTCCTTTTCTTCTTCTTTAGTTGCTCTTCCTCCTCCTCCACCACCATTTTCATCATTGTCATCATCATCAAACAATAGTAATATCCATATATGAGGAGTAATTTTAAAATCTGAAAACTAAGAAAAATTAATGTGCACCTCTTTGTGTAGACAAATATTTAAGAATCCATATTCACTGAGATTGCTTTTCCCGAAAGCTGTGCTATTCAATAATGGATTGAATAACATAAAATTAAGGAACAGGTAATGGGCAGGATTTTGAAATTGTTCTAAACTTCTAGGTTTGCAAGACCAATTTTTCAGACTTTGTCCTCTACCAATACTGAGGCAGAAAAATGGAATTGACTAAGCACTGAGCACTGTTAAAAAGAAAGCTCCTAGGCTTGCTAGTGAGTGACTTGCTGTCTAAAATGCTGAGTGCCTAGTCAGTAATGTCAAAAATCAGAGAGCTCTCACTGAAAAAATTAAAATACAAAGAAATATGACACTTGCTATAGACATTAAATATATAAAAAAAAAACCCCTTAATTTTACACTATCTTTTAAAACTGTAAAAGTTGGCACAAAGTTTTTTCTTCCTTCTAGCCTGATATTTAGCATGTTTGTGGCTAAAGCCCTTTACAAGATATTTGCCTCCATCAAGATGTAGATGTCTTCACTAATGCAGACCAAATTGTGATGATAGTACTTTGCAGTGCTGAAGACAGACTATCTGTATAATCTCTGTTTTAATATGGTTTAGCTCAGGCAGCTTTTCCTAACCCATGTTCTGAGACTGGCTAAATATTGGAACAAGAGAAATGTTATATTGTTTGAGTTTGGAAAGACAGATGGAGCTTTTGTATTGGCTGCACATTGAAATCTGGTACAGCAAATCCAGCTATTTCTGTTAGCTGTAAGGTAACTGCTGAATAACTTGAAGAGGGGAAAAAAGGCATGGAGAAGTAGTTGTAACTTATTTAAATTTTTTGCTTTCTATAATAGCTGATATTCCTTATTTACTAGTGCAAAAGCATTAAAAACCCCAAATAGACTCAGTCCAGGCAAGAATTGATGTTTGAAATAACAGCATTTGGAAAATCATTTTCATGCCATAATGTAAAAAGAACTATTTCAGCATATCCTGAAAAAAAAATAAACAAAATACCTTCACCTTTTTTTGTTCCTTACTCGGGGCTTGTTTGATAGAGGAAGTTCGTTTTATTCTGAGTTGCACTATCTTGAGCTTCTATATCATAAAGGATATAACTACACCTATGTGTTTTGTTCCACTGTTTTCAGTTTGTACATTATATCTTGTTACAATGAGTCTTGTGGAACTAGTGATTCATGAAAGCATTGGATGCAGCTGATTATTCCTTTCTAAGTTTGGAGTCAAATTTCACACTGAAAACATTTTAATCCTTCAGGGTGTTAGGCATCAGCCTGCTTCTAGAAGAAGTGAATTCTCTAAAATCATGCTCCTTGTGAGTATGAGCTCATGGGTTGCTAAGTACTTATATAATTTACTGATCATCATGAAGCAAATTTCAGGATAAGAATTTCAAAGATGCTTATATTCTTGCAAGTGTGACTCAAGCACACATCTAAGTAGAAAGAAAAGAAGATACAAATATTATAATTGCTGGAAATACTTCACCATGTTCTCTCATGGTATTAGACATCAGTGAATCTACACTCATCAAACATCATAACCCTCTCTTTCAAAATGTTTTGATGTTTTGAACCACCAGAAAAAAGTATACAAATAAACCACATTCAGTTAGTTCTGCTACCCACTTATTTAATATTTACTTGCAAGATTATGATTCTTACAGTTCTGGTTTACTTATGTTGAGCTTTGTTGACACAGGCATGAATTGTTGTTCAAGATATGATTTCTAAGTTTGACTGTGATGGAGATCATTTTCTTCATAAGTTTTATTCTTTTTGCTCCTTGCCCCACCCCTCCCCACACACACCTCACCCTGTCCTCTTGAGAACTTAGCTGCCAGCCAGACTCATTCCACAGCACTACTATATTTATGAATCTTAAATGTGGTTAGGAGAATTTGATTTTTAATATCTCAGGAACACTGAATTGATTTATGGTACCTGTCACAGTGCAAATATTCCTGTTGCCAATCACATGCCTCTAACTTACATGGATTTGGATTTTATTTGTGTGTTATCTTTTGCCACTGTGCCTTTACTCCAAGGACTATTTAAGGTCTCCTTTCTAGACATAGTTTATGAAGTTTATTCTGCTTTGAAAGTTCTGTGGGATTCTATGCCATGTATAAGGGACACTCACAGACAATGGGAAATCAACGTTTCTGTCATTAAGCTGAAGTTGTAATAACAGAACTTTAATAAGAATGTGAAGTATATTGGAACTTGAAAATATACAAGTGAATAAGGACATAAAGACTTAGAGCTGTCTGCTTTATGTATGTTATTTTGTTAAGAAAGAAGAAATATAGATAATGAACTTCAAACTATTACTTCATTCCCCCTTTTAAATAAAATTCCTGGCAAACTTCAGAATACCATTATTCAGAATGCTGGAAATCAGTAAAGAGAAACAGAATATCTTGCAAATATTAAACTATCAATAAATCAATTTCCTTATAATGGGATATTGTTAGGAGTTTACTCTTTAAATAGAGAATCCCATTCCAAAAGAAGTATTAACGGCTAGCTCCGTCCTAGTATGAGTTAATGCAAAGTAGAGGATTTCTATTGAATAATACTTGGGATTAGTCTTTTCTAAGGCTTAAACTGCATCACACAGAAGGCCAGTAACAAAATATCAACTGTATATATATCAACTGTTGGGAGATGAGACCTTTCTGGATCAGGAATAATGTCTTTGCTAACACAGAAGAGGGTAAAACAATGCCACTGAAATTATTTGTTAAACTGATTTTTCCCTACATTATTAAGACAAATGATTCTGTGCATCACAATGTTACTGATACCAAATGGAAATAAAGTATGAGACCAAAAATATTGGGGATTATTATTTAAACATTTTATTTTTCTTCCCAGTATTATCAAAATGAACACAGTGACTGTGAAAGAACAGTGAGTCCCAATGATTACAGTCTACATTAAGGTCCTATTAGAACAAGGACCAATTGAAAGGAAACTTTTCTAAAAACTGTCTTGTTATACATCAGAATATGAAAAGAAATTCTTCCTTCTGTAACTTGTGTTCACTGATATACCTTTAAAGCTTTTTTTTTTTCCCCCCTGAATTCCCTATTAAAATACAGCTGTTAAGGTTTTATGACAAAAAAGTCAACATATCTCTCAACAATGAATTTGAAATATGCCACTAGTAGTTAACTCAGAGTGCTGGTGTGTCAGCTAACATCAAATTTAGTGCCATACACAGTAAGATTTTTATAGGCCTGTAGCAACACTATTTTTTTTCCCCATCTAAGTACATTTTGAATTAAACTCTGATCTATTTTCTCTATGCTTTCCACTCACTAAAATACTTTGCAAATCTGTTTTTCAAACTTCTGTCCTTACTCTGCTGTAAAAGACTAGTATTTCCCTGGTTTCCTCTAGAATATAGTACAGATAAATAACTCTGATACATGGCATGCTGTAAAAGTCCTTTCAGCTACAGAAAGTCTGTCCTATTTAGCAGTTGTTCCTTAAAAACTACATCCTAATAAGAATTTATCTATAAGAAGAGAAGCAGTGTGCAATTTTTAGGTACCTACATTCTTCATTCACCTACACTGCATTGTTATAAGCATGAAATCCTAGGCAAGGATGCTGCTCAGACACATCCAACACTTCCCCATTCAGGAGCCAGCCTTTTCTTTAGCAATACTATTTTGAGCTATTCCTTATCACATGCCAACATCCCAAAGAAACATAACCCAGTCGCAGAAAAACAATAAATTTTGTCCAGTCTTCCTCATTTATGTTGAATTCAGAGTGCTTTCTGCTGTTAAGACGTGTATCCAGCAGAAAAACTGGCATTATGTATTTAAACAGATGGAGACCTTCTGAATCCATTCCTTTCCAAAAAGTTACACAGCTTCAGGAAGGAAAAGTGTCCTTTGCCCAGCTTAATAACCATGTTGTTTGGCTTTTTTTGTAGCAAGTAGGAAGCATAAGTTTAGTCTTGTTGCTGAAGCATAAAAATAAGAATTTCTGTATGTACTTAAGCTTAGATGTAAAGGCATGATCTTTTTTGAAGAAGTGTGCTTTAATGAGTTTGGGAATCCATGCAAGTACATGGAAAAGCTTCCACGCTAAGTAGTATCTACTACATCACTACTATCAGTTTAAACTAGTGTACAGTGCAGTACATAGATAGTACGCTACAATGTAGCATAGTCTAGTCTAACAACAGGAGTAGAATCAAATGTTCATTCTCTAGTAAAATATTAAACTTGAAAAGAAGGTTTATACTGTCAAGTTCTGCATTGTTGTTACAGGCAGCAGATGCTATTTTTTTCTGATGCCTGAGGCAAATTAAGCGTACAATGATGGGCTCTCACCTATTTAGCTACAGGGGCCTAACAGCTGTACTCACTGATCTAGCTAATGAGAGAAATGAGGAGGAAGAAAAATTATGGTCTCAACTTTATCTGGATCATTCGCTGAAACACGTGGATAAATATTGCTGAAATAACTTTTGGTCATTGCAGTTCCATAATTTTGAGGCATATTGGATTATTTATAAAAGATTTCATCTACATTCCAGAACTGTAGCATGTGAAGCAAACTTAGCAGAACCACTTACTGTAGGGCAAGACTAAACTGTATTTTCAAGAGAACTTTGAATGGTACCAAAAATGTGGTGACACCAGTAGGTAGACTCACACAGAAAATGCATGCAAACAGGTACACTCCAGTCATGTGGACAGATGGTTCCTCATTAAAGAAAAAAGAAAAAGTTAATATCTACTATTTCCCTGCAGTTCTGACTTCAAGATTTAAAGTATAATTCAGTATAATTATCTTTGTAACACCTGGCAGAGGCCTGGCAAATAAAGTTGCAATATTCATTTACATCTTTTTTTTTTTTTTTAGTATCATCACCATTCTTTGCATTATTTCTTTCTTGTTGAACATAATGGGAGGCAGATACTGGCTGAATCTGTCATTCTGTAAGCATAACTAGTTTGTTTTTTCTTCCAAAAATGAAGTGCCTTCTGATTACCAGTTAGAGTTTGCATGTGGATTCTAGTGATACAAAACACTCCTTCCAGGCCATAGTGGGAAAAATCAATCCTTTTGCTTATTCAGGCAGTGAAATTTTAAACGTAGAGAACCTCTGGCCACAGTAAAGAAACTCCAAGAGATTATACACCCAGTGGAGGTGTACCTATGTCTTCCAAGATCTTGCTGTTACCATTCACAATCAGCAAGAGAAGACAGACCTGACAGTACTAGAGAAACCCTCTTACCTTGTACTGAAAAATATTGTTATAATATTTTCCTTATTACAAAAAATAATTTATTATATGCCTATTAAGAATATGGTATGAAGACAAATATGTGCTGAAGATAAAAATTAAAGACATTAGAAAAGGATGCTTTTACAATGAATAATGTGGCATCTTTTTCTACACTTAAGTGAATTTCACAAAATTTGACTGTGAAGTTTAAAGGTGACGAGTACAGAAAACATTAAACGAAGCAAGAACATAAAATATATGTTGTTATGTCAACTCTTAACATGCATATTTTAACATTTATATCAATGGGAATTGCACAAGTTTTGTATAAACAGAAAGCTTAAGCAATCCTATAAAAGCAAAGCAGTGAAAAGTTTTACTTGAAATAAAATTCCATCTTTGACAGACTCCATTCTGTATAAGTTTAACAGCACAGTTGGTATGATATTTCATATTCTTATTTTCTAGTGTTATCTACAATAGTTACTTGAAATAAGTTGTTTATTTTAATACAGGGGAGAAAAGAAAAGAATTCATATGTGTTTATCTCTTTAATGAAGTAAACTATTTTCAGTACAAGTTTCATAGATAATGGTTTGGATAATTGAAAAGTGCAAATGTCATGATTATGTGGAAACTTTGATTTAGAGACACTACATTAGATATTACTTACATTTAGATTGTACATATCATCTTGGCATGTTATATTCGTGATATTGTTTAAAGTCTACTATTCCACAGCTCACTGGTTTACTTAGAAACAAAACAAAACAAACAAAACAAAAAAAACCCAACCCAAACCAAAAAAAGCCCCAACCAACCAAAAAAAGCCCCACCAAAACAAAACATAACAAAAACAACCAATCAACCAAAAAAAAAGAAACTGAAAATATTTTTCAGTTTTGAAAAGAACTTTAACTCCAAAAGTATTTGTTGTCCAACTGACTCTCGGCAGTTGAAGCAAGGGCTGATTTTATCTCTGAAATATCTCCATCAAATTTTTTGCTGGGTTTTGTTGTGACAGATTTTGTCATGGGTTATGTTATAGTTTCACATCTATGAAACAAGGAGAAACTCTCTTACTTATAATCAAGTCTTGCTAACCTCCCAGCCTTACTCTGATCCTGAGTTAAAGGGGTCAGAATCCTGCTATATTTTTTGTGTAACAGAATTGATGCCTCATAACTATAAGAGATCACTTGAAGCATTTGAAAACATTTTTATCCTTTCACTAAATAATGAAAATTCTTATTGACCACAAATTATTGATAGACACATATTCTCATACTATTAATTTCCTTTTCAAACTGAAGCTTATTTCCCATATTTTGCTTCTGGGATTTTCAGGGAGGTCATTGAATGAATTTAGTACATATATATAATGTGAGTATAGCTAACTACACCGTAAAACAACAACAAAAACAACAAAGGAGAAAACATGAGACTTCTCCAGCTGAATTTCTATTGTTTTATTTCTAATTTGCTCAAGCATATTTATATTTTTCAGTTCTTTTGTCTCGATCCTAAAAGGTATTGATTATTTCACAGAAAAGTATTGTTTTTTGTATTTTAGGAGAATTTCTTAATACATGCAAGATTTATGGATATTTACTGCTGGTAAATCTGCAAATGTTTGGTGTTTCTTCAATGCTAGCAGAGAAATACTTATCTTCCTGTGAACTTCTGAGCTGCATCTTTTGCTAGAAAATGCTATTGTCAATCTTCTTCAGGTAAAAAAGGGAAATTAAGCCTACACATGTAATTGAACTACCACATTAAATTGCAAATACATGAAACATTTATAGTTTGATGGAGTTTAGGAACAGCTTTTCTTCTTTCTTTGAGATTTACTTGAAGACTTTCATATGTGTTTTTATCCAAAACAAGGCCTTTGTAACAAAATTATTGATAAAATATTGAAAGTAGCTTTCTACACCCTTTTATATTTAGAATGCAGTAGACATAATAAAACCCCGTCTTTGGATAATATATTAATTTTGCTGATCCAGTTTCTATTGCCGGTAAATTAGAAAAAGCATTATTTTTATTATATATTCTTTTTCTATTCAGATGCCTCAAAGATATTTAACTTTGTCCCGGAATCTGAAAAAACTTCTTCTTATGGCTAACCCATAAGTTTAAGAAAATGACCCTCACAGCATATTAGCATTTCTCAATTTTTTATCTTGTCTCCCCAGATATACCCATTTCTGAGTATGCTATTTGAAAAGCACCACATGATCCTGGCCAACCAGTAGTCCTCTGTTCATAAAGGTCATGTACACACACAATACAGCTCACGGGAACAAAATAAGAATTACAAAGAAGTAGAACCTGAATCAAATGTTCCGTCAGTATTTGCTAATAAGCATGCTCCAAGTATCAGCAGAAACTCTGAGGAATTCCTTGTACACTTCAAAAAGGGAATTATGGCTCTAATTCCAATACTATGAAAGTATTTTTTCCTACTTAATAGTTCTCCTGCAATGCTTCCATGAGTCAGTTGTTAAAATCAATGCTTATTTTCATGTGCTGGCCTGTTGTGTTTTTAATTGAATCCAGATTTAAAAATAAATAACAAACACTATCTTTACTCATGTTCATGCAATAAACAATCCCAGCTATGGCATTCTTACTAGAACAGTAATATTGCATTTGGAATATGAGGCCATTTACTTTTGATTCTCTGCCTAAAATATTGGGAAAATAGACACAGTTCATTTCCATTTTGTGTGAGATTTACCTCTAATTTAAGACTACATAATTGCCAGAGGTTAGAAACTAATAATTTCAGTATAGTAAATAAAATTTGTATCATCCAAAACCTCTTTATGTTTCTGGAAATGCTTTGCTTTTTATCTCCTGGATATTCTAAGCTGTATGTGCTTTTATAGTTTCTCCTAACAGCTCTCTTGAGTTTTCTTCTAGATTGGAACTGCTTTATTTTCCCTTAGGACTTGTAATAATAGACACTTCATGAAAAATGAAAGTATTATAAAACTTCTAGTCCACTTTCCAAATCTAAGACTGCGTTGCTTGCTTCCTTGTTCCAAAACAAGAAAAATTTCTAGATCAAAGCTCAAACTGAGGCACATTTATTAGTAGGAGAAATATTATCTGTAAACATCATCTTTAATCACAAAAATAATATTAAAAAAATGCCAGTGATTTTATTACTTCAATATTTCAGAACCCAAACATCTATAGACTTTTGGTTTCTAATCAGAATTTTAATTTTAAAAAAATCTATAAAAATAAACACAATCCAGCTAAAAATTACTTTACAAGTTAGACCAGCTCTTCAGCCTTGAAAACTTATAGTGTGCTGGTTTCTTAGGGTTTTTACTGATAAGTCTTTCAACAAGATAGTTCGTGGAGTCCAGGATTGAACTAGAACTCTCTAGCTGGTTTAAGCCCTTTAAGAAAAAAAAAAAATGTGTTGTTTTTTCTCTATATGAGAGCTGAGATGTGTGTAGTAAGCTAATTCCAGTAGATAACAAATGCACTGTGTGAAGAAGGTAGCCTTAGGGATTTTCTTTATTGTGCTGTTGGCATTCAAAGTCATGTAAACAATTACCTATTTCAGCTGAATATCATCTAACATATGGATCTAATAGCTTTATACCCATTTTAAATCTAATCAGTCGTCAACTTGGCTGTCATTAGATGCAGAAAAAAAAAAAAAGCAGGTTTGAAGCAAAATAAAATAATTCGGGTCTGAAAGGACATTCAAGGAAAAACTTAAGCCCTAATTTGTGATATTTCCTAGAGAAAGACGAATATTCCTGGCTCCATTAGTAGTGCTTCTTAAGAGCCACAGCACATTTCACCAAAGACAGAGTTTAGTTGATAAAAATGTGTTTGCAAGGATGCTCTTACCACTGGAGCATTTCAGTTCAACAGAAACATATCCTGTTTTTCCTTCCAGTCCACACTTAATATTCTGTTGCAAACCTGCCAGGTGGGTGGTAGCAAAGGGGCCCGAGAAACAGTGGCCAAGATAAAATGTATTGGATTCACAGGCACACTGAAGACTTTCAGAGTCATAAAAACACATCCATTTCTTTGATGAAGGTCCTGTTCTCTGCCTGAAAGACAGAAAAACTACAAAAATTTATGTCTAACCTTGCTTTTTCTCTATCAGAAATAAATAACTTTCTTTTTGTGATAATTTTTCTTTTTTTTTTTTTTTTTTTTTTTTTTTTTTTTTTTTGTCAGGACGAATTTAAAATTTTTTCACTCCTCTGATCATGATCAGACCCAAGAGAATTCCAAGCACCACTCTCTAAATTAAATTAATACTAACAGCCAAGTGTTTAACAGAGCCTACTTAATGTCCTAGGAGAAGCACAGAAGGTGTATTGGCTTTAGAAAACAAGAGGCTATATTTTGCTAAGTATTAACTTTCAGAGCTGTAACCAGTAGGTAGTCTCAGTGAAGCTGCTTAATTTTAAAGGAAGTTAATTTGTAAAGCTAAACTGCCAAGCAGAACTGTAGAGGGACTAAAAAGATCCCAAACTTCTGTTGCAGAAAATAAGTAAAAGTACATACTGGCATTTTTGTGAATTGAAAGCTTTGTTTTTATCCTGAATTTTTAATACTAGCTGTTGAAGAATTGCTCTTTCACCCATAGGTGATCAGAGAGTCTAATTCTGGTCCATCAGAATTATGACAGAACATATTTTTGTCTCTATGGACACCAGAACTTGGTCCAGGGTTAAAATATGGGTCACATGAAGAAAAGATATTAATGGCCTTTTTTTGCCCATTCAATTTATTGGAGAACTCTTCTAGGATGAAACTTGATTCAGTTTCCTCCTCTGTTGGAAAAAAATTAAGCCGATTTTTCTCACCTTCCAGAAGAATATCCCCTCATTTTCCTTAGTCTCTGAAGTAATTCAGTTCAGCAAACACAAGTTTTCTGTGTGTAGAGGCAGATTGGGGCAAAAGTGAAGGAGATTTACTTCTGAAAACTGGTCCCACTGGAATTTGCCTTTTTGAAAAACTAGTTATACAGTCTATAGACCTTATGAATGCTATGCCATCAATAACTGTGGACGCTGAGACTAACAAGATCCTGGCTCATGAATTTTCATACATGTAAACCTTTAATGACACCCCCTCAAGTATCTCTAAGTATTCAGGCAATAATTTCACTGATTTATAGATGGGATTGGGTTTTTTCCCCCATGCATTCAAACATACATAAATCCGCTTTCTCCTCCAAATTACAACTACATATTTTTGAGAGGAAGACACATATGGAGAAACATCAGAATTTAGAAAAGATTTTTTTTTTCAGGATGAAAACATAATCCCGCATATGACTGGAAAACAACTTGAATGCACAAAAAGCTTTAAATGCTGGAGTGTCCATGTACCACTGCAATTTCAGGGGAGTTAAAGGGTTATAGGATTACCAGTGTTGCTTTTGGATGACTAAAAAGCAGCTTGATTCCACAGTTGCTTTGTGACAAGCCTCAATTCACTTGCATTTCTTAGAACTGAAATTTTGCATATGGTTTTGTTTAGGTTGACCCCAGCTGCAGTGAAATGTGGTCAGTTGAAGCATAAATGACCAACATTTCTACCTCTTAAGAACCTATCTGGTTAAAGAAAAATGTTACAAGGTTCTAACATCTGGTTTGAAACACCTTTTTGAGTACTGTTTACAAATTTAAAATCCCTGTTCTACTTGAACCAAAGGAGAAAAAAAGTAAGTAAATTTTATGAGCCTTTTTAACCTTTCTAAAAATAGTCCATATTTTTCCATCCTGCATTTTGTGTCTTGAAACAAAAAATATACTGGGTTGTTGTGTTTTTTTTGGAACATAAGAGACTGCATGTAGCCATGTGTAGAAAGTTGCAATTCAGATATATAAGAACTGATTTTAAAGATGCATTTCCAATGGAATGAGGGATTCATTGAATTTTCCAGATATCTTGGATCTTTTCAGCAGTTAAGGCACGTTTCAAGATTATGCTTTATCCTGATTTTGTAGGTTATTTATGTAACAATTCCAGCAAACTGACGGTACCTATCTTGACCCGTCCTCCCATCAACTGAAAAATAGCATAGTGGAAGAAGCACGCAAACACAGATGCTACCAAAAATGCTTATCTTTGTAAGAAGAACAGAAGAACTTTTATGGGGTTGAGAGCCAGTAAAAATAAGTGCCTCAGAAATATCTTGACTTCACAACTAACTCAAATAGATTAATGATTCTTAATAATAATGTGGGAAGGAAAGTCCACAGCAGTATATGTGATTTCTAATTTGAGTTCCTTAGTCAACTAGCCGTGCAGTCAAGGTTCCACAAAGTCCAGCTTCTCCCCATTGTCTGGAGGATGGGAGCATTGAAAGCTCCCTGAGGTCAACCAGGGCCCACCTCATCCAGGTGATGGGCAGCCAGGGGCAGCCCCAGGGATTGTGTATGTCCCTGGGAATGGGCCAAGGATGAGCCAGAGTGTTGGAAACTGGAGATTAGGCCTGCTGCAGCATTGCTTATGTCCCCAGGGTCTGAAATGGGCCCTTGGGCCATGGGCCAGGGGCGGAACAGGGATACTGGGACAGTAGGTCCTACAGTGCCCTCGGGACTCACAGAGGGACAGTGCTGGTCACAGCCATAGACCCTCCTCAGTGCAAAAACAGCATGCAGGAGAACACAATGTTTATATGAAACTATGAGTAACTTTTTTTATTTGAAAAACATTGGAAAACTTGTTTAATTTTACTCTAAAGTTACTTTTACTGTTTCCTTCTTCCCAAAGTGATTTGCTCTTCAAACCAATTCTTTTATTTTCCTTAAACAGCTTCATTTAAAATATGTATAACACTATCTGTTGTACCATGTTGCTTAAATTATTTACTATCAGTGTAGATTATTGAAATGTAAGAAAAAGTTTATTCTCAGAGAAATGAAACAACTATTAACAGTAAATTGGACTTCATTACATTTTCATAAGTCCTGATTTAAGATGATTATAAAATTAAAACTTCATTGCTATAAATGCAAATGTCTCCTTCCCAGCTTATTTTATTATTAGTTTACTTTTACAACTCCCATTCTTGTCAGAAAGTTGTGTGGTTAATAAATTATTTTTACAAAACACACTCTATGTTTCTTTTACACACAGTCAGTAACAATATAGGATACCTGCTGGTTCAATTATTTTATATAATTATGTTTATGTCAAAATCTCTTTTGGCTGGATTCTGTTGTTATGCAGCTTAATGTCAAAAACTCTAATGAACTCACTGCTTGATTATTACAAATGAATTAAAAAACAAATGCTCCATTTGGCAGCTGTTAGAGAGATATTTAAGAAGTAGTAAATCCACCATGGATTTTTAATCTTTTACACACCTTCAAGAATATGACTAATAATTTCACAATTACCAAATGAAATAGTGTCTCACTAGTGTTTTCTTAAGACAAGCCTTAAGTAAAACCAAGTTGCACTCAGTGAATTTATGTCCTATTTTCTGAAATCACCAGCTCTGTCAGTATATCAGTCCTGTATCCTTTTGGTCATGTTCTTTTGTCATCTTTGCTAGGAAATGGCAGCAGGTGTTGCATCTTTTCTGGGACCACTCCATCCAGAAGCTTTTAAACAAAGTATAGTACAAATGTACCCCAGCCATACCCCGGTATTCTCACCTTTACTCAGCTGTCAGTTCTTAGAAAACCTGTGTAAACATATTTTTTATTGGGACTTCTTTAATTCAGTGTGCTCAAACTTTTTTTGCACATAGATATAGAATAAATCACAGAGTAAGATGACACAGGCCTGTGTGATAATACTGTAATTATATCAAATTTGTTTCCTTGGAAATCTCAGTTAAAAGCTCTGCATTGTTCTTCAGGTAAACTTATACAAAATAAAACTGCATTCGTGACCCTAAAATTAAATAAAAGTTTCATTAATTGTGGTACAGAAAATATGAAGAGTGTTTTGCAGAAATTTTCTTCCTTTATCTTTCTCTTTTCCTTTTTTATTTAACCATACTTATACTTCTCTACATCTGTGACAAGCTAGCAAGTTAAGCTTACTTTTGTGAGGTCTGGACAAATGGCACCTTATATGCTTGTTGCTGTGGATTAAACCTAGCTGGAAATTAAGTTCCAAGTCACTCCCCTTCTGCCCACTCACTCCAGTAAGGGACAAAAAGGCAGAGACTGTGCCTTGAGACAACAATTTACTGCAAAACCAGAAACATGATAAGGAAAATAAACAGTAACAGCAACAATACTACTATGAATAGTTTACAAAAGAGGGTCACTACATGCAAAAATGCTTAAGGAAGTCTGACCAACTTGATGTTACCACAGCCTGGCTTCCCAAGACAAAGCAGAAAACGGTGGATGCTATGTTAGTCAGTGTTTTTCCCCAAAGCCCGAGACAACAAAAAGCAATGATGGACAAACCCTGCAAGTGCGACCACCCCACCATTCTGTTCGCTGCTTTGCTCCCCTGGAAAAACGAACAAAACTGTGGTGGTTCAGCTGCCCATTCCCTTTTCCTTCCGCTCAAAGGCACGAGTGGGTGGTATAGAACAACCTAGACACACCCATATAGCTCCAGGCTCTGCCCCCTCATGACAACTGCAAGAAAATGAACTCTGTTTTAGCCAGAACTAGGATACATGTATATATGTATACACATATAGAAGTGTATATATATATATATATATATATATGTTATACACATGCTTCAAATACTGGATGTAAACACCTCTTCAGTGACAATTGGTATTGCTGACAGAACAGTTGTGACAGGTGTTGCAAATTTCGATTTCATCTCAATATACGCACAATTAGGATGGAGATATTGCAATGGGCATAAGAACAGTACTCCTGAATATAAAAATGTTTATTCCTCTTGGCTGTGATCACTTCTAGGGATGGGGCACCCACAAATTCTCTGCAATGTTGCAGTGTCTCACCACCCTCACAACAAAGAATTTCTTCCTAATATCTTCTCTAAATATGCCTTCTTCCAATTTAAAGCTCTTGCTCCTCATCCTATCACTATACTCCTTAAAAAGAGTCCTTCTTCATCTTTCCCACAGGAATCCTGTAGATACTGGAAGGCTTCCATAAGGTGTCCCCAGAGCCTTTTCTTCTCAAGGCTGAAAAACTATAGCTCTCTCAGTCTGTCTTCATATGAGAAGGACTTCAATGCCCTAATCATCTTTATGGCCCTACTCTGGACCTGCTTGACCTGGTCCATATCTTTCTTGTACTGGGGAACTCAGAGCTGAGAACAGTACTTCAAGAGGGGCCTCATGAAAACACGGGTGAAGAATCATTTCCCTCAGCCTCATGCTGTTCATGATTCTTTTGATGCAACCAATTCTTCTCATTTACCAACACCCCCAGGTCCTTCTCTTCAGAGCTCCTCTCAATCCATTCTATGACCAAACTGTATTAATGCTTGGAATTGTTCCAACCCATATGTAGGGAATTCACGTGTCCTTATTGAACTTCATGACTTTCTCACAGGCCTAGATTTTAAGCCTGTCAAGGCTCCTGGATAATATTCCTTCTCTCCAGTGTGTCAACTTCACCACACAGTTTGGTGTTCACTTTAAGGACTTTTTTGGGGTGGTTTTTTTAGTAAGAAAAAGTCCCAAACTCATCCAGAACATCATCATCAACAACAAAAGTTATATTCTCAATGGCCACATGGAATTTCAGATAAACATGCAAATTTTTGCCCCAGACAGGTATTTGCAAAATAGAGATTGTACTGCATGTGAATTGGTTGTGCAGGTTTTCTAACTATGATAAAATTGGTTACCTAGTTAAATGTAATAAAATGCTCAAGGGCAGTTAGTCCACTCTTTAGGATATAGAGACAGCAATAGAAGTTTATATCCAATATTATCAGTATAAAACCAGTTAAATTTGACTTATAAAATACAATGGGAGTTCATAAATGTGAAATTTCTAGATTTCATTTAATTTGAAAATAGACTGAAGTGTTCAGAGTCCTTGCAGCATGTCAATAGCAAGTTTCAAACAAAAAGAAAGATTATCTTACCTTACACTATTGCAGGGGTGCAAGACGAAAGCAGAATCTTGCTGGTATGAATTATCCCTGGTTTTCCAAATTAGGTCCATCCAGTTCTAGAAATGTGTCTTATGAAGAGTTTTTAAGGTTTCTGATAAAGGTCATATAGTCTACATACATTTATTCATACTATGAACAGAATATTTACCTACTTAATATAATCTAAATGTTCCTTAATAATGTATTGTGATTGCTTCACTAAGTCTGCTTGCTGAACCATTACACAGTCAAAATTATTCTCTGTAGGGGAAATTTATCTTCTAATACATTATGCTGCTCCCCCCAACTTTGATGTCTATTCTAATAAATCCTCATTGATCAGCTTAACATCTAGAAAACTTCTGTCTGTATTTGCGGGCTTATTTTATATTTGTCATGCATGACTACTAATGCTGTTTAGTCATTTCTAATGAAGATAGTGTTAGGAAATTATCCACACCTCTGCCAATAATTACGCATTGATTCTCTACCTACAGCATTCACTGACTAAGGATGATTTGACGTGTACATATGCAAAATGTATAATCATACATGGAAGGTCCATACATTCCTGCAAACTTAGTCCCTCTACTTACTGAGATTTATAGATTCATAGCTAAGATTTCAAAAGCGATTAGTATCATCACTATATTTTTATTTATCAAATAGATAATCAACCTGATTTTAAAATCTTATTTGAACTAATTAACTATCTGATTCACCAAGTGTGGCACTAGAAAGAGAGATAATTATGTACCCTGATAACTTCAATCTTCATTTGAGTCTGAGGTATAAAACTTATGAAGTACATGCTGGGACTTGCTGTAGTCAAAGATCTTCATAAAAGAAAAGTGACCTAAACAACTAAGTTTCACTGAGAAATTACCCAGTTACCTCGCAGGAACTCTTAGTTTAGGCCTTTTACCATTTATTCCTTGCAGCAGTATCCTAGGTGGACACCTGACATTAGTAATTGAAGAATCTTATTGGAGAATGGAATATTGAACAAGCTTTTTATATTTGTTTGTTTGTTGAGGTTTTATTGAAGAGTAACAGCTCCTATGACAGTTCATAAATCTTGAGAGAAATAGAATAAACCACAAGATAGTTTCCTTATTATTCTTAAATAACATTTAATTCAGACTTATATATGTGAAGAACAATGACAGTGCATTTACTTGAGAGCTGCATTGGAGAAAAAATATTTTCTATTATGCATCAGTAATAACATCATATCTGCAACAATTTTTCTGATTACGCACAATGGAGACATGCCTTGGCCATTGCCAATCATGCTAACATAACTCAGTTTTCACAAGTACTTATTGTGGGGTTTTTTGCTTATGTGTTCTGTCCTGAGTTTCATATTTGGAGTCTAAACTCTTAGCAGAAGGGACTGTACTACTTTTTCTTTTGCTTGTCATCTGGCATATAAAAGTCTTGGTCTCATAGTAGAGCTCCTATCTGATGTGGCACATCAAATAATTAAAATTCTTTTATCTCTCTTATTCCTCCATTAGTCTTCATTTTATTTAAACAAGTTTTAGAAGTTGTAGTGGCACTAAGGTTAGCTTTGCATGCTATATGAAAGTCATAACTGATCTAATTATTTGCACAATTCCACCTCTATCTATGTTGACAAGGTATTCCTTATTGACATCTACAATTGAAAGAAACCAGCCATAAAGAGTAAAATGTACATTAGAATGTATTCAAATCATCACTGCTTTTGAAGGCAAAAACCCCATACCAAACAACTTGTTTAAAGTTAGTTACATAAATATAGATATAGACATAGACGTAGACGTAGACATAGATATAGATATAGATATAGATTAGATATAGGTATAGATATAGATATAGATCTAGATATAGATGATATAGATCTAGATCTAGATCTAGATCTAGATCTAGATCTAGATCTAGATCTAGATCTAGATCTAGATATAGATATAGATATAGATATAGATGTATTCATTGTGACCTCAAAACCAGAAGTCTATCACATATCAAAGCTAGTAAGTTACATGTCTAGATTTCTCAGTTGTTCTATAACTTTAATGTATTTATCTAATTGGTATTTCTATGAAAAAAAGACAATGCTGTATGTTTTACTTAGATAAGCATCATTCGTTCATTTAAATATTGAAAGTTAAATAATCATAGCCTGATATTTTACATTTTTAATACATGACTTCTCATTAAAATAATTTTTATCCTGTAAGAAATCTTACTCACAGGACTGTTTTGTGTTATATGCTTTCAAACTGTCAGCAATTGAAGTAATTTGGAAATCATACCACAATTTTGTCAAAGGTTTGCTCTGTTTCAATGTGGTAAAACAAACTTTGTATAGATCTATGTAAGAACAGCTTGCAAGCATGTGTATTACCTTGATGGAGAGAAGGAGTCCAAAGATCAAGAGTATCAAACTGAAGTTGGAAAGTGAGATAAGAATCTGCAACCCTGTACTTTGCAAAAGACATACCATTGAATAAATGAGGATGTTAGTCAAATAAGAATTGTGTGATTATTAGCGTATCTGATTAGACTATGCTTCTTACTTAGGCAAAACAGCTGACAAGTTCCTGCTTTTAGATGTTTTCTTGCTAGGCAAAATAAATAAGATATACAGTTAGTACACATGGGATATGATAATGCATCTCAAGTCTCAGTAAAGCCACAGTATGCTGGGTTAGTACCAAAAACATTGCCTCATAAGATTTGCCTCAGTACACATTAGTGAACCCTGGCAGCTACCTGCTCATGGGCTCCTGTCCCACAATAAAGTGGAAAAAAGCCTGTTCTCTAAAATCTGGAGGTGATCTAGATTATTTGAGGGAAAGCAAATTAATTTGGGTTACATTTCCAGAGGCTGAGAGAGCCACACATACAACCAGTTCCTGTGAAATGTCTGAAACAATTTTTTTGTCAGCACTGGAGTCATCTACTTCTAGGTTTCTGCTGTGAAACTTATACATATTTTATCCCTGTATGCAGCAATTCATATATGTGAATTATTCTGTTGATAAGGCAAAGGTCTTAGTATTCTTCAGTCTTTTATGATTTTCAGTTATGTATATCTAATACTTAAAGGTGGTTTTAGTAGCTACCCTTTCTGTAAAGCTAAAATAGTGTTTTTTTCTATTTTTTAGAGTAATTACATATTTCTATCGTCTTATATATGTAATGAACTTTATTATGCAAGATATTAAAGCATATTTAGCATAAAAACAAGTGTGATCAAGAAATTAGAATGTGATAGAATATTGACTTCAAGAGTTCCTTAATCTTCTTATAGCCAAAACTGAAGGATCTCAGCCTTTTCATTATTACTGAAGCATATGTGCACTGCCTATATTTCTTTACAGCTAATGTGACAGGGAGCAGGGAGAGAAGCATAATAGAAATCTGCTTATCACAGAATCAGCTAGGTTGGAAAAGACCTCTAAGATCATTGACTCTAACCCATGACCTAACACCACCTTACCAACTAGACCATGGCACTAAGTGTCACATCCAGTCTTTTCTTAAATACCTCCAGGGACTATGACTCCACCACCCTTAGACAGCCCATTCCAATGTCTAATCACTCTTTCTGTGAAGAAATTCTTCCTTATGTCTAGTCTAAACATCCTCTGGAGCATCTTAAGACTGTGTCCTCTTATCCTATTGCTACACTTATACCCACCTGGCTACAACTTCCTTTCAGGTAGTTGTAGAGAGTGATAAGATCTTCCCTAAGCCTCCTCTTCTCCAGGACAAACCCTAGTTCTCTTATCTACTTCTCACAGGACTTATGCTCCAGACCCTTCACCAACCTTGTTACATTTCTTTGGACACACTCCAGCACCTCAACATTATCCCAAACTTCGGAGCCCACAACTGGACACAGTACTCGAGGTGTGGCCTCACCAGTGCCAAGCACAGGGAAAGAATCCCTTCCCTGGTCCTTCTGGCCATACTATTCCTGACACAGGCCAGGATGTCAGTGGCCTTCTTGACTACCTTGGCACACTGCTGGCTCCTATTCAGCTTCCTGTCAATCAGCACCCACAGGTGCCTTTCTGCCTGGCTGCTCTCCAGCCACTCTGTCCCCAGCCTGTAGTGCTGCAGGGAGTAGTCGTGGCCAAAGTGCAGGACCCAACACTTGATCTTTCTGAGACTCATACCGTTGGATTCAGTCCATCTATCCAGCCTGTCCAGGCCCCAGTGTAGAGGCCTCCTAATCTCCAGCAGAACACTCCCTCCCCAACTTGGTGTCATCTACAAATTTGCTAGTGGTAGACTTGATCCCCCCATCCAGATCATCAATAAAGATGTTAAACAGGAAAGGGCCCAACACTGGTCCCTGCAGGACCACTAGTGACCAGCTGCCAACTGGATGCAGCACTGTTCACCAGCACTCTCTGGGCTCAGCCATCTAGCCAGTTCCAAACCCAGCACAGAGTGCACCTGCCCAAGCTGTGGGCTGCCAGCTTTTCCAGGAGTATGCCATGGGCGATGGTGTCAAAGGCTTTGCTGAAGACCATGTACACTACACTTACAGCCTTCCCCTCATTCATCAGTCGGGTCACCTAGTCATAAAAGGAGATCAGGTTGGTTAGGCAGGACCTGCCCCTCTTGAATCCATGATGGGATTGTATCACCATAGAGTTGGCAGAACTGAAACATAACATCTCACACATTTCTAAAAAAAACCAAAAACTTGCTGCCTTCCTAAGGAGAAGTCAGCACAGTCATTGAAGCAACTGATTGCTAGAAAAGTAGTGTCTTATCTGAGATTAAATTTCCTATTGTTCTAGCTACTAGGAAAGGTAAAAAAATATCAGCTATACAGAAAATATGAATTCAAGCTTTACTTTCATCTGGGAGGTAAAACAGAGAGAACAGTGCCTAACTTGAGATTCAAAATTACTTATGCTGCTAAGAAAACACATATCCCTGGATCAATCACTCTTTTTCATAATTACAGCTTTTACATTATATCAGTTATGACACCTGTTTCTTGTAAGAAAAAAAGAGAAACCTGGAAAATACTCTGGAAGAGAAGCAAGCATATTCTAAGTTCTCCGAGAGCAAAGTTTAAAGACACTTCCTTTTTTTTTAAGACGTGCTATTAAAAACTACATTACATTTTCCCACAACTATTTTGGCAAGAAAAAAATTGCATATTTTTCCTCTGTAAATAGGAATTTACCATTTGCTACATAAGATAGTACAGAGGAAAAAAAAATAACTGAACTATTGCTACTAATCCTACATTTTCAGAGCTGACCATAAATCAAACACAGCTCAAGTAACATAACATGAATGCTCTAGATGAAGTTTATACTAGCATCTTTCTTCCTAGGAGGCAAAGAGTGACAGCAACTTCTTTCTTTAGTCTTTTAATTTTTTTTTCAGGAAAAGATGATAATTTGACTTGTATTGAGGCATTTTCTCAAAAATATGCTGAGGATTATGGTAATTATCTGTTATACAACTTTTCAATAGTCTGTTGAAATGTAAGTAGAGAAGGGACAGTGACAGTGGGACAAATTGACACTTGCTCTACAAAGAAATAAAGAAACATTGGAACTGAAAGTTACGGGAAAAAATATTCAAGATCCCAATTTATTTCAATCTTTCTTCTATAATATGCTGGAATAAATGCATGTAAGAAATGCATGCAAAAACTGAAAGCATGTAGAAGTCAAGATGAAATTAAGAAGCCTGGTGAATCTTCAGTGTTCATGTTCTGGAAGCTGTGAGGAGCACACAAGCCCCCATGACCATAACAGGTGATTATTTCTAAATGTCATGGACATTTATATTGTGATTTTATGTGTTCAGCCTATGTAACTGTTTGAAATATGAGACAAACATGACCACTGACTAGCTGAAGTATGCTAAAGTTTTGACTACTTTGAAAAATAAATTTTAAATTATCTGCAAAATTTTTCAACACAGTGCCCATGCACAGTGATAGACTCAAGATTTCTTGGAATATTTGTGAAGAGTTGACTCAGATCTCAGCAGCAGTCCAAAAATCAGGTTGAGCATTAAGAAAGAGCATCAAGCATTGTATGAGCACTGAGGAATGAAATAAACCACAAGGAAATTAACAGAGACAAGGCAGAAAATAGTTCCATAATGTTTCCTTTGTCTTAAATAATATAAATGAGGACATAAAAGGAGAAAACCCAACAAACCAAAACCAAACCAAACAAAACCCAAACAATCTCCAAAACAACTACCAAAACACGAAACAGATTTTTGCTACTCTAGATAATGGTTATCTATAACAAGCACCACCAGGGAGCATATAAAGGCTGAACATCACCCTTCAACCTCTTATACATAAAACAAATGGTATATTTGTGGAACTGCAAATGCCAATTGCAACCTCAGCCAGCACTGAAACAGCTGCAGCAGAATATGAGATTAACCCCATTTTACAAACTGTGATGTTTATCCCTTGTGAACCAGGAGCATTTAGAAGGTAACCTGGGAGTTTTCTTTGTCATGCCTACTTGCACTATAGTAATTCACTGTAATAAAAGAAGGTGGAACCAGGACCTGAGAAACTGTGAATACCAGCAGATATATGAACAGAAAGGCAAGAGAAGCTGGAAGGGTCAACTCTTTTAGTACATTTAGTCTTTAGGAAAAAAAGAAAGCAACATTTGGAATTTCAGATTACTACATCAAAGTATAAAGAAACCCAGAAAGCATCATCATGAAGGAATCCAATAGGCAAAAAGAGGAAAACAGTCAAAAATGGCAAGCATTGCCAAAAAGTGATATGAAGGAAAAAAGGGAAGGGAAAAAACATAAAATTTCATATTGGGCATGCTAAACATATACAGAGGGGATATTCAATACTAGAAATCCTACTTTAAAGTGAGCTTGACCACCTGTCTAAAAATTGCTTTTAGGTTAGTGAAAAGGTCAGACCTAATCTTATTTCACAGATGCTTGCATTGATAAAGAGAAAATAAAGCAGAGAGCTAGAGAAGAGGAATCAAGAATACCACTACCATTTGTACCTTTTTTGAAGCTTACCTTGTTAAGTTACTGTATTATCTGTATTTGGTGTCTTTCTCTAATAACATTCTCTGTATGCACATTACAAGCTCTAAAGCTTTGTCCATATACCTCAACTGCTTTGCCAGCTCTGTAGTGCTGGATGAAGACTCAGATACTCCGCAGAAACATGTGTCCCTCTAGCAATTCCTGTCCCAGAATCATAGAATCAGTTTGGCTGAAAAAGAACTCTAGTCCAACTAGTCATCAAGTCCAATGGTTAATCCAGCACTGCCAAGTTCACCCTAAAGTATGTCCCTGAGGGCCACATCCACGTCTCTTTTAATTACCTTCAGGGATGAACACTCGACTGCTGCCTTGGATGATCCTGTTCCAATGAATGATAACTTTTTGGTGAAGAAATTTTTCCTAATACTCAATCTAAACCTCCCCTGACAATACTTAAGGCTGATTCCTTTTGTCCTGTCATTTTTTATTTGAGTAAAGATATCAACACCCATCTGACTGCAACCTCCTTTCAGGTAGTTGTAGGGTTGTAGGTTTACCCTGGCTGGACATCAGGTAACTACAGAAGTCACTCTGTCACTCTCCTTCTCAGCTGGACGGGGAGAAAAGTGCATCAAAAGGCTCGTGGGTTAAGATAAGGACAGGGAGAGATGTCTCATCAATTACTGTCATGGGCAAAAAGACTCAACATGGGAAAATTAATTTAATTTATTGCCAATCAATTCATAGTAGGATAATGAGACATAAGCTCAAATCTTAGCAATACTCCTACCTTTTTCCGCGGCTCAACTTCACCTCCAGTTTTCTCTACCCTTCCCTACCTTCAGCAGTGAAGGAGGATGGGGAATGGGGGCTGTGATAACTTTATTACATGTTGCCTCTGCTCTAGACCCTTCACAATCTCTGTTACTCTTCTCTGTACATGCTCCAGCACCTCAATGTCCTTGTGGTGAGGGGCCCCAAAGCAAACACAGGATTTGAGGTGCAGCCTCACTGCTTCCCAGTACAGTCTGGGTCCTGCTGGACACACTGATCTTGATACAAACCAGGGTGTCATTGGCCTTCTTGGCCACTTGGGCACACTGCCAGCTCTTGTTCAGCTGGTTGTTGACCAACACTACCAGCTCCTATTTTGTGGGGCCACTTTCCAACCACTCTGTCCCAAGCCTGGAGCATTGCATGGCATTGTTTTGACCCAAGGGCAGGACTGGGCATTCAATAAAATTGAGCTGCTGAACATCAACAGCAAATGATTAATGAAAAATACAACAAGAGTTTTACTTAGAAATAGTGGTTCAGTTGACTGTATCATGAAAGATTTTGTCCTGTTACTACGTTACTACAGATGATAATACAGTGAGAATACATAAAGGCAAGTAGCAAATCTCCACAGAGTTTATTTAAGCAGTTTGCATTTCCAGGTATGAATAGCAATAGAATATTTCAGTTCTTAAGACAATAAACAAAAGTGACTAAAGATTTAAATGTGTGTAGCACAGAAGCTATTGATAGAATTCTAGCAGAGGAGAAAAAAAATCCTTATGTTTTAGTTGGTATATTATGGATAAAGCATTCATGGAAGCCCCAGGGCTGTTATAGTTCAGATAATATTATAATATATGACAAACTGAGCACAACAACAAGAATTTTCATAGAACATAAAAGCATGGTTTGATTTTTTTAGGTCCTCCCTCTACTGAGTTAATAAATGAGCATTTCTTTCCTTGAGTTTTGCACTTCTCTGTTTGCTCCTGCATATAGAAACAGCTGTTGTTAACAAAATGGGTCAGAAAACAATTGGTGAATATTCCAGCCCGACAGCCAGTGTGCTATTTGGAGGAGTTCTGTGAGAAGCTTCTCTTCAGGGAAAGAACTGCCAAAAGAATACTATAAGCTGGTCAAGACTGAACCAGATCACATCTATAGGAAATAAGCAGAGATGAAATATCAGGCCAGTGGTAGCAGATAACTGTATCTTGTTTCCCTGGAAGAAGACAACCCCTAGAAGGTCAAACAGAGGTTACTTGTAGGTTTCATCAAACTGAATTTTCAACTTCAGAATATCATATATTAACTAAGCCAGAGTGTTTATGAAACTCCAAAAAGCCAAATGTTGTTTGAACCTGCAACAGAGCTTCTGAACTCAACTTGGTCATGGCTGCAACTCAGCAGTGCCAAAAACAGGCACACAGACTCATGGGGCATCAGGCTGATGATCAATTTGTCTTGGCAAGTGTCCAAGGGTATGGTGTAGAAATCAGTGCCATACTGACAATACAAAAAATGGTCAACAAGACTGCCTAACACTGGAGGGAATATAAATGAAAACATGAATTAAAAGAGAATTGAGAAAACTTAGGAAAAGGGGTTAGCTTTGGAAAAATAAAAGAACATGATGAGAGAAAATCAAGGGACAATGGATATTTAGAATGCTTTAGATATACTTTGGACACAACCATCATGCTGTAAGCATGTGAAAGTGCGATCTGCACACCAGGTTTTATTATTTACAAATACTAACCCAACTGTAATTATGTTGTTCTTGTGACTGAATTTGGAGGTCACTTATGAAAGGCTTTTTGCTGAATTAGATGCATGTCATGAAAGAGCAAATTTGCTATAAATTTCTTCCTTAAAGGTCAAATTTGCAAGTATTAATTGTAATGTAACTATTTTTGCATGTAGAACTGGAGAAAAACAGAAGACAACTGGTAACACTAGAGTACTGATGCATAAAACCTCTTGTTGGCATACAGTTAAACCAAGATAAAAATACTGTATTTTAATATGTCACATTCATTCCAAATTGTAGAAACTGTAGGAATTTTCAAAGTTACTCTCTATATATTTAACCCTGTTCCTAATGAAACACTGTTCTCAGAGAATGCCAAGTTACATCAATTCTCAGTAGTTTTTAGAAGAATTCAAAAATCTTCTGTGCTGTACTGTGTTATTGACACAGTTTTACACTACCACAGCTCAACAAAAGTCAGCCCTCTAAGATGTGTATTTCATTCTCCAGCACTGAGAAAAATTGAAACTTATCAGAGTTTCTTGGCTCTTTCTGAACTAGTCATTTATGTTTTGAAACTAAACCACTAATCTCAGAATTTTCCATGTTTAATTCCAGTAGCAAAACCTGCTTTCTGCAAAAGCTCCCAAACCACAGCAGGAATGGTCTTTCTTCAGTGAATGTAACCCTTTTTCATTACTACCATTGCCACTTTGAAAATCATTTATGTCTTCAACAAGCACAACAAAAATCAATACAAATCCTTCTTTTCTTTAAAATATAAACACTGGGACCAGTTGTATAAATTTATTACACATTACTTACAGACTTTGTAATTATTAAAATTGTTCTATCACTCACAATATTTGCACTACTGGGAAGAAAGAAGGGAAAGAAATCAAATTATGAAATAAAACCTTTGCCATTTCTCAGCTTTCTGGAGAATCTGGGGCTGCATTATTTTAAATGTTTACTATATCAAAACTCTCATGGCTGTAAACATATTTTATACAAGAAAACAGAATTTTGATCTCAAAGTACATTATTTCCCACAAGGAAATTCAGCAGAACAGTATGAAGCATAAACTATCTTAATAGGCTGCCATCATTCAAATGGCAAAAATGTTACTAAGTTTCACAAAATTTTCCCCTTCCTCCTCCCAAACAGTTATGGCACATTCTACAGATTTAAAACTGAGATGCAGTTCAACTGAGAGGGGTAAAATGCAGAAGATACTACTTTTGTGGGAAGAGTTAGATGGTAAAAAAACAATAACAAAGGTACTATTATAAACTGAAGCTAAACAGTGATGAGGATAATGGTCCATATCAAGAGTAGAGAGGCCTTATGGAGAGATCTGGATAGACTAGAGAGACGAGCAATCACAACTATATGACACTGATCTTCTCTCTGGTGACCAGCAGTAGGATATGAGGAAATGGAATGAAACTGCATCAAGAGAAGTTCAAATGGAATATTAGGTAAAGGTTCCTTAATGAGAGTGTAGTTGGTCACAAACAATTGCCTCCTGGAAGCGATCAGAGCACTAAGCCTGTCGGATCTCAGTGAGCATCTAGACAATGCTTTTATTCATATGGTCTGGTTTTAGGCAGTCTTGCAAGGAGCAGAGAGTTGGACTTGGTGATTCTTATGAATGTCTTCCAACTTGAGATATTGTAAGATACTAATATAATATAATACTAATATAATACTAAGATACTAATGGAGATATATTTTTCCTTTTTATTTAGCCTTGACTGTGTCATGTGTGATGGCAACTGTTTTTCATAGTCTACAAACTGGATGGCTACACAACTACATGGAGTCTTATTGAAGCTGCTGTGATATCTTGTTCATATAAACACAAGTCAGACAAAAATTACTAATTTTTTACAATTAGCCCTTACTATAGTTTAATTCAAGCAAAACAGCACTTGTGATGCAGCAGTCAAATCCACTGCATTTTGACTACCTAGAAAGAAAATTTCATCTTGGATAATGTAGCTAGGAAAATGAAATACAAAGTAGGAAATGAAGCTTGCTACAAGTAAGCAAACATGGTTTTAAATTATGGCATATTAAAAAAAAAAAAGACATTTTAAAATGTAATTGGTTTGTTAAGAAATTTGCACTGTCTCTACAAAAGTAAGTCAAGCAAAAGATAATTTGACAGAAGCTTCTACATGTAAACATGAAAGAAATCAGGAAGTAGTGTCATTCCTGACTCTACAGGAGTAGCAGTGTTGGAATAAATTGACAGAACTATTATTGATATTGCTTTTTTCCAAATGTGTGCTGCAGTTTATCATAAGGTGCAGTCACATTTCAGACAAGATTGCATTGTGACATATCAAATTCCCTGTCAGAAACCCCAATACAGGAAAGCAGTTTTCTCAATGGTTGCTTACTCCATCCATTTCAAGCACCATTTCAAGAAAATGGAACTCTGCTGCTCCATCTCCTGTTAGATACTCTGTTCACAATTCATACTGAGATATGTAACTTGTATGTGTGCAGACATACAGCATCATAATAAACCAGAAGACACATTAATAGAAAAGCCCTTAAAACATTAGAAAATATTTTTTGTTATTATGTGTTTCCCTTCTGGGGGGATGAAAGTGACTGATGGCAAAAGTGCCATTAATAGAATCAAAGACAAGGCGTTTTAATTATTGCATCTGTGGCCTGAGAGTTTGATGACCTTTAATTTTAAAATCTTCTTATGCCATATGGATTTTACCTAAACTGTACATATCTATCTAAAATCTTTTTTTTCCGTAATAAATTACAGAATTTAAAGCATTACCATACTGCTCACTTCATTTAAATAGCTATTCATTTTAGAACAAAGATAGTTATTATCAATAATATTGTTATATGCAACATACCTAGTGTACACTTTTCAGTCATCATTAACCTTCCCCCCACGCATGCTATTTATTTTATTTCTGTATCACAACTATTTTTATGATTCTGAAATATATATATATATGCATTAAAAAGAGTAAAGTGCACTTAAACTACTATTTCACCTTCCATGATTCCTGTCAAAATACTATGTTTTTAAAAGAGAGAAAGAGAGAACAGTCAAAACATGTTTGCCAAAATGAACATATTTCTAGCTTTGTAGCACATTGCAGATTTTGGCTGGCCATTTTCCACTCAGCATGAGAAACTTTGCACCATATGTCCAGATTTCATTTAGAATGGAGTCTTATCTTATTTGAAATAACAATCATGAGAACTGTCAAGTCCCCAGTTATATGGTAAGACAATAACCATCTTTGGGTAGTTGTTTTTTTTTCCCCCTATTTTTCCTAATTAGCACTTTGACTCTTCAAGTTAGAAAGATCTGTTTGCATTTTTAGACTTGGGTTCACACAGTAAAATTATGAAGTGTTAACTCTACAAATTATATCAGTAAATTCCAAATATACCTTTTCCTTATATTAATATGCAACACATTTTAATCAATTCTTATGTTGATAATATTGCATAAAGAAGAAGGTAGCTCTAACACTGCAGAAAATCAAGAGTTCTTTTTTTTAAACTTGCAAATTAGATGTTCTATACAGACCAAACATAGATAAACTTTCAAAGTTCAGATCGAATTCAAATCCTATTACACAGTGGCAGTAGCAAGAATACCAATCAGAGCAACTGCTGGAGAAGGAATATTTGTAGTGCCCACATCTTTGTAGATTATCTAAAGCAAATTCTCTCATGCTGTTGTCACTGAGTTGTTACAGTGAGAATCAGCAGATGGTTAATCAATCCCAAAATGCCCTTCAGGAGCTACAACAGCTGTGTATGGTCAGCACGAGTAAACTCATCCAGAGTAAATGTGAACTGGAATCTGTGCAGCATGGAAATACAATGGTTTCCTTTCCTTCTTGCAATAAACTGAGTCTGCAATGTTTCATAAGGTTTGAACTTTCCAAAATAAATTCAGTAACATTTCTATAGCAGTCTTGTGCAATCTTCATATAGCAAATCCCAAATCAATTTATTAGCAGGAACAGTGTTAATTAAATTAAATTATTCCAGGCTGAGCCAAAGGTGCCCTCTGCAAATTACAGATAACAGCCCTGCAGCTGATAATCTCAGGAAATATTTGCAAATTTCATATAATTTATTCTCCAACATTTCCATGTACCCCCAAACACTTGTACACACATTTGGGTTCAAAATTAAAAAAAAAAAAACCAAACAACACCTAAAAATGTTATAGGACAATACACATTCCATTGTACAAAACTCCCCCTGTAGTTATTTCTGATACATAAAGCACACAAAGTTCACAATTTTGCATACTCTGACATTATAGACTAGGACAATAGAATGTATCAGAAGAATCAATATATGGTTGTAAATCAAAATATAATTTACAGCAAAGTGTTCAAAAGCATGTTAAAGTTATAATTTCAGTACATTTAATCAATTTGTTTTTATTTTGACTTTTAGTTGCTCTTTTATGAATTGGTGTAAGAATATGTTTTCATACATAAGTATTTTAAATGGACATTGTGGTGGGTTTGGCTGGGGTGGAGTTAATTTTCTTCACAGGGGCTGGTATGGGGCTGTATTCTGCATTCGTGCTGAACAGTGCTGATAATATAGAGATAGTTTTGTTACTGCTGAGCAGTGCTTACACAGAGACACGACCTTTTCTGCCTCTTGTACTTCCACAGTGGCAAGGAGGTTGGGGATGCATGGGAAGATGGGAAGAGAAAGAGCTGGGACAGCTGACCCCAAGTGACCAAAGCAATATCCACAGATTCACAGAACTGTTAGGGCTGGAAGGGATGTCTGGAGATCATCCAGTACAACCTCACTGCACAGCCATGTCACATAGAAAAGGTGACTCAGGAACTTATCCAGGTGGGTTTGGAATGTCTCCAGAGAGAGAGACTCCATGACCTCCCTAGGCAGTCTGTTCCAGTGCTCTGCCATCCTCAATGTAAAAGAGTTCTTCCTCCTGTTGAGGTGGAACTTCTTGAGTTTTAGTTTATGGCCATTGCTCTTCATCTTGTCACTGGGCACCACTGAAAAGGGTCTGCCACCATCTTCTTGACATTCACATTCATGTATATGCATTGTTGATATCCCCTTTTAGTCTTCTCTTCTATAGACTAAACAGGCCCAGCTCCCACAGTCTCTCATCATAAGAAAGATGCTCCAGACCTCTAAGCATCTTTGCGGCCCTCCCCTGGACCCTCTCCAGTAGCTCCTTGCTTTGTTGTACTGAGGAGCCCAGAACTGGTCACAATATTTGAGATGTGGCCTCACTAGGCCCAAGATCACCTCCCTCAGTGTGATGGCCAGACTTCCCCAGTCTTCCCCGGGATACTGTTGGCCCTCCTGGCTGCAAGGGCGCACTGCCAGCTCATGGTCAGCTTGTGATCCACCAAGACTCCCAGGTCCTTCTCTGCAGAGCTGCTCTCTGGTAGGTCAGCAAGCATAAAAACCTTCCCTGTTCTGAGTAATAATAAAACAATAAATCAAATACCAGTGACTATGTAGCTTTTTACACATTTTAGAAAAGCTGTAGAAAGCTAAAAAAATTCACTATTGTAAGACAGTTCTTCACTTTAAAATTAGTGTTAATGAAATCAAAACAGTTTTCCTAGACATCACTGTAAGAGTATCAAAGGTAAAATCCATTCTTTAAAAACAAGGAACATTTGAATTGCTTCATTTGCAAACAATTTTTATGTCAGACAGTAAATTTTTAAAACTACATTCATTGAACTCAATTATTAGAGTATTAACTGAGCAAAATCTTAAAGATTTGTTCCGTTCTGATCCTTTATCACATATAAGAGTATTTCCCCTCAGCTCTACTTTAAAGAAGTATTCTTCTTTATTTTACTATTTGTATATTGTATACAAAGAATGCCCGTTTTTTTTTTTTTTTTTTGGTGAGAGAGATTATTTTTGAGTCTGGCAGTCTGGCATTACTCACTGTTGAGGCTTTCTATGATATTCTCTCAATGTTATCTCATTGCTCTTAGTTATACCTTTGGGAGGGAAAAGAAGTTTGTAGTTTGCACTATGTAACCCTTCTCCACATATAGTGTTTATGTTCCTCAAGTGTTTCTGGTCCCTTCCTCATTAGTGATTCCTCAACCAAGCACTCATTCATATTTAACTACTTCAGTGTTTCCTTCTAAGTCAGTTTGCTCAGCCTCTGGATTTTTTTTACTATGTGAGAACAGTTATATTTGGCTTTTCTGGGGCTCCTCTGCCTGGAGAGAATGGCTCATTCCTTTTATGTCCTCACAAGTGTATATCAACTGTAGAACAATCCATGGATATATTTTTCAGCCAAGCGTACCTGTTCTTTTAGTGTTACAAAGAAAGGTATAAAGTTGCAATATTGCGCTCTATTTTATTCCTGGATAACTTATCTAAGAAATAATTAAAAATAATTTAGCATCCTATATATGAGTATCTTTGTGTCTCAAGGGTTTATCCCTCAGCCTGATTTAATGTACATGGAGACCAAGAGGCTTAACAGAACTCTCTTTATATTTCTGTTTTCAATTTCTGTCTATTGTAAAGTGGAAACTTTCATAGAGTACTTAGTAGATTCTCTTCAAACTAGTTTCTGAAAACAGAAAGTGTGTCTCATTTAGAACTATTGGCACATATGTCAAAGCAAAAATGCAAACCAAAAGAGCATGTAAAAGAAACAACAAAAAACCCAAAGAACCATCCAAAAAATCCCCAAAAAACGCCCACATCCACAAGAAAAATTTGAAATATCAAGATACTGAAGTGTTATACTATAAACTCCTGTTGTTGATACAATTTGTAAAAAAGCTGGGTTTATTTTTGGTAAAACAGAAGGCTGGTCTTCATCCTGGAGTTCCAAAAATTAATCGAAGAGAAGGAAGAGAATTGAGAGACAATATTATCAGAAAGCAAAGTGGATGCATATACTAAAGCTGGATTGAGAATACTGGATGTACTTATGTTCTTACAGTGATTCCTTTGCAAAAAATGTACAGAAAAAATTTCAAAGTCCATCAAACACCAGTTTTTCCTCCTTTCTATTAAACATTATGAGCCACTTTTTTACTATTGAGAGAGCTCTCAGAAGAGAGACTACTTACAAAACAGAGGAATAAAGAATATCCTGCCATCAGTAAAGCTGGTCAAAAGTGGGTAATTTAAAAGGGGGGGGGGTAGGATGGAAAACACTCACTCAGGTTTTCTGATAAGTAAATGTTTGCCTTTGGCCTAACAGCACTGAAGTATGCTGCCTTACAGAAACCGTAGACTACAGATCCATGTTAGGCAAAAACCCCCGAGCAAAGCACATTTCCTATGATGGAGAGTTTTATCTGACAGAGTAAATAATGTAGGGACGTGAGTCAAGTCTTGAGCTTTGCAAAAAGAGAAGAAGGATCAAATACCTATGCTCTTCAAAAACATAACTCTTGAATAATAATGTCATCCTATTCTTTCATAGTTCTCAGTCTGAAATACGTGGTCTGGAGTTTTTGATGGCAAAAGGAAAAAATAAACCCTTCCAAAGAATTCTTGTGGAAAAACTTGTCCTAAGGAAAGTTTTTTCTTATAAAAACAAAAACCAAACAAACCTAAAATATTCTGTGGGGAACGTAAAAAGTTTTGTGGGAAACTAAAACTATTCTCAATATGAGCTCAAAAAAAAATTTATAAAGACATGCAGTCAGGATGGGCTACAAATGTTTAAGACAAGCTTAGCAAATAAAACAAGAATCCATAGATGATGCATGAAATGCTAAAGTCTGAGGTCTGATAGCAAAAAAAAAAAAAAAAGAAATTAAATCCATGCCCCTTCAATTTTCTCTCTAGATTTTTCATTTTTCCATTTGCCAAGGCTTCAAAATGCCAGTTACAGCTGTCAAAACATAAACCAATATTTTCTAGTTGGAAAGTACTGCTTTACATATACTCAGAGATCTTTTCTTGAAGGAACCCCTCCTCAACTCTTGATTTCACCAAAAATGTATGTTAGACAATAAAAAACAGTCCACAGTCTGGTTTTTGGGTTTTTTTTGTTTGGATTCACTTTCACTTGGGAGGATAGAACATATGGAAATGCAATTGTACCAAAACATTGGAAAAACAATTGGATCAAAACATTGGAAAAACAGTGCTTTCAAGCTTTGAGGCAGGATAGAGATAGCAAACAATTTTGTGACTTAGTTCTGTATTGAAAATGAAACGATTAGGCTTTTCTTCATCTATGTTGGAAAGACAAAGACAATCTTTGAAGTCCTGAATGACCCAAAAACCTCTCCAGTTACACATATTGAACAAGAACCATCTGACACATCTGACAGGCCCACAAAAAACTGTATGGTCTTGATATGGAATATAATTCTTCCAAGAAAGTTCTATAAGCCATCAGCAGGAAGCATATTTGTTTAACCAAAACCACATCTTTCAGCAAAATGACTAAGGTTCTGGAGGAATGGGAGACAAAACTGCTCAATGCTGGACAAAGAAGACTGACAGTTGTTGCAGTAGATGAATTTCCACAAGCTCCATTCTTCAACATCATTGCCTCTTTTGCCCTTATTTCTCATATGTCTGTTCCAATCATAGCTTTGCTAACATCTAGTCGTTCCCTTTCATTTTAGAACAAAGCATGAAGTTATGTCATCTCTAAAAAAATAATCAAACTTCATCCTTCATTTTGAATTTTTAACACATGCTTGAGAGTTATCATTAAAAAGATACTGCAGTGATTCCTTCCAGTTTTAGCACTACAACTCACCTTTTTATTAAGTCTACAGGAAAACAGAACTACAATGCCTACTCCCACAGACAGCCAAGATAAGCAGCCCAGACATCTGACTACTGCTTATCACATAATTTTTCACTTTATTGTTCTTCAGAACTCATCTGTTTCTTTTCTTTACAGTTAAATTGTAATGTGTTAGATTTTAATAATATTTTCTTTCTTGTTTTCTTGGACTGAGTTACCACAGAGATCCTGATTGGAAAACAATATTTCTGATAAAAGAAGCATCCACTGACACTTATATGGTTAATTGAAGGTCTCCATTTTCCTTTCTTTTTAACATTGGAGCAAACACACATCCAAGATAAGTAAAAGGTTGGCAATTCAAGTTCTAGAAAAATAAAAGGTTTTGGTTTTGTTTGTTTTTTAAAATACAATATAGGGAAGAAATAGATTTTTAAATACTATTATTCAAAAGCAGACCAATATTTTATTTCTGCTTCTACTTATTGTTTTACATATCCATGAAAAAGCCATTCTTGTAGTTTTTTTTTTAATTTTTCTGACTAATTTCAATACAAGTTTCATTCTAACTGCATCTTTACATGTCCTGGTAATGCCTTGTAGCTCTCAACAGGTACTTGTCTGCTTTTTCATTTCTGGTATACTTCCATTTTGGTTTTTAGCAGATTCCAAAGCTCGCAGTTAAGTCAAGGGGGGTCTCTTGCCCCACCTACTTCCCTTAAAAATGACCAACTGTTTTTGTGCTTCCAGGAGTGTTCTTCGAAATCTCCTGGCACTCACTAGTTCCTTTATAATCTGTGAAAGCTTCCTACAGAATTCTCCCCCAGCTGAGCTCTGAGCAAGATGAAACTTTCTCTTCAAAAACTATAATCTTTGAGTACTCACCTTCAGCATGCTCAGAAGGACCCCAAACTCCACAATATAGTGATTGCTGCAGTCAAGGCTATCACTAAACTCCACAATATAGTGATTGCTGCAGTCAAGGCTATCACTAACTGAAATATTACAAAGTAAGCTTTCTTGGTTTGTGAGCAGCAAGTCCAGTGGCAACTCACTCCTGGTTGGCACATCTAACATATATATGAGGATGCAGCCCTCTATGCATTCCAGGAACTTGAGGGATGACATGTGAGCTGCTGTATTTTTCTGGGTAGTTGAAGTCACCCACAAGAATCAGGTTCTGTTGACCTGAAACTTGCTTAAGTGACCCAAGTATTGCTTCTTTGGGCTTATTGTCTTGGTTTGGAAGAAGATGCCTACTGTAAGATGCCCTTCTGATGTTGACCCAGAGGAATCCAATAGGGGTATTGCAATCATCGGAGTTTACATCTAGCCATTTAACATACAGCATGACTCCTCCTCTTCTTTCCTGTCTTTCTTTAAGAAGCAGCCTATACACCATGCATCCTGATCTTCCAAGCATGGGAGTTATCCCACCATGTTTCAGTTATTCTTATGATATCATATCTTTCTGACCAGGCATGGAGCTCCAATCCCTCCTGTTTTTTCCCCAGGTTGTGTGGAAGACCACTACTTGGGGTAGTTGGTCTTCTGGTTCTCATCTTGAGAGTCAGGCAGGAGCAGTTACTGCAACTATTGCTGGCCTGGCTTATTCACCAGTTGGAGCTTTGCTACTTTGGACTTGTCCCATCCCACTTGACAGGTTTAGGGGAAGGTAATTTTATATACTTTGGGTGATGCATAGGAGAAACAACAAAGTTCCCAGGAGGTTCCATGAGAAACAGCTTTTACATGCAAACTTTATAACATCCAGATAGAATAAGGCACTTGGCAAGGCTTTGGATTTTTTTCATCAAGCTTACAATATATTTTGAGACAAAGAAAGTAGGAGAAGAAAGACCCAGAGAGGGAAAGAGAGAGAGAGAGAAAGACACAGAGAGAGAAAGAGAGAGAGAAGAAGAGAGAGGGAGAGAGAGAGAGATGGATAGTCACCCTCGTAGGATCCAGCCTTATCTCAGCAGCTTTTATATCTAGAGTCTCCGAGGGCACCATGCAGCACACATCTCACAATCTTTTGTTGGTTCTGGTCCCTTGAGGCATTCCCCCAGGTGGGCCTATGATAATTTTGTCACCAAACTCTCGTCCTTGCACTTTACACAGTGTCAGAATATTCCTGGCACCACTTTCAGGCTTGCAGCAGTCACATGTGTTTGACTACCATGCAATGGGGTAGGTGTAGAGGGAATGCAGAGCTCTGCCTGCTCCCCTACCACTTTCCCACCTGTTGTTTTGAGCCATGATACATTTTTCTGGTCTCCATAGTACTCCACTCCCCCAGTCCTTCAGTTTAAAGCCCACCTCACCAAATTAGCCAGCCTGCTGTCAACGAATTTCCTTCCCTAATAAGAAGTATAATAAATATCTTTCAAGTCTTAAGCCCCTCTCTGTCAGGTAAGAGGAATATGACCAAATGTTTATTTTATTTCTCAATATACTCTTAATGCCTTTAAATCTCGAGGTTTGAAACATAATATTGAACTAGATGGACCTGACGTCTGAATCAGCATTTCTATGTATATTGTGATTAATGAACCCTAAAATTACTGATGATATTGGGTGATTGATATGAATTTGATATATAAGAAATACTGAACATCAATTATCATGCAAATTGGAAAAAACTGAAATCTTTATTCCAGACGATATAGCGATTGACTAGTACAGGAGAAATTATATTCTGTACTACACCTAATGCCATGCTTTTGTACTTCCTAGGTGACAGCAGGTATAGTTGCTTTTTGTTTTGAAGTCAAAAGATTAATAGGAGTCAGCGCCTTAGCTGTGAAGCACATCAGAAGAGCTTATTTTAGTGTCACTCCAGCACTTTTCCCCACAGAGTATGGTCTTGAAGATGGAAGAATGAACAAGGAGCTAAAAGAAAAGCTTCTGGTTCTTAAGAACCCTTCTCAGATCTCTCATGCATCTAAGGGCAGCTTTCTAGCTACTGCTAGAAAGGAAAAAAAATATTGGTTCTTCTCTCAAAAACAAACGTACAAATGCTATTAGAATTGCTCATGTCTGTTTCTGCAGTTAAGATTTTTTCCACTTTGCAGTAAACAGGATGCATCTTTAAATGCCACTTACAGTTTTGTCCATTCAACTTAAAAGCCCATGCCTCTTTTTTCCTGGTACCATACACTATTATCACTAGCCTTTGGCCTTCTTTTATTGTATTATATATAGAATTGAAGGACAAGTGAAAATTTGAATTAAATTTCTCTGTTAATGTAATCAATATTATTGTAGGAATACAAAAGTGAAAAATACCAGAATGCAGAAAGCTTCCCAAAGGAGTCTGACCAGGATGTCTGCAAAGCTCTGTGAAAATACCAAAGCACAGGATGCCTCCCAGGAAGATAAAAACTAATCCTAATCTGGCCCGCAGGCACTGTCCCATCTCCAGACCTGCAGAGACCTCATTTGCATTTGACAAGATTTGCACTTTTGTGTATTCCCTGTCCCTCACTGAAACCCACCTGACTACATGTATTGCTACCCCTACTCTTGTGTTCATGAATAATGGATTAACTCTAGATACCTGCTTCTCCCCTAGTTAGCATAATGTATTCTCTTAGTTACCATGTTTCATCCCCTATTTAGCATAACCCAGCCTCTTAATTGTAATAAACCTATATATGTCGAAACGTGTTTATAATAAATGGATTTTGTTTTACCTCTGAGACAGAGTCCGTGTAACTGACCATTACGTATCATAGCTTAACATAGTTTACATGACATAAACAACACATTTTAGTTTCCTGCTTTTCTGGAGCACACCTAGATATTCCTACAGGTTTCCCTAAGAAAATTAAGCTGATACAGAGTCTTGGAGGATTGGAATCCACTGCTTGCAATGTTCCCTTATTTTAAACCTGGGTAACAAGCATCTGGATAATATGAGGGTAAAGGTTTACAGTAAAGGCACAATACATTAAAAAATATTCATTGTACCAGGGCTATTAATCAGTAAGTGGTAGCAGCCCAGAAAGGTAAGAGAGAAAATTAAACTGCTATAAATGAAAGATAATAGATGTCTGACAATGTCATGTTCCATTAAGTGATTTACCCAGCACACTCTCACTAGCCATGCAACCTCTGGCATTGATTTCCATAGCAACAAATGGCAATGTTACCATCCAGAGTACATCCAGCAGCAGAGAGAACAGGCTCTAACAGTGGAGTTCAAGAAAAAAAGAATCATTATAGAAATCTAATTGTATATTTACAAGAAATGATCACATGCTGGACATGTCTGCTTTATGAAAAAGTTATTTGCCTCATGCTTAATTGCTCATGTTTTGTCCAGTTCCTGTTTATGTCTTGGAAGCAGCATATATTGAGAAAAGACCTATTAGCCCAGGATATAGGCAAGCAGCAAGGTTTATGATGGAGAATATCTATTACGCCACATCACTCTTTCTGAATCTGGTACCAATAGCAATTCCTCTTTTGCACCAGGGCCCACTCCCTGCCATGGCAAAATTATTAGATCACTCGCAGCATTTCGCAGAAACTCCATATGTAGCACTTCCATTTCCTACCATCTGCCAACTTGCACTATCACATCATAGGCAGTCTAATGCTAATTCTGCTCAAAGTGATGAATGTAATACTTTTTATTTCTGAGTCACACAAGATATTTTTCTACAACTCCGAGGTATAAGAGTTTGTCTTTACCTTATAGCATGAAGACTCCTGCTGTTATTTGTCCTGCTGGTCCCAAGCTCAGTCCCAATAAATTATTAGCTTTCTGCAGATAGAAACTATGAGAGCAATTACATTGGACGCTTTTATCATTTATTATATTAGTTTTCAAAGACATAAAGACTGTGACTGTGCAGGAGAACCTACTAAATAAACAAAGCCCATTTCCATTTATTGTGAAGTCTCAGGCTATTTTGAGATTTCTGAAGAATATTTGTTGATTCTCTACTATTATATAGTATATTGTGTTTGTAATTCATTGGATACCACATGAAAGTACTGTTTTAGGTCTTTCTGCCTCTCTACAAAGCCTTTTTAAACCACTCATACTCTGCCAGCTACACTCTGATGTGGCAAGAAGTTGTATAGATGGGAGTATCTAAATAGAGCAGATATTTTTCAAACACACACAAAAAAGTTCTTTCAACAATAACAATTAACTTCTTTGCAAGATGCTGCTACACAGAATAAAGCCCTTGACATTTGCTTCTTGATCTTACTTCAGTGATCATGACTGTGGCATCCAGGGATTAACAGTTTTCAACAAAGAATGGACAAAGCTTCTGTGGCTAATGCACACCAAACAGCCACAGCATGCTGACAACAGATTCCCCCAGGCTAAAACTGAGTTCTCTTCAGAAACAGAAAACAATTTTATATGTTTGTGGGTTTAAAACTGGAGAGAAGAAAAAAACTGCAAGTTGGACAAAACTGGTTTTGAAGTACAATGCTCAGGGTATAATCCCACAGTGCTTTTCCCAAACAAACCAAAGTGCAGTTTGATCATTAGGGATTACTGAAGTTACTGAGGAAGATCAAGCCTTCAAAACCCATCTGAGATAAAAACATGTATTTCTGGAGAATGAGGTTCTTCTTGCTGCTTTTTTTGTCTCATCAGGGTGGAAGAGTTTCTTCCTCTATGGAATTACACTCAGGTGATGTAATTTATGTGCATGGCAGGGGAAGTGTACAGGAATATGGGTATCTCTTACTGGATGGCCTTCTACCTTGAGGTGACTTCCATTGACATAGTTAATTCAGAAAATAAGATAAATTTGCTTCCAGGGAGACTAATGCAAAAGCATACAGGTTACTTTTGGAAAAGCTTCCTAAAAGTCAAAGTTCTTAAGTTACTTTACTTGTATTGCTCCCAATTTTTTTAAAAAAACAAACTTGATAATTCTTAATCTCATTTCCAAGTCCACACAAGACATAATAACTGTTTCAAGTGTGGGACCAAGGCGAGGTTTTTAATATTAGCACATCTTAGAATGGATTGGCTTTAATCAGGCTATGTTTGAGTTACTCTGAGCAATATTTAATTTTCCTAGATGTTGTTATGATTATGTCATTACAACTGATATGACAAAAATATTTCAATTTAAAAGTGTTGTCTAATCACAATGCCTTTTATGGAGCATTTCATTAGACTAAGATGCTCAAGGTATACTTGTTTGTTAGCTTTGTTTTCTTTTTGGAAGACTTGAGATAATTCATTAGGCATATTACTCTCCATCATTTTGCTAATGACTTAGAGGCATTTTGGTAGAGCCATGTTGTCTTTCATTCCAAAAATACTGCATTGGACTTTACAGACTGTATATAGTTATTTTCTCTTTTTAAAGAAGATTCAGCACTTTACGTTTACCATTTTGTATTGATAGATAAACTTGCCTTCTACTTGTACGTTATATAAAATGCAATTGCTTCAAACAAAAATGTGTTTTAATACTGAAACTTTCAGTGCAGCTGTTACTTTGTTTACTGTGTGACTCCTGCTGCTGCACAGAAATGCACACTCCAGTTAAGTAGTTGCAGTGAGTAGTACTAGGTACATACCTCTGTGTTGCTGATTCAGAGTCTTGTGTTTGAACAGCAAGCTGAATTATCTGAAAAGTTCTTTCAACTTTGACAGGCTGTCATGAATGAGTGTTTTAGAGTAGCTTAAAAAATCACTGGCAAAGGTATCAGGAAAAAACAGGTTTACTATAAAAGCGACAGCATGATGAAATTCATTGTCAAGGTTCACTCTACTACTTACTAGATGGTTAAAGTACACTGAGAAAAAGCAAATAAAAATCCAGAGTCAATCATTCCAAACAGAGATAAAACCTAAAACTACCTATGTGGAGGCTGGGGCAGGGGATGGGGTGGTAGAGAGTGGGGAACAAAAGGACAGGAGAGAGTAAGGATAAAATTAATATGACCTAAAGATCCAAGTGCATTTAACTTAATTTAACTTAACAACACCTTAACAGCATTTAACTTAATTTAACTTAACAACACCTTAGCAGCATTTAACCTAACTTAAACAATTTAGTAAAAGATTTATATATGGTTTACTATGTTACAACAGTAACTCACTTATAGAACTAACTTACTTTACAAATCTAAAAGACTTAAGAATTAGAATTTAGAACAGTAACATTCCTAACACATTTGATATAGCACATGCACTTTTGGATGCACACTCATAAAGTCTGTAAAAAATTCCCTTCAAATTAGTGAAATATTCACTTCAGATGCCTTTGCATCTTCTCAACAGGCAAAGAAAAGAGCCTCAAGGAGCAAGATATCAACCCAGGATCCATCGTCAGTCAACGATCTTCCAACAATAGCATACTAGAAGAGTTTACTAGCTCTGATAGGCATCCTAGCTCAAAGGCAGGTTGCAGGTTGCAGCCTATTGCTATCCTGCAGTGTTCAAGGAGTACCATTTTGGACCACTGTTTATGTGGCCAAAGAGAGTGGGCTTTAGTCATAAGAATCTGTCTTTCTGGCTAGACTTCAGGTAGGCAACTTTGAAAGCTTGAGAACAAAAGTATGATTCCACTTGGGTTGTTTTTCAGGAAAAAAAATTTCCAAGGCTGTTCATTAAAGAGCAAGCAGTTTATTAGACAACATTAATTCCTATGAACACAGTGTTTCTGATAAATTCCAAAGGAGCTCAGCCCAGGTGCTATTTGTCAAGACCAAAGCCTAAAGATTGTTTCTCAGATGAAAGTGTGGGTGGGGATGCAGCACCACACACACATATACAATAAACGTCATCACAGGATTATTCAATTTCTCAAGTTGAAATAGTTGCTCGTCTCCTGCCTTTTTCCCCCCTTGGAAAAACAAAAAACAACAAAAAGCAACAACAACAAAAATGCACCAAAGCCTAAACTCACATTATATGTTTTTCTGTCCTTCAATTAACCTTATGCACATTAAAATCTTCTTTTAAAAAGTAGTAAAAGCCAGTAAAATATCTTTTCCATGTTTTGTTGTTGAAGATTTTGATATTCACAGAAGTAACTACAAGTAAAAGAGTTTCTTCTTCTTCTCAATAGAGCACATAATTTAAATATGTAGTTTATGAAAGACTTGTACCTGTAAGTATTTATTACATAGATTTTTATCTGCAAGATTTCCCATTAGGTTTGATAGGATGTGTATGCTTCTGATTTATAAGTATAGACATTACTGTCCAGTGTGACTCATAATATTTTGCAAATTACAACACCTATTCAAAGACATTAAAGTGCAGAATCACCAGTTCTTTTTTGATGACCATGCACTTGTTCCATTTGTGATTATTAAAGTCTTAAGAAAATAATGTTGTTTTTAAACACAGTTATTTAATGCCAAACATCTAAACCGTTAGAAAAATATGTACTATTTTATGATTACTGACAATTATTACTATGAAACTCCAAATTTTCAGTATTCTGTATGAAATATATTCCCTCTTTTCTGTAAGGCTAAGGCTAATGTGTTTATTCTAGAGGCAAAGAGGCCTTTTTAGAAAAACTAATGATCATTCTGAAGGAGGAGCAATAAAAATACTTCAATCCTGAGCACAGATGCATGAGGGAATTTCCCAGTAGAGTATTTAGATATTTGTGTTCTGATCCAAGAAATGAAAAATGCTTCATTAACAGAATCTTGGGAAGACTCAAAACCAGGAGTTGAATAAAATAATAATAGAGAAGAAGGAGAAAAAAATAATCTCTGTATCTTAAATGGAAGAAAAGGAGGAGAAAGGTAATTTAAATGTCATGTACATATGATACTTCAGAAAAATTGGAAACAGGTTTCAGTTACTGTTACACTTGGATAGCCCACACTAGTTATAAGACAGTAAGTTTTTGACATTTTCATATGACAGAAGGTGACTGAGAAGACACCATAAATATTGAAACCTGCAAGTGCTATACTTTTGTATTAAGCACATTTTGAATTTCCCTGTTCTTTTCTAGGAGCTTCAGCTCTGCTCTTCTCTACAGACATTTTTGGTACATAAAGGTTACCTGTTTTCAGAATTGCTGCTGCCATTCACACATTGACAGGGAGCTGTTCTTCAGTAAAACAACAGAAATTTTCCTAATGATATGAAACAGCCTAAGAAATCTGAATTAAATCTGAACTGTTTAGATAACTCAGGTTCTTTGCTTTCATGTAGAAGTGAGAGGATTTCTTTTGGGAACTGTTCTGTCAAATCTTTTCCTAGTTTATGGAAAATTACCACTATGCAACCTGTAAAACCAGTACCATATGAAATATGCAGAACATCTTTGTACTGCAAATGGCACTGTGAGGGTACAGTTGCTCTTTTGTATCTAGACAATGTCCAGCAATCTTTCAGAGACTTCAGTGTAGGGCATTTTTTCAGCTACCTAGAATTTTATTTTTTTTATTGTACTTATTAATTTTTTCCTCACTCCTAGTTGATGATGAACATGAGGAAAACAATTTTAAGCTCAAAAATCATTTACCCAAACCTCTCCACATGTGAAATCTTATTGTATCACAACAACAGCCTTCAAAACAAGTACAGATTGCACTCCAACAGGTAACTACTTTGTGCTGTTAGGAAGGAGTCAGTACCACCTGAAGAAAATAATCACAGAATAACAGAATACTCTGAATTGGAAGGGAACCACTAGGCTCTTCAAAGTCCCATTCCTGGCCCTGAACAAGAAAGCACAGAGTCACACCATCCATCTGAGAACACTGTGCAAGGGCTTCTTGAACTCTGTCAGGAGTGGTGCCATGATCACATCCCTGGGGAGCCTGCTCTGGTGCTCAGTGATCCTCTGGGTGAGAACCTTTTTCTAATATCTAACCTAAACCTCCCCTGACACAACGTCAGGTCGTTCCCTCAGTTCCTGTCTCTGCCCACCAGAGAGAAGAGATCCTCTGCCCCTCCTGTTCCCCTCACCAGGAAATTGTAGACTGCAATGAGGTCTCCCCTCATTCTCCTTCAGGAACAAGACTTCAGCTGCTCCTTATATGACTTCTCCTCAAGGTGCTTCACCATCTTTGTAGCCCTCCTTTAGATGCTTTCTAATAGCTTTAAATCTTTCTTATATTGTGGTCCCAAAACTGCACACAATATTCAAGGTGAAGCCACACCATTGCAGAGCAGAGACTGATGATGTTTTGTCTGATGCCACCCAGGACATGGTTGGCCCTCCTGCCTGACAGGTCGCTGCTGACTCATATTCAACTTGCCTTCAACCAGGACCCCCAGGCCACTTTCCATGGCACTGCTTTCCAGAAACTCATTCCTCAGTCTATACATATATCCAGGGTTTCCTCATCCAAGGTGCGGAATCTGGCATGTGTCCTTGTTAAACTTCACACACTTGGTGATTGCCCAGCCATCTAATTTATCAAGGTCTCTCTGAAAGGCCTCCCTGCCTTCAAGAGAGTCAACAGCTCCTCCGAGTTTTGTGTCATCTGCAAACCTGCTTTATATCCCTTCCAGTCCTGGGTCCAAATAATTCTTGAAGATGTTGAAGAGAACAGGGCCTAAGTTGGAACCCTGTGTAACCCCACTAGCAACATTTTGCCAGTCTGATGCTACCCCACTCACTATTATCTTCTGTGCTTGACTCATTGTTATGATCCAGTTATTAAAATTATTAGAGATGCCTCTGCCAAATTGAGGTGCAAATGAGACCAGATGACAAAGTCAATAGTGTGGTTTTTATGTAATGGTAAATGTAATGCAGACAAAGAGAGATAGAAAGAAGTCGGAAAAAGAAGGGCCAGGGGGGAGGAAAGAAAGTGACCGAGAGAGATTAAAATAGAAAACGTATCACCACTGTGGAACCTGGTGGTGTCCCATCAGTCCAGTTCTTCTGGTTTTCTTAGTGGTGAAGGTCCCACAAAACACAGAGTCCAATGGATTAATATACATTCAGGAGATGCCCAGGCACCTCTCCTGTTGGGAAGGGTGGGGGAAGCTTTGCAGTCTCTTTTGAAAGGCTCTGGATTTGTTGCCTCTGCAGTACTCTGGTGGTAGAAGGTCTCAGGAATGAGTTGAGGGGATGCTTTGGGGGTCTTTGATGGCTTATGACCCCTTCTCAGTTGCCTCTCGTGAATGTCCTGTAGTCTTCCCAGAGGGGATAGGGGTTTACCCTGTTTTGTGTGGAGAATTTTTGCCATCATACAACAAAAAACCTTCTCCTCTACCACCCCCTGGGCCTTGCTTACTTCTCATCAGACCTGAGATGATTGGACTGTTGCCTGAAATTCTAGGGAAAACTTTTCAAGACAATTATCTGGGTAAGATAGAAAGGAGTTCTTTACTTACAGGGTTTTAGGGGTACAAAGTATAGAAAGCATACAGAGAGACGTGTGCCCTTCCCTCAATACTATCCTCCTCATGTTCTTCAAGCATGACTTGAGGTTCTTCATGGCTCACCAAGGGGGCAGTCCCCCCTTTCCCCTCCTGCTCCAGTGCATGGACACATGCTGGAGATGAGCTGATGAGCAGAGGACCAGCTGAGCTGAGCTCTCCTGAGTTTAGCTTAGCATAGGGGTCTTATCAATTTTATAGTACTAGTTAATTATCCCAGCTAAAGGTTACATCCAATCTAATAATTGTCCATCCCCAGAAACTCCCCAGCTCCACCCCCCAACACACCTTCTCTGAAATTGAGTTGGAGGCCTCAGGACTCCTTCATCATCTTCACCATCTTTGCATTATATCTTCTTTCTGGAGCTTCCCCAAGGTTTCTGGGCCTTCTTCCTTGTTTTGACTAAAATAATATTATCCTAGTTTTGGTACATGAGTTTCAGGTGAGATGTTCTAGATATTATTTTCCCTGTGACAAAAAGATCCAGAAATGTGTAACAGAGGTTAGAAGCTGTTAGCCACTACTTGAGAAAGTAGGGAACTATATAGCTATATAAAAATCTACAAATATATGAAATCCTAAGGCAACAAGACAAGTCTTATCTCAAGTTTCCAGTCATAGTCTAAATTCCAGTCAGGAGGCATTGAGAGGGAGGGGGGAAGTGCTTTGTTGATCACAGCAGTTAGACAAAATGTCTTTCTATGATTTTGACAACATTTAAGACATTACCAACATTTCAGTCCATCACACCAGTGAGCCAATTGCTCACCCACTGCATGATGTGTTTATCTGGCTGTGTGATGGACATTTTGTTGAGAAGAATTCTGTGAGAGATGATATCAAAAGCTTTTCTGAAATCCAAAAAGATTACATCCACTGGCTTTCCTTGATCAACTAGGCAGATTACCTTATCATAAAAGAAAATCAGGTTTCATAAGTAGGACTTTCCACTCATGAAGCCATGCTGGCTGTGGCCAATGCCTGCATTGTCCTTCAGGTGTTTTTCATTACCTCCTAGAATATTCTTCTCCATAACTTTACTTGGCAACGAAGTGAGACTAACAGGCCTGTAGTTTTCAGCATCATGCTTCTTGTCTTTTTTGAAAACTGGGACAATGTTAGTCAGCTTCCAGTCAACTGGGACCATTCCAGATTCCTAAGACTGTTCAAAAATCAGTGAAGGACGCCTTGCAATGACATCAGCCAGCTCTTAAGTATTCTCAGATGAATCACGTAAGACTCCAGAGACTTAGAGGGATCCAGCTAGACCAGAAGATCCTTCACAACTTCAAGGTCAGCTGGGAGTTTATCATTCTCACAGCCATTGTCCTGCAGCTCAGGGGGCACTGGGACCCCCTTAGCCTGTCACTGATGTTGAAACAGAGGCAAAGAAAGCATTAGGCATCTCTGCATCGTCTTTGTCCCTGTTTGTGAGGTGACCATCTTCATCCTGTAATGGACTGATGTAATTTCTGCATGGCCTTTTGCCATTATTGTATTTAAAAAAAACCTCTTCAACTCCAATTGATCTTTGGCTGCACGATTTTTCTCCCTACAGTGGCAAGCAGCATCTCTGTATTCCTTTGATGTCACCTGACCTTACCTCCACTGGGCATACACTTTCCTTTTTACCTTATCTCCAAGAGAAATCCCTGTTCAGCCAAGCCACTCTTCCTTGTCTGCCTGAATTCTGACATTTGGTATTGCCTGTTCCTGTGCCCTTAGAAGGTGGTTTTTAAAAAGTGACCGGTGCTGACTGACTTCAGCACCTTCAAAAACATTTTCCCAGGGGACCTTACTCATTAGATCCCTGAGCAGCCTGAGGTCTGCTCTCCTCATGTCCAGAGCTGAGGTTGTGCTGGTACTTTTCCTCCTGTTAACAGAGATTTTAATCTCCATTGCTTCATGGTTGCTGTGGCCAAGATGGTCACCAATCTCCACTTCGTTCACAAGACCCTCTCTGTTAACAAGCAACAAATCAGGGAGGGCATCTTTCCTAATCAGGTGTTTTAGTACTGTACCATGAAGTTGTCATCGAGGTGTTTTAGGAATCTTCTGGACCTGTTTGTGCCAGTTAATTTCTGGCAAAATGAAGTTCCTCATAAGGATGAAGGCAATTGATTTAGAAGTCTCTGTGAGTTTCTCAAAGAATAATTCATTGTTATCATTGTTGAGGCTAGGCAGCCTGTAGTAGACTCTCACAATGACATCATCATTATTTTTTTGGCCCTTGAGCAGAGGCTCTCAGCTATGTCATTTCCAGCTGTAAACTCCATACAGTTCACCGCTTCCATCACATTACAACACCAGTCCCTGCCTTGCCTGCTCTTCGTATCCCTTCTGAAGAGCCTGTAACCATCCAAGAGGGCACTCCACTCACAGGACACATCCCACTATGTTTCACTTATGCCAGTGACATCAAGCCTCTGGGACTGGGCCAAAGCTTTGGTCTCTTTTTGTTTGTTCCCTTGAGTTGTTACAGGTGGAAGAATTATGTATCATTTCAGATATTGCTAATATTATTATATTATATTTAGACATATATTCTTTTTTCCCCCATGGTTTTCCACTCCATCTTAATTTTCCACTTAATCATCAGCTTAATCTAATCTGTAGTATTGTTACACTTAGACATAAATAATAGCCTGAGAATTATTAATGAACTGGGCATGAGGTTTGGCACATTAATTGTATTGTCATATTTCACATTCTGTTTCTTTCAGCCTTCTATGTGCTATGATGTACAAATCACATCCACTCAAGCCTGTGGCAAAAGTTGGCTAAAAACTGCTACTACTTGCAGAGGACGTAGAAAGCCTTTTTGTATAGGTAGGTCAAAAAAGTATTTTTCCAGGCAGACCTGAAAAGATGAGACTTTACTTCTGAAGTAGAACTACTACAATCTACCATGGTAGGAGGGTGAGGGGGAAAGGAACTCCAAAGAACCATGGGGAATACAGCACCTTAAATACATTACAACAAATAAACATATTCCATATTATGGGTATTTCATGTCACAGCATTTGTAAGCCTTCCAGCTATGAAAGTATTCTAAAAGCAAAAGAAGAAATACACCTTTGTTTGGGTTTTTTTCACCTAAAAGAGTTCATTGATATGATCTAAGCCACAAAATGGTCATCTTTTAACCGACTCTTGAAGAACAGTTACAAATTCAAAGACTCACCAGGAGAAAGAACACTTAAATCTGTAAAGAATTCTCACCTGCTGATGAGACCAGTTGTGAGCAGAATGCCACTCTGCAGAAGCAAAATTATCACTCTTTTTCCTTTAGCAAACAAAAGTAACTGAAAAAAGCATAGCTCATCAAGGGGATTTGTATAGAGATGTGAATTGACTGTTCAAAAGAAATTAAAAAAAGATTGTTATGTCTTTTATCATGTAGGGAATCAGTGACTTTCTAAACTTCCCACTGTGATGCTATAAACTTGCTGTTTCTAATGCTGGCAAACCTTATTGAAACCCCTACTAGGTGCCTTCACAATACTCCACACATTATGAAATTCAATTACATTTAAGAAAATTAGGGTTGATTTTAATTACTTTTGTGCCTTTTGGATGAGCACATGTTCTGTTTAAGGATGTGGCTTGCAGAGGTATTGACATTCAGACTGAATGAATTCCACTCACGTGGTGCATTTCCTTTTGAAATTAATTTAACTGCTGAAGATTTCTTACATTTCTGGGGGGAAAAAACCACAATAATTCAGTGAGGTTACAAAAAAAAAATTTACTCTTCTTCACAAAACATGCAAGAAAATTCCACAAAAAATTATATTTTTCTGCTTATGCAAAATCCTGGATAAGGAAAAAAAACCAAAAACACAACAAGTAAACCCCAAACATCCAACACATACACAATTTTCTTCCGTTTTCCTGTAAAATAGCCAAATCAGTTTTTAAAAATAGCCTCGAAAAAACTAATTTTTTAATTGCTACTTGGTTTATATATAAGCATGTTATTTCCTTTAAATAAATCTATAAATCTATTCTCTCTTCTCTCACAGGAAGGAGCACCACACCCCTAAACTGGTAAATTGTCCTACCCAATCACAGTTCAGACAACATGATCCCAGTTAAATGTCTTGTTAGTTTGTTGTTAGCTGACAAAATCAAGAGCCTTCATGTTGAATGTATGCTATAAAATTCTTCTATCCCTTCAAATGCAATATTATGATGACCATTTATTACCTATTAGAGTTGAAGGGGAGTAATAAGGACCTTTCTCATTAATATTTGTGACCTAGCTTTCTCAGAGTGTTTTCCATAAGAAACAAACATTGCTTGGTGAAGTTTACATTTTCCTAACTTCACATTATTTCCTCTGAACTATTAATGTAAGTTAAGCATCAATGATCTGTTCAGAGGCCTCCTAAGAATGAGGATATTACACTGATCACTGGCATGCAGCAGTGGCTTGCAAACCAAGAGTTTTGTTGGACTTGTCAGTTGTTCCTTAAAGGCTAACAATAGTAAAAATAAAGTTGCACCAACATCTCAGAAGCATGTGTCCTCTTCCTTTTGAAAGGAAGTTGCAAATATGAAAGTATGGTGTCTCAATATATGGTTACTGCAGGGTCAGCTTTAAAAATTAATACATTTTTTAGTTCAAAGTTAGGCTGAAAAAAAAAATCACAAGCATGAAGAACTGTTCTTGACAAAGTTGTTTTTACTAAATTAATAAGAACATATAAATAACTGAATGCTTCAGAACTAACAATTAAAATTAGAGGAAAAATATTCTTCTTTCTGCAAGAAGCCAAATCAGGCTCTGACTACTACTATATTAAGACAATGAAAAAGAGGAGGGAAGGCAGAGAGAAAGGAGAGTGGAGGTAGGAGGAAACAACAAAATAATATCACAACTTAATTGTACAGTGTGGATCCTCTCTGCCTCTTAGAAAGCGGGACATTACACAATGTGTTCTTAAATCAGGTTTATACCAAGTGGAACACAGCCTCTTTATGGCTCTCATTGCTTTCATTTAAGAAGCAAACAGTAGAAAAACAAAAAAAAGCAAAAATAAGTCAACTCCCCTAGTGATTTTTCATCTCCCATCTGCTATTGCCATAGCTTAAACTGATCACAGTAATGAAAATTTACAGAGGATATTGTGGTTATTTTAAACACGTTGTTATCTCAATTGCCCAATTCATGGGGGCAGAGAAGGAAAGGAGGAAGGGGGAAGAAGACCTAACAGAAAAAGAGAAGGCTGGGAAAGAAAGACTAAATAAGACATTTTAACATTTCTTTTGTCACCAACTGAATACTGCTTCTTTCTGGTGATAAGTGATACCATTCAAACACTTCACAATACCTAACAAAATACTACATTAGAGATGAGCTTTGCAATCCTTATAAACACACTTTAGACATGTCTTTCCCTCCTAAGTGACCCCAAAAGTAATGTAACTCTAATTTAGTGCCATTTGGGAAGATAACTAGCACCACAGTAATGGAAGAGAGAAAGCTTTCTTGACTCTGATCTCCCACACTTCTCCACAGTAGGGAAGGTGACTACATAGAAAACATTATCCCTGTGAAGAACATGACCACAGAGGCACAGAGTTAACAACGCCAAATCTTATGGAGGGAGCTTTTATTGCTGATATTACAGTAGCAATACAAATTGGGAAAAAAAAAAAAGGAGATGATAGTTAAAGTCAGGGGCTCTGAGCAATCTGATCTAATGGAAGGTGTCCCTTGACCATGATAGTGGGGTTGGAACTAGATGATCTTTAAAGTCTTTTCCAACACAAATCATGTACCTTGTTTTTTTTCCACAGGTGCAGCTTGTGCAGCCCTATTTCAAGAGGTCACATTCCCCAGCTCTCACTTCCCCTAATCAGCATCATGTTTCTTGTAAAACTACTTCTCCTTCTCACCAGAGGAGTCTAAAAAGCTCTTCTACTCACTGACTGCTTTCCTTGCTAATCTGAGTTTTCTTGTCACCCTTTAAGTAAATTGAACTATACAGTACTTCAAGGTCTTTAACATTTTTGTAATCAGATTTGGGAAAACTTACTACACCCTGAAAAGGCAATGGATCTCTTTGTTGACTATCTGATTTTTTTAATATTTCATGGTTTTAAAGAACTGAATTAGGACTGGAATTAAAAAAAAAAAAACCAACAAACTTTAAAATATGGTAATCTGAACAGCATTAGTCAATTACCTTCACATCAAAGTAAATGTTATTCTGTTCTTTTTATTATTTCTTTCTAATCTCATATTATTCACAGGAAACTATGTTTTAACTCCTGACTTTTCAGTGCAACAACTGAATTCCAAAACATGAAGTTATTTTCTCAGCAAGAATGTAAATATTTTTGCTTAAGTTGCTTAGTGAAATAATGAGGAAGGAAGACCGGGAGGCTTAAAAATAAATACATTAGTACAACAAACATCTCTGATTAACAGATATTTTATAAATCTTTGGGGTTTCTTGTACACAATTTTGAAAAAGTCGAAGCTGTTAATATGTGAGTTCTCTAGTAAACCATCTGTAATTTAAAGTAGGAAAACTGAAATCTATGTCCCTATACACATAGCATACCTGATTGGATGAATCAACAAGTGCAGGAAAACATGTTGAATGTCTTCAGTGTCCTTATTCTAGGATAAACCAGCACATTACTGTTAAAGCACAAAATATGACTCAGTATTGGCTCTCCTTGGACAAGATGTGCCCCAAACTGACCAGATATCCCAGCTCTCATTTCCATACAGTGTTTCTACACCTATGGTAAATATGGTGTGCATCAGTAAGCTGAAGGGAACTTAACAATTGTGGTGCCTCCTTATCTGTTCTATCTTGTATTTCTTCTTTTTTTTTTTGGAAAGGAGATGTTATTATTTTGTTATACTTCACTTTACTGAATGCGAATTATTACAGATTTTTGGATAAGTGCAAAACTGTATAGTGTAGTCCTGTAATGATGACACATAATTAACTCTTCCTCAGCCTCATAAAATCCTATCAGCTGGACTTTATATCTTAGAATATGTTGTTGTGACTCAACTGAAAAGTACATTGAAGTAATATATTCAGCATATACACAGCATTTCATTATATTGAGCAATAGTAAAAGCTTTTAAAAGCTGCTTCATAGTAGTGGAAGAGTCTTCACAGGAGCCAAAGAAAACCTTATTTCAAAAGATAGATTTTGATAGATCTTTGTTCCAAATGCTCTCTGCTCTCTGGGGTATATACTTCTAGTTTTTTCTAAATGAAATACTTATAGCATATAAATCTAATTTACAGTTTATGAATTCAAGTCTTCCATGAGGTTATTTTATATTTCTTATGCTTACAGAAATTTTATTTTTAGAAAATATCAGATATATTTAAAACACATTTATGAGACTAAAATACAAAATTTGTGTTTGCCAATGGAAATAAGCTGTATACCTTCCCCTGAAGTCAGACTGAATCATATTTAATGCCTTGAATGCAAAGAAAAAAATAACCAACCAACCAACAAATAAACAAAAACCACCCCCCCAAAAAAAAACAAACAAACAAAACACAAAACAAACAGAAAAACCCCCAACAATAAAACCAACAAGCTTAGATTCAGTTGAGGATAGATGTTTGAATTCATTGGACCCGTGAAAGTCAAATTGGCAATGGCAGACTATATTGGAAATTATTTGGAAAGGAATAGAACAGAAACAACATATAATTCTGTTTGGTAAATACATGGGAAGTCTACATCACTTGCTAATTATGTAGTTCTCACCCTTCATGCTAATTATAAAAGAACAAATTAACCAGGTCAAGAAAAGAATGAAATAAAGTTCATTAATATGCATTAGACTGAGATTTTCAGCTTGAAAAAAAGAACAAAGAAGACAAGTATTACAGAGGTCTAAAAAATCATGAATTGCATACAGGAGGTAAAGAAGGAACCAATATCATACAGAGATATAATATTTGTCCTTCCTTCCAGCATAAGTACTAATGAGCATTCATTAAAATTATCAGGAAAAAGGTTTAAATTGAAGCAAAAGAGAAGTACTTTTAATAACACACTAATGGTAGAACTCATGACCAGATTTTGGAAGCAAAAAGTATAAATGGGATTAAAAGGGATTAGACAACTGGACGAAAAACAAGTCCATTCACAGCTAATAAACTTTATGGTCTGCATGTAATCTTTGCCTCCGGAAGTCCCTAAACCACTGACTGCCAAAAGCTGGAAATCTATTGCCAGGGAAAGGATTACTCTACACATGCCTGATGTCTTCTACTCTTTCCCTGAGCAGCTGCTATTGGCTTCTACCAGAGAGGGGTTGCTGAGCTAGCTGAACGTTTGTTCTTATACAATATGACAGTACCTCAGTCTCATAATTCTAAATGGTGACACATGAAATAATTCTACTCATTTAACCTGCTCTTGAACTTACATGGATGCATTAAAAGAACTCATGTCCCCACATAATAAAAATTCTAATTCTCACAGAATTTAAGCCTAATGTTCAAATTATATCTTTCCAGGAATACCAGAAAAATGTTCAAATATATGGATATGCAAGTTTATCAAAATATAAATACTGAATTATGAAAACAATAAAAAAACCCAAGTAAAAACCAAAAAAACTGGTGCCACTTAGTTCTTCTGAAGCAAAAGTTCTTGGTGTAAATGACCCTTCAGCATCCTATCTGAGGATTGGGTCCAGTTTTGAGAGAAGATGTCTGCAGATAGTACAAAATTGCCTCTGTTGAATCCAGGTTCTGCAAACTTTGTTGCTTCTCTTTTATTTCCTTATTACAAGGACATATTCTTTTAAAATATCTGCTATATAGACTTCATAACTTCTACTTTTAAGAGATTAATCTGCAATGTGCTATTAAAGCAAAACAAGCAAACAAACAAAACCAAAACAGAATGTTCTTATTAAAATACTGTCAGTCCATCTGGCCAAACTCATTGTGTGCTTAGCCATAAGGTGAGTTACAGATTTTAGGCGTTGGATTTCAGCTTGAAGGGATGGCTCTGTACTCTTTTCTACAGTCACTTCTTGCTATGTTGCTTTAAACTGAGCTATAGTCTTCTGAGGAAAGGCTGTTTTGTATAAACCAGTCTTAAAGTCTTTTGATTGACAGTAGTTTATGTAAACCTTAGAGATGGTCAGTCATATTCAGACAAAATATTCCCCCATATCTATCTATCATCTATCTATCTATCTATCTATCTATCTATCTATCTATCTATCTATCTATCTATCTATCTATCTATCTATCTATCTATCTATCTATCTATCTATCTATCTATCTATCTATCTATCTATCTATCTATCTATCTATCTATCTATCTATCTATCTATCTATCTATCTATCTATCTATCTATCTATCTATCTATCTATCTATCTATCTATCTATCTATCTATCTATCTATCTATCTATCTATCTATCTATCTATCTATCTATCTATCTATCTATCTATCTATCTATCTATCTATCTATCTATCTATCTATCTATCTATCTATCTATCTATCTATCTATCTATCTATCTATCTATCTATCTATCTATCTATCTATCTATCTATCTATCTATCTATCTATCTATCTATCTATCTATCTATCTATCTATCTATCTATCTATCTATCTATCTATCTATCTATCTATCTATCTATCTATCTATCTATCTATCTATCTATCTATCTATCTATCTATCTATCTATCTATCTATCTATCTATCTATCTATCTATCTATCTATCTATCTATCTATCTATCTATCTATCTATCTATCTATCTATCTATCTATCTATCTATCTATCTATCTATCTATCTATCTATCTATCTATCTATCTATCATCTCAAGTCAAGAAATCAAAATTAAACATACTTTCTAATATGTCATGGATGGGTATTATAAATTTCAGATAGACTGTGTGGGTGTCAACATTATCAATGCTCTTTTAGCATTAATTGTCAAATGGCAGATGGGCTGAGAGCCATTCAGAACACCTATGGTTGATGTCTTCAAGGCTGAAACTTTGCACCTTGTAAGAGGACGACTTTATGCTTAACCAGTAGGGCTGGAGTGGTTTCCATGAGTGTTGAGTTCCTTTAGAGGCCAAGTGATACGCTGCAACAAAGCCAGGGACCTTCTCTGCATCACTGCTTTCCAGTTTTCCTTCTGCATTTGAAATTTTTTCCCAAAGGTATTTGCAACTCTTCAGTTTTCCCTGCACGTATGGTCAGTCCTCTTGTCTTGACCATTAACAGACTGAACTTCATTGCTTTGTCACATTTTCTACCTAAGGTTTAGTTTCCTGCAAGATTTTTTCCCCCAAAGCACTGCTGGAGGTTGCTGACTTTATCCCAAGCATTGTGTAGCTACACTCTAAGAACTGTTGTTATATGTTGGGGGTTGAGATGCTGGAACTCATACAGGTAGTTGGCAAACACCAGCATTTCTGATGGATACTGTTTAATGAGGGTAATGATGTGTTCTTTACACTGGACTTCAAAGATTTTTCTTATGCATTTGTGAAAAGTGAGCTCTCAAAACAAAAGAAACACATTCAGCATCAACTTAAAGCTCACCCATTTAGGTACCCAAGTGAATAAAAATGAATTAAAAATAGGCAAAATACACATATGGAGGCTGACAAGTGCTAAGATATATCACAATAACAGCCTCTCCTGAATATATCAGTACTTACATTTTGTTTCCAAGAACATTTGTGCTGATGAACATCCTTCTATGCATTGGATAACTACATTTGTTGGCATGTTTAAATAAATATGCACCTGTTTTCAATGTTACTTGGCCATTGATTTTTTTACTCAGAAGGAAATACAAGGGACTGGCAACTTTCAAATGCACTGAAGTTTAGAATTAAGTTTCTAAAAATGAATATATGACATGATTGCATTAAAAATGCCAGGACAAGCTGTCTTTGTCACACAACAGCAGCAATCAGCTCCCAAGTTGCTGAAATAAATGAAAATTTCAGCCAGCTGTCAGGCTATTAAAATTACTTAGACAGAATCAGGGATCAGGATAGCCACATAAGCAGGTGAAGGCCAAGTGTTTGCCTGCTCCCAGATGTCTGCAAACTTTAACTGCAGTCTGAGTCAGGCTAAGAGGCAGAAAGCATTTGTCTGGACTCTGTAGACCAGCAGCAAGAAGAAACAAAAACTGCATGTTGCTAAACATAACTTAAAAATTAGGTATTTCTGTTCCTCCCAAGATGGGACATTGTAGAGGATATTTCAGGAGAACACAATCTAAGAGTGTGATGGGAAATAAGGAAGAGGGTTTTGTAAAATCCTAGGGAAATGCAATTCTTTTTTTCAGCCCCATTGCTAAATATCATTCTTTGACAAGTTTAAAAGCATCATCTGTCACACTCTTTGTTCATATTAAAGTGACCTTTGAGCTGGAAATGTCCAAGTCATCAACATATATGTTTGGACAATACAGAATTAAATTATTTTTGACAAAGTCTTTTATTACTTAAATATGTCTTAAGGAAAAGGATCAGGGAAAGACCACAGCAGGAAAGTTACAGAATTCTTTATGTTTAGTTTGTCTCAGAAACTTTAGCAACCAGAACTCCTGCTGTCCTGAAACATGCAGGATGGTATCATTCTTAAAGACACTTGAGACTTGAAAAAACACACAATTCTTTTTGTTATTATTTGCCCAATCTCAGGGAAAAGACATCCAGCATTCAAATTCCCATTTATTATATTATAGCTTTGAAAATCCTCCTTTTCACAATGTTTTCTATTTCTTCCATAGCCTGCAGTCTGGGGGCACCATATGTCATAACTTATATCATAACCCCAGTTCGAACTTGAATATTATTTTCCTTACCTCTTCTATGTCAGAGAAAATTGGGAAAATATTGCAAATTAATGGTGCTATAAATGTATGAAGGAAAATTACAGAAAGAAATTGGATATTTGTATCAGTGAATCTGAAGAAGTAAACAGCAAATGTCTAGCTCTTATTTTTCTTTCTTCTAAGTATCTTCATAGTATTGTCAGATTACACAGGCTTCATGGACTTTACAGAGTAAGATAATGTAATTGTTTTCAATGAAAATTATGCATGTCCAACTTATATTCATTATAGGTCTCTTATGTACTCTCCAGACAAAAAATGTAGGGACATTCATGTGACTGAATTATTTCAGAACACACAGAACACTAATAAAGGCAGGGAGAAATCAAGCTAACAAACACATCCATCATAAACATGGAGTACACAAGCTGCATGTGTACTCTGGCCATTAGCAAGAAATTCCTCACAGCAGTGTCCAGTTGCTCCTGCATTCCTGGGAATTGCATCTGGATGAATGACAGTGGGTCTTGCTTACGGCAGTCTGAGACCCCCAATAAGCAAAAACCTCAATGAAACACAAACTTTTTGTTAAATTCTTCAGTTCTTTGTTTTCTCACCTTCTTAAGCTCTCTTTGACCATGGTATTTGGAAGCCTGGCTTCTTTTGTCATGAATATTATTGGATTAAACTAATTTGAGGGATTATTTTTCTGTCTCTTTTTATTCCCTTCTTGAATGCATTGTGTAGGGAATATAGTGTCCAAGAACAAATAGAGGAATATCTCAATATCCAAAGACATATTCTAAGCTGAGAAGCATTTTTGGCCATATCCTCGTAGCATAGTGGGGGAACCCTTGATGATGTATTCTACCCTCTGTGCAGTATGCACATTTCCTGTGAACTCAGAGAAAAACACCGTGGGATCGGTACCTGGAAATCAGATCTCAACAAGGTCTTAAGTAAATGCCTAGCTTCAGGCCAGCGGTTAAAATCTCCCAGAACTCAATTATGTGCTCAAATGTTTTGCAGAATTAGGTTCATGGTGAAATGAAGAGAGCTTACTTCTCCTTTTTCTGTTCTGTCAGAGAAGTCTAAAAAATGTTTTAGGAGAAAAGCAGTTCAATGGAAACTAATTAATGTTTATACTTGCTAATATTTCTTTCAGGTTTTTGATAAACAAAATCCTGTGATTTGTGAACATTTATAAACAAAGCAGGGTGTTTTCTCTCTGAAACACAGAGAGTAGAATAAATTTTAATATTTTTTAAATGTTTTGGGAAATTATTTTTAAAGTTATTTAAACTTTGGTATAATCCATTTTTACCATAGTGCAGAGGGAATGATGTTCAATTGCCAGTCAGATTTGCGATTAAACTCCTTGAAAAACAGAAAATAGGCTTTCTGTGTTCCTTTGTTTTCTTTTTTGAAAAATATTCAGTTATATATGTGGGATTTAATATATTTTGTCTATGTAGTTCAGTTTCCCTAAAGAGTTTCAAAGACTGACTTAATTTGGTGCAATTCCAACCCAAATGCTCAAAATCAAAGCAGTTTTATTGTCAGATGCCCTTTTGTCCTACTCTAACACAGGGAACAAAATACTGAAATCTGCAAATCTTAACAGCTGTCACTGAAACTCAGGTTTTTTGAGAAGACAAAACAGGATTTGAGTTTTTAATAGAGCTTTTTAAGAGTTTACTGTGAGACTCATTCAGGGAGAGATTGCAATGGCTGAGCAGACAACACCTGATGCTGATCTGTATTCCTGACTTGACCTTGAACATGCATCACAAACGCACCCAGCGGTCTGGGCTCCTGACTGACCCCACTGCCCTCCCTCTGTATCCATCACGGGTGTTTGAAAGAAGCTATGTTACATCAGGCCATCACTCTCTGAAAGACCTCGCTGCAAAGGAGGTTCTATTTTTTTCAGCCTATGTAAAGCACTGTATAAAATATGCCATTAAGACGAATGAAACATTTTCTTTTCACTGTCCCACACCCTCTTTTTTATTTTTCTTTGTCTGCATTACAGAGGTATTTGCCTGTTTCTAGCCTATTTCCTCCCCTGCCACTGGATTGTGATACATGCCAGAGAAATGGTATTAGTGGTATCACACCACTAGTTTTGCTGAGGACAGACCCTGCACTCTTACCTCTCTGTCCCTCTCACCTGGTTTTTTCACCTGTTACTGCTTGTGCTCCTCAGCCCCATAGGTGATATGACAGCAGCAGTTGGAGGCAATGAGCCTATTTAAGCTCCTTTTGAAAACTTGAGAAAGCAAAGTGTTTATAACTTTCTTTGCTCCACTGAGTTCATACACTTGCTGTAAAATTAATAGCTGGTGTCAGAGCTAAAAATAACTGCACTTTTTAAAATAGGCATGTCCCATCCTGACACTATTCATTTTTAAAATGTATTATATTTTGTCTGAGAGATAACAAGCTTTATTAAGATACAATGGCACAAAGGTGGTGTTATTTTTTACCTTTTCTTTTGTTTTTGTTGTTGGATCTCTCTGACATCATACAGAGGTTTCATTACTCTTTCACAAAAAAATTATGTAAAATATATATATATATTTGCTATAAGGAATGCAGCTTTTCTATTTTTAAAAAGTATTCCCAGTGAAAGAAACCTTCACAAAATTCTCTAGCTTTCACCTCTGGTAACAACTTAAAATTAATATGATTTCAAAGCCTTCAGGGAGATATGTGAGGTGAGGTGCTTGATCCTATTTGCATGAGCTCAGGGATGGATGGGAATAATAAACTGAACAAAGAGTGTTTCTAACCGAGAGAAAATGCAAGGAGATGGAGGGCAGGAGAATACAAAATTAAAGGTGTTCTGTCCCTTTATCTCTACTGATGCTTGTAGTAAGACAAGGAAAGTATGAAGAAGATAAATACAGCCAGTCCTGAAATGCACTCAGCACCTTAATTTTCACTGAGATCTGTATGAACTGTGTATCACCTCACTTAACAGAACTGGGGTTTATCCCCTCTCATGTCAGAGCAGAAAGGAGCCTCTCTCATTGAGGTTTATTTCTGGGTCTGTACCTGGGGTGGTGGGAGTTCACTCTGGCCACTATGACCCCTTCCAGAATAAACCATGTGGGGCAGGAAAGGGGGTATTGCTTATGGCAGGATCTATCCCAGAAGTCGAGTCTCACACTTTCATTATTCATGGTTTGTTTTCACAAATGAAGCAGCATATTACTGCCCTCTAATTCACACATACTTCTTCCTAGAGTGATAATTAGATATTGGAATGACTATCTTTGTACTAGTTTTCTCTCCATAAAGGAAAGAGTGTCATAGACCAAAAATACATGTAGAAATAATACAACTACAAAACAGACTAAGATGTTCTGTTTATTTGTATTTCTCCAGAAAAGCTTAAAAAATATTAATACAACCTTTCTCATCTTCAGGACAGCAATAATATCTATTCTGGAGGACCTTCTTTTTTATTTTCAGATTCAATTAGCTGGTTCACTGACTCATGAAGTATACATGTCTAAATGTTGCATTTTAGTTTTGACCAATCTTCATTTGTATTATGATACATATAAACTATTCAGAATGTAACAAAAAGTTTGAAATTTAAAAAAAACAACAAAACATTTAGACAGCAATGAAACTTTAAATAAATGAGTTATGAAACTAGTGAAGTTTTTTTTCTATTACCTCTGATGAATATTTTTTCCTGACTTGCTATAAATGCTCTTAAACAAAGAATTATCCAGTATTTTTTTAAAAAAAGATAATCTGTCAACTTGCTTCTGTTCTATTTTGTTACTTCTATTGAAGTTTTTCTACAGTATATTAGCATTATTAAGTTATTCACTAAGTGATCTAGCAAATATTTGTTATAAATGATTCCCTCTCATTCTCTGTATTTCTCTGATCAAGATATTTTATTTCTTTCTTTAATAATAGATGCATACAGGTAAAACCCACAAAACACACACAAAAAAAGAAAAATGCTAAAGGTTTAGACAAAAATAAACAACAATGTGCTTTGGATAGCATCTCAATTTTTAGTGGTTGTCTCTTCTTGTATGTGCTCAGTCCACCATCATGCAAAGTATCCCCTAAAAGGTCTACCTTTACAAAGAAGCTCCCATTCATGCTCATCAACTGTATCCTTGGACTTGGTATTGACCTAATACTCCGCTTGATGCTCTTCGCCCAGAAACCAATCTTGTTTGAGAAATCAATCATTTTGGCATTAATCACAGAAGAGAACATCTCTACACTGCTCACCAGAATCCATGCAATGTTGTCAGTTTCTTCGATAAGCAAACAAAGATGCTGGCAGGGCTACTGTGACAAGAGATACTTTTCAGAGATCTTAAGCAAAGGTTGTAGTCACAGAGTTATAACTTCATGTCATTACTTGTGAATGTATTTCTGTGTGGATAACCTAAACTGTCTAATGTTCATGTCGGTAAATCTGTAACCTAGCCCAAATGGGACCACAGTATCGCTAAAATGATAATGTCAAACACTAAAATAAGAAGATCAGGGTTAAGCAAAGGAAACTCTCCATTCAGTGGTAGGAGGTGACCACCTTCAGTGCCTGTTATCAGAGTAAAGCCAGCCAGTTTGTGACAACGTTTAGGTGCTAGTCTAAATATTCCACCACTGAACCCCTCCTGTGTTCCAAATAATATATTAGCTTTAGCTTCTTTCTCATTTTACAGTGGATTTGCACTACTGGAAAAAAGGCACCTTATGTCATTAATTCTGCTGTTCTGCCCTGTTTTCAGCCCTGCCCTTCATTGTAACCATTAGGCTTAAACTCACTGTTCACACTTGCCTACTGTGTAACCAAGTATCCCAGTTTTACCTCAAACCAAAATCATTCCAGTGACCAAAAACAGAAGAGTATCTGGGTCTGGAGTTATTCCAAGAGGCATCATTATGATTTATTATACCACAGTGCCTTCTTACTGCTGCAGATCAGGAATGATATGAGTGAATCAGCTGGACTAGTGACAAGAATAAAAACCCTTATACCATTGTCTCTGCCCCTTTTAGAGCAAAGTATGGGTAAGCAAGAATACCTGCACTTTTATGGGAGCATGAATAACTGCAGAATGCCAGGAACTGACCACAATAACCTCATGTTTTTTCCTCCTAGGATTTTTTTACATTATTTTTTTGCTCCTTTCCAAAGCTTTTTTTTGTCCTTAATTGCTAAAAAAAAAAAAAAAATGGCATAACCAATTTAGGTGAACCGTGTAGTAGTACGTGTACAGCAGTCTCAGGGGTAACCCAGTAAATGTGGTAAAATTTAAAGAAATTCTGAGACTAATTTCCAGTCATAGAGAGCCAGATAATTTTTGTTACCATGCTGCTATTAGAAGGACTCATCATAACGGTCCTCTTTTGCTCTTTTGTTTATATTTCTCTACAAAACATACCAAAAAAAAAAAGAAATAGAAGGAAAAAAAAAGATGGTAAAGATGAAGGGGGAAAACAGGAAGGGAGAAGGAAGGACGAAAGAAGAGAGAAAACAGGAAGAGAGAAGGAAAGAAGAAATAGGGAAAATGAAGAAGAAAATTATTAAATAAATTATATTAGATGATTTGACTTTAAAAGTTTTAAGGATATCTTTGGCTGTATTTAGGCGAATCCAAAGATACCAATTCTGGCTGTAAAAGTCTACAAGCTATAGATCAGAATCTGAAAAGACAAAGTAGAGGAAACTCTTTAGCAAGATACAAGGTGAACTGTTAATAACCCCCAGTATCATACAGCCATTCTTATATTTAGGCAATATGTATAAATTAAGATTTTCCCTTTAATAGGTATTTGTCAAAATTTAATGGATAGACATAATTGCAGTCTCCAAGTTTTCTAACAGTGATACCATTTGCCTGTTATATCTCTTTTCCAATAATAAGTAAATGTATTAGAACACATTGAGTAATATAGCATTTAACAGGAAGAAAAAAATTCACAATTTGGCTTTAAAGAAGCAATAGATCCTAAAGTCTGATTTCAAAATGTCCATTCTGTAAAATATTTTTCTGGATAATAGCACTTATAGTGACATGGAAAACATTAGGTAGCTACTTTATTCAAGAAGGATATAAAAGTTAGGTCCATTCAATTTTGCACCAATCCAGCTGCTAGAAAATGTTGTTATTTTGTTCCTTAAACTCTAAAGAGGGCAACCCTAAGAAGGTCTATGGTGGTCCTGCTTACCATCATATTCTGCTTACAGAAATTATTCTTAGACTTAAAGCTATGCTGAAAATCTCTTTACAGTTTCAGTATTCACTATTTTATTATGACTTGCAAGACATCTTACGAGATCATCCAAGCCTGATGAAGACTTCTTCAGCTTCTAAGAGAGACTACTGCTTCATTTATCTAGTCAGTGGAGATCTCTAGTTTATTATGTCTAGGGCTGTCACCTAAATCTGAAGCAATACTTAGACCTTTTTATTTAAAATATGTATTATAATTATTAGCCTCATTCTGCCTTGTTTTTCTGCTGGAGATAAAGTGTCAAAGCCAAATATAAGCCAGAAATAGTTCCCTGTGGACTGCAGAAGCCTACAAGGGGGATAATGTGTACATCTCAAAAACCAGTAGCAAGATAGCTGTGGAGCCAACTAAGGATTGTTAGTAATAACAGCCAAGGACTGTTGGTTATAATACAGTGTGAAAGAACAGGATGTGGATGGAAAAGGGGGCTATACGGAGGTAGGACAGGACTTTTCTGGGACAGATGTCCTTGGTCTGGCTCCTGGAGACAAGCACAACACAGTACAGTGCAAGCACAGGAATGTGGTCAAGAAGTAGACTGTACATGGGGATCAAGACCACCAAAGGCCACCGAATCCCTTCAACATATTTCTAGGAAGGTCTAGAAGAATGAACTGCACAAGATAACTAATTTGCATAAAAGTGAGACATCTCCAGGATTGGGGAAACTTATCTGTAAAAAGGTACTTCCACAAGCCTGGGTACGGGGACACCTTATTTGCTAGATCAATGCTGGAGTCAGGATCAGTGATCTCTCTCCCTTTTCCCTTTCTTTCTTTTTTTCCACTCTTTAATTTATCTCTCTATCTCTCTTTCCTTTCAATTTACCCCTTTATCCAAAACCAACTGCCCTGTGGTTATACTAGGAGATAAGGGACTAACTTAGACTAATTTCCATGTCAAGTGTGTAATTTACTAATAAAATTTTGTAAGGTTATGCACACCATCTGACTTTTGTAATGACACAAAAGCATATCATCTGCAGCCACAAACATCTGCACATCTTGGGTGCTCCCCTCTCCTTAAGCGTGGGAAACCACATGGACATAGACACATATTGGAAGTGAGCTGGAAAACTGCAGGAAACAAATGAAGGGAAAATAAACGTCAGCAGCTTCTTAACCATCCAATATAACATCCTTGTTTGTTGTTACAAAGCAGAAAAGAATACTTGGTTTAACTCATGTAAGGAACAGTCTGCCCAGGGAGCAGAAGTAGGGCTGGTCTGAAAGAAAAAAAGCATCTTGACTTTATAAAGGAATACAAATACAGTTTTGTGAACTGAGCACATTGACCAGATAGAATACATTCTTATTGAAACGTCTTTCATTTCTTTTGCATACAGCAACTCTCTTGATCAGGAACTTTTGATATAAATGCAATATACTGTGGATTTTGCTTTCTGCTTTATTAATCCCAAATGCCTTTAGTATGTAAAATCTATTCTATTTTCAGCTGTTGGACAAAACTACATTATATTCAGTAGAAGAAATTTGAAATTCATTAGGTTTTTCAACCACTGTATTGTCTGATATCTTCCCTGTTTCTCCAGGGAAACTGTTCTGATTTTTCAGTGCTCAGCTTATATGCTAGTCTGTTCCCAACAGAGCTTTCTATTTTCAAATGAAACATAATGTGGAAATCCACAGGCTTGTTCCTAAGTTCCCAGAGCTGTGCTATGATGAGACTGCACCTCGGGAGATGTAAAAGACCTTGTTAGGTCAACTGCATACAGGTTTGTTTCTAGTGTACTGCTTTTGGGTTTGGAGCCTGGAAGTTAGGCATTGGCATGACAAGTGCTGGTAAGCCCTTCTTTGGATCAAGTCTGTATCTGCCTAGTTGAATATTAGATACTCAATGGATCTGAGATGGTTGACACCATATCACATCATGCTTTATATGGAAAGTCTGGAATTTAAAAGCAGGAGATCTCAAGGGAACTTTACAAAATATGATGACCAATTTAATGAGCTATGATTTCCAGTGAGGTCTGAGCTGTTCTTTTATTGGAATAAAATGAGGGTCACAAAGATTTTTCCAAGTATACTTCTTGTAAGAGATATTGCTAAACTTATCAATAAATAAGGAATATGACAACTTTACTACCTAGGTGTCCTTAGGAAGTCTCATGGAAAAATTAACTCTACTCTCCTGCAAGTAATTTGATACAGTTCTAGTTTGCACACATCATAAAGAAAAAGCAAAGATACTTCTAGCTATGACATCTGATATGCTATATTCTATAAGACTTGCTTAGCAAATTATTCAAGGGATATTAACTTTAAACATCTTTTCTACTAAATGTCCTAATAAATTTAATGTTATCAAGGTTATTAATTCACTCTCAACAATAACCATAAATGAAATCAAAGACTTTTCTTTCAATCCAAATAAAATTAGTAGAAAACCAGAGGAAATGTTAGTAATACTGTACTACCATTTTGGAATCAGCAACAAAATGTAGGATAGAACATAATGTATTGTGTCTCACATTGTCATTATATAGCTCATGAGTGACTTAGATTTAGAAAACTTTCAAGTCAGTAGTTCTGGAATCCATCTTTTGAAAATAAACATTTTCAACTGCTATAAGTTCAGTTTCTAAATTATTTCAATAATTTTTAATAGGCCCCAGGGCTGTATCACTTGAAAAGATGATTGATTACAAACCTTCTGACCTGCTGTTGACTACAGTTTTCACTTGGTTTTCTACTTTAGATTTTTTAAGAAGTTGTTTATAGTCATAACACGTGACATAATTTTCAGTTACTGTGTTAATACTATTTCATGTTTGTTTTGGCATTTTCTGACCCTCTATATTCCTCTCAGTGTCAAGGGGCTAGACTCATTTAGAAGCTCTACAAGCAACCTTTACTCAGAAAATATCACGGGCAGAGGTACCCACAGAGGCTGAGAATGTTGGGGAAACACTTCTGAATGCAGTGACAGTCCATGCTCCTTACTCAGCACGTGAGTCTAGAATATGTGGCAGTGCAGTCACACAGACTGAACAGGTAATGTTTTGTCAACAAGGCTTCTCTGCTTTACTCACACAAGTATAGGATGACTTTGGTCAGAAAAACTACACTTTACACTTGGCTTCATGATGGTAGAGTCTGGACACTTAAGTTTCTCACTGCGATTCCTGATGGACTTTTGAAAGAAGAGCAAAGTGCATCTTTAAAATTTAGAATACTCGGTTATTATAAGAGACAGATGGAGAGCAAAAGTTAAAAAAAAAAAATTATGTTTTTCATATTGTGTGGCAAAATTTGAAACAGGCGGTAATATTTGCGCATACACCAACAATCAGCAATAGCATCACCAGCGAGTGGGCAATGTTAGAAATAGTGGCTTTGTTTATATTTCCATTTAAGTTGTGTAGAGAGAGCCTACCACAACAAGACGATAGTCCATAGCCCATAACTGTGGACAATAATGCAAGGTATCCTTTTAACTAACCTTACTTACTTTAGTGTTAGACATCCAGGCTAAGAAGGACATATAGGTTCCAAGGTAGAGGATGAATTGTTCCATCATAAAATAAGCTTACTCTAACTGCCAAAACTGTCAGAGTAATGTGATAATTAAGCAATTAATATTGAAATAATTTTACTATTGCTATTGATAACACAGTACAAAGGAACAAGGAACGAAATTTCTGATTCATTTGGTGGAATGCATGCAATGCTTTTGTAGGAACCTAAATGCCTTTTTAAGTCAGCCTTTAGTTCTTCACAATTGTAGTTCTCTCAGGATTTAACTTTATCTATTCCCTCTGCTTTTCTAGATATCTTAATGTGCAGAGCTACTGCAGCTTCTCAACACCTCTGTCAGGAAGAGGACATGGGGTTCCAACCTTGAACATCTTTCCAACTTTCTACCAATTACCATTCAAAAGATACACAGATATAATTCAAGAATTCTGTTATTAATGGGAAAAGAGAACCTTTCTAAAAATCTGCTACCCATAATAAGTGCTCTAGTCCTTTTAGTAAGTGTTGGAGTTTTTAAAGTTATTTTAAGTCTTAATTAAGCTAATATTATCAGTCTTTGACACAAGAGAAAAATCAGTCAGCTCTGTTGGGCTATAACAGTAGTTTGTTAATCCAATTAATGGTATGTGGTATAGGATACTCCCCAGAATTTACTTTTCACATAGTAAAAAAATAAAATAAGAGTCAGACAAAAAAAAAGCCAAATCCACACTTTTTCTGGTTTACTGATGACTGTTCCACTATTTCTTACTCTGAAAAACATACATATGTTAAAACAGGTTATGAACAGCCTCAACCTTACTTCAAATCTTTTACACTTCCATATGGTCAAGCCAGATAACTACAGCTCAATTTTTATCTTTTTTTCCATGTAGATATGTTATGACAGAAAAAAAATGTAATTTGCATAAAGACAGAGAAACAAACATGAACATATAATCTTTCATTATTTAAACTACAATTATTTGTTTTGGTTTTCATTGTTTTACACAGATTATCCAAACAGGTTTTAGAAAAGGATCTGTTTGCTCCAGGCACTTAAAGGCAAATGGAGAAACACAACATGAACAAGCCCACTTTTTGGCAGGCAAGATTTAGTTCAGCATACTGTGTATCTGTTTCAAATACTCTGAATTTTTTCTTCAAATATTATCACTATACCTGTGTCAGGGCTTAATCCTATACAGTAACTCAGTCTCATGCAGCCCTCCCCATCCTCCACAGGATGGGAGAGAGAATAGGAAAAGTGAAAGTCAGAAAACTCTTTGTGAGTTGAGATAAAGACAGTTTAGTAGGGAAAGCAAAAGCCATGCACACAAGCAAAGCAAACAAGAAATTTTTTAACCACTTTTCATGGACAGGTAGGTGTTCAGCCAACCCCGGGGAAAAAAGGACTCCATCATGCATAACAGTGACTTGGGAAAACAAATGTCATCACTCTGAATATCACCCTTCTTATTTCCTTCTTATTCCCACCCCCACCTTCCCACACTTTATATATGAATCATAATGCCATATGATATGGAATTTCCCTTTGTCCAGTTCATGGCAGTTCGCTATGTTCCTTCCCAACACTGTGTGTACCCCCTGCACTGTGTGTGCCCCCTCACTCGTGGGGTGGGATGAGGAGCAGAAAAGGTCTTTGCTCCATGTAAGCGCTGCTCAGCAATAACATGAACATCTCTGTGTCATCAACAGTTTCCAGAACAAATATAAAACATGGTACCATACCATACTGTGAAGAAGATTAACTCTATCCTAGCCCAAATGAGCACAACCTTACATCACCTGGAATTTTCAGCATGTTCAACATTCCCCTACTGTACCCCAGAGTGCTCCCTAATCTACTGATCATCAACAATCCAAAGTGATGAATGTACTCACCAAACTTTGACTCATGTTTCATGAAGAGGGAGCTAAGTTTCTTGCTTTGAGGAGCCTGAAGAAGTTCTTTTTATCACAGTTTGATCATGGAGTATGAAGGCTAGGCAAGATGTTATTTACCCTTTCCCTTATAATAGTCTTAATAGTTTGTTCATGGATTTCATACTAAAGTCATATTCTTGGACTGAGATCAATTTTGTAAGAGGTAGAAAGCATACCAGTCATTACATAAAAAGGAAGAGGGAACTGAGACAGAGCTGCAACCTATCTCTATACAAAAAATATGGGAGTTGGCAATTCACTTGAAGAATCTGGATTTTTTAAGACTATTAAAAAAAAAATGGCACTGATTTCAGTGACAGTGGACACAATACATATATTAGTAAGAGTCTAATAAAAATGTGATGCTAAAAGAAGCTGGTTGTCACAGGAAGCTGAGCCCTTTCTGGTTTTGCAGAAGGTTGGAGAGTTTCTCTTTGCACTCCCAGAGAGGGGAAGGGAGAATTACTAGAAACAAGAAATACCGAATTCTTACAGATTTTCTGTTATGTTCCTTGGCTATACCTTTTGATCAACAGAAAAAAATGAAAACACTGAGTTTGAGATAAGTATTTTCTCAAATAGGCTTTTTTTTTTTTTTTTTTT
>VWZF01002906.1:181465-284313 GCA_013396755.1 Sclerurus mexicanus
TTTTTTTTTTTTGGAAAGAACACTGACACAGTAAATCTGACAGCTGGAGAATTAGGTTGTGAATTTTGCTTATATTAGCTATGGCCCAAATTGGCAGTTTTACTCGAGTATGAGTGAAATGAATTTAATTTAATGTGCTGAGTCTTTTTAGCAGGTCATCTGCTGAATAGGTTGCTATAATAGAAAGAAGGTTCATAATTTATCTTTTAATTGCTCAAAGCCACTAATAGTCTTCTTTTTGTTTTATTATAACTCAAGTGCATGCAGAATATTTTATCAGCATCTGTTTTATAAATCTTATAATGAAGTAATCTTATCTAAACAAAGGTGTGAATTAAATCACATGTATACAAAGAAACCAGAAGTCTCTTTGTTTTGGTTGACTTTCTTCTGTAAATCTCTATACCTGTTTACCCCAAAGACTGAATTCTCTGGGATGGACACCTTCCCATCCATCTTCTCCCAGGCTGTTCTGGGTCTGATGCAGAAATACAGCAGCTTCTATCCTAATACAGTAATCAGAGCCTAGACGATGATTCCTGTAAGTGTTCTGCTTTTGACTTTACATTTTTATTCCATGAGAAATCAAACATATTAAGATAGAACTTAAATACTTAGCAAATAGCAAAGTAAAGTGCTGTCTTTATTTACTAGGATTAATTGAAGTTTTTCATGAGCCTTCTCTGATTTTCTTGGGTTGGCCTGGTGTTTTTTTCCACCACACAAAAACAGGCTTTCTAGCAACTGGTTTTGCTCGTGTGGATCACTGTCTTCTTCTCATGGAAAATGCTGTAATTGTTCTGAGATTTTAAAACTGAAGATATTCTCTAGTGCTCATTTACTTATTTTATGGGAAGTACATAGACTACATTGCCATCTTTACTCTGCACAGAATTCTTATTTTTCGTGAAATGCTATGGCTTTTGAAATTATTGTCTGCTTTCATGGAGAGAGGTGCTACAGCTGAGAAAATATACTCATGGAAAATCAAGTCTGTAGAAGAGAATTGAGCAAGAAGATACACAAACTCTAGCTCCTGGTGGAATTCTATAATGATATATAAAAATCCAAATACCTGCAGAGTTATTTGAAATCTTTACATTAAAAAAAAATCTATTCCCTTTTGTTTTATCTCTACTATGCAAGAAAAGTATTTCCCAGCTTAGTCTGCATTTACATGATTTAATGAGCATCCTGACTCTTGGACACGTTGTTGATAAGAGACTACATTCTGACTGGTATTTGTAACTAAGGGATATGAAAACATTTTCTTTTTTTTTCATGTTGCTCATGTTATTCACAGTTCCATAGTATATGGTCAGACAATCTATTTCTCAGCAAAGGATTACTGGGAAAAAAATGGAGGCTTAGGTAATTTCTAATACTTATCAGTACTTTAGTGGATACTGCAGGCTTAAATTGCTTGGGCAGTTCTTTAAATTAATATTAAGGAAAACAAAACTTAAATCACATAGAGAATAGAGATATATTCAGCCTTGTAAATGGTTTTCTTGTACAGTAATAAAAAAAAAACCAAGCTAAGGAAATTAAACTTTCTGTCTCCAAAGACAAAAATATTAATCCAAATCTGTCGTGTTTGTACCATTTTAACTATCAATGTGGTTATAACTAGTGGTTTGTTTTTGTTTTTGTTTGTTTGTTTTTTCTTAGTATAGTACCGAAGTTTTGGGGGTTTTTAACTGGAAAATAATTTAGAATAAGACAAAACAAAAAGTTATTTAGAACTTAAAATACGTTTTCAAGTTTGATTAATACATAGTTGTGCAATAAATACCAATGGGGCCAGTGATTCAATTTATTCCTCTGAATTAAAGAATACTGAAATAGTGGGGTTCCATCATATATTTCTCATTGTTGTCCACTATTTTTCTAAACAGCTGTTGGAAGTATTGAAACTCTGTAGAGGATTAAAAAAGTATAATAGGGACCATAAAAAGACAGTTTTCTGTGACATGCCATCTGTGGCTAGATATTTTGTTTATCATTTAGTTTAGTGATGCCCTAGTTTAAATGAGGGCCTTGAAAATTACCTCCTCTCTTAACAGAAATTTGAAGGGATCTCTTTTCAATATAAGTACTTCCCTACTGACATATTAGAAGAGAAATGTTACTTCAAAACTGTGAATATTCCTCTATCAAAATAGATTAAGGACTTAAAATTTTTTTCATCTGAATTCTATATTTGAAAGCAGATTGTGATGGTTAGGCTGAGCAACCTACTCCATAGATAATGAGTAAATCGAATTCTATGGAAGAACACAGGTGTTGTCCTACTTCTAGCAAGTATTAGCTATTTCTAATCCAGAGTGCATATTTAAAAATAGAAGTCAGTAACAGCTAACACATTTGCAGAACCAAAAATAAGAATGCTTTCAAATATTAGAAATAAGAGTAATTTTGAGCATACTGTTGCATTTTCCTTCATCTTTTCTAAGACAGTCAAAATTAATCTTATTTCTGTGGTGATTTCACAGGCAATCTAGACTAATGTTTACCATTATTAGACACCAGCATCTGGGAATTTCTGGTTTGTGAATGCAAACCTTTATTTAGATGACCTATACATTTATATTTCTTATTAAGTATCTTTCAAAAAATCAATATAGCAATTAAGGCAGATGATAGTGTAATCTTTAGCAATTAGCAATTGATCTTCATTTGCAAGAAAAGTAGGCTTTCTTTTTCATTACAGCTCTAGCTGGACAAACCCCGTGCCAGGAATGTGAAAGCCCCAGGAAAAATTCAAGCATAATTTTTATTGCATCCATTTGAAAAGAACAGAAACAAACAGTTTGTACATCATAATATATACAAATACTAGTAAAAGACCTTCCTTACTAGCTTGGTAACTCATGCACAACAAATTGGTTTCCTCTGATCCAAGAGAAATCATCCATGTACATTTCTTTGAATTTCAATCTTTTTAAAAGCCTCATCTTCTTTATTTGCCTTATAATGTTACCTGAATTACAGAGGTAGAGGCATACTGAATCCCTAAAAGAACCACAAACAAGCAAAAGTCAAAAGAGAACAGAAACTATTTTCTTTTTTTTTTCTTCACATTCCAAAGCAGAAAACTATAAAATTAACTCATAACAATTTGCAAACCTGACTAGAATTCAAGCATCTCTACCAATTATTTCTATAGGACCTATAAACTTATACGTATTATTCACTGACTCTTCAAGGAAAAGGCCAGATGGCTTTGGATTGTTTATATTTGTTGGAGAAAACCTGAAAAAGGAACTCTTCCTAACTATAAATATGTCCTGAAGTGAGTACAGGTAAGTAAGGGAACTCAGGTCTTACTGCTCTTTTAACTGCTAACGATAATGGTCTTATTCTTGGGGACTACAGTTCTGTGACTTGCATATTGATACATTGTCATGTACTGATCTTTATCTCTTCTAGTAAAGTAGATCACTTCCATTTAAAGTCACTTCTTCAAACACTGAATAAATTAGAATATACAGAAGCTGTAAAGATGTCTATTTTTAAACCATCATCCAGAAAGCTGACCGTTAGTATAGATAAACAGCAACAGAAATCAGAAAATATCTCTAAGTTCTCTAGTTTCCAGAGCTCTATTCAAGGAGAGAATAATGTTGACCAAATTATAACTGAGCACTAAAGAATTTATACTTTCTATTAAGTAAATAATTCAGCTGGTTTTTTTTCCATTTAAACCCCACCAAGTGCAAAATCCACCTCGCAATTAAAAAACAAAAACAAAAACAAAGAAACAATATATCATTACTGATAAAAAATGGTGGTTTTGACAAATTCAAACATACACAACTCTTCTAGAATATAACACTGATTGTTTTGTCAGCCTGAAAAATGAGACATACACTTTTTATTCTCATCCTGATTAGGACAAAATAAGGGAATCACTACAATAACAGATAGCTTCAATTATTTTATTTTTTAATTATTTTATTTTTTTTAAAGAGCAAAAAGAGATTTCTGAGAGAATAAGCCCAGAAAGGCAGCTGATATAACTGTATTTACTCATGTGTGGAAGTACTTTATATTGTTTTTAATGTCCTTGAAACCATTATACCTCTGGTCCAGAATATCTCCCTGAATTTTGACTCCCACCTCCCTGGCCTGTGTTCATGGCTGCAAGGTGAGCACCAGCTATGCCAACTGGTACGGTGCATGACCATAAGGAAGAGGCACCATGCCATCTACAGAAAATTGCTGAGTATTAGCATACTTATATAGTGAATTCTGTGACATCTCTGCATCTCATCTGAATTTAGGGACCTGTGTCAGAAAACAGAAGCATCTTTAAATCGGGTCTTGCAGAAAATAAGTAATAAGATAATCTCATGGATCCCATTTGATCAGATATCATTGATTTATTAACTGATATAACGTGCCTTGATCTTCCTGAATGAAAATATGATTAAGAAAAAAACACTTGAAATATTGAATTTTATTTTTTTTTCCCAATGATTTAACACTGGTGGGGATGAGAGTAGAATTAGGTCAACTGCAGTTTATTTGTGACTTAACTGCCCTCTGAAAATTTGCTTTTAAAAGAAAATACAAATAGATGCAGTTAAGAAAAATAGGAGAAACATGATACAAGTCAAATTAATGTCTTATTGTAAACTACATTTTAAAAATAAGGGAAGACATGTCACCATAAACTCATCTCTGTCAGCGTACAGCAAAGGCATCTTACCAACTCTTGTAGAGCTTACCTATACTTGCATAAGTACAAAATGACTAGCATCATCTGACTCTATATTATAATCAGGGAAACAGGACACTTTCTAAGCATATTAGCTGAAATCATGTCCTGAACATTTACTTTTTCCACCAGATCAGCAAGTCAGAGTGAGTTTTATTAATAGTTAAAGAGACTACAGCAGGTATGGAAAATCCTCCTTGATCTTACACAGATCAAAAAGAAAATGTTTATGCATTTATATATTTATTTAGGGATTCACTGCTGATGACTGCATGTCTAAGAAAACATTTTCCTGGCTGTAAGAACAGGAATGACAAGTTTTCATTATTGTGATTTATTTGTGGAAAATGTAATGCAAAGAAACTTGTCTATTTTACCATATCTGTTTTTCCTTACTGTACAATCAAATATATCCTCCAGTTAGACTTGTCTTTGAAGTCATGTGACAGACCTGAATGTCACTTCAATGACAATATGTTTTTGCAATGTAATTTTTTGAGTTCACCAAAAGAATATATTGTTTCATTATTGACCATCAAAAAAATTGTATGTGCACTGCTTATTTAGCATTCTGTAGCATAACATACAGTCATATTCAAACATCATCAGCTGGCAGACTTCAAATATTACATCTAAGTTTTAAAGGAGGAAATAGATATACAAAATTTCTATCTAAAATAAATTCAGATGTGATTTGGATCATTCTTAAATGAGTGTTGAAGTTGTATGTTAAGAACTAAGTAGTTTGTTCATCAAAGGTTTAGATTGCTTTTTTATGTTTGAAGAGTTACAATCTCACCTCTCTGGGTAAAGGAATGAACCCCAACAGAAATTCAGATTCAAATCAGTGCAATATGAATTGGGCTTGAAAAAAAGAATTAAAAAAAAAATTAAAATTTGTCAGCTGGTTATACAAGAGATTCTTTCATCAAGCCATTCTCTTAAAGGCAAGAAACAGGTATCTACAGATATTTAAATAAGTGGCTATTAAGGAATAACTGCAAAATACATTTGGCAAAAATTGGCAAAATAGTGGATGAGTAACCAAACGGAAGGACAGAATAAAAGATATTGTAAAACCTTTGAGCGTAAAATGATGGCCACACAAATTTTAGTAAACACTTAAACTATGCAGCCTTCTGCATAGCAACATATCTCATTTATTCATTCACTGTTCGTTAAATAAGGAAGCATAATCTTCTTGTTTTTCCCTGATTTCCAAGCTGATAATGAATCAGATCTACATAAGTTTGTAATGACAGTGACCATAGGCTCTGAAAGTGTCCTTTATTCCATAGATACATAGATATAACTAGTTTCCTCAAGTTCTCAGCATTCTGATTTTCTGTCTCACATGTGTATACCTACAGACACTGATAATCTGTCATCACCTGTTTGTTTTGATGTGACCTCACAAGCCTCTCATTGTTTGATTTCAAGGACTAAAAAAGGAGATCAAAGAATGGAAATATATGAAAATAAAGCACTTGTAAGGAGTGCTGTTCCAAACTGTGTTTTTTCCACTACATATAATTACCTCCAAATGGGTAAAGTTTCTAGGTACAGACTGTGCTTGCAGACAAGCCATTTCTGACAAATCTCAAACACAGACTTAGTTCACTAGAAGGTAGACCATGATCACCAAAAGGAACCTGTTCTAAATGAGAGTGTAGGAAGCCTGGGACAATATGGCTGCGCTTAAAGGTGTATCTGCAATGAACTGAGTAAGATTCATGTAATAACCAAAATTACAACCAAATTGCTTAGATTTGAGAGAATAAAGGAACTTCCACTCACTGAATGATTTCCTAACTTCAAAGGGTAGGAGTCATTGCTGAACACACAATACAGGATGTAGGGACATGGCTGGAAGACCATTCAACTCCACAAAGTTTTATATTTCAAATTTATTAGTTAGGAAGAACATTATGCAACAGTTTAGCAATAAGACAATTCCACTTGGTGAAATTATTTAACTAGTTTGGTTCAGCTAAGGAAACCTAAAGAAACTAAAATGGAACCAAATCTTACCTAATGTCTTAAGTCTAACTGCTTGCTTTTGTGCCTTTTTATTTATTTATTTATTTATTTATTTATTTATGTATTAATTTCAGACCAACCACACATTGGTTGTACATTAGTAACCCAACTTAAGAGAGCTCTCTATTTTTGTCTTGGTAGATCTTGTATTTATCTTTCTGGTTGGACTACAAAATAGTTTGTTCTTCGTTTTTTCAGTTCGTGGAAGAGTGAAAGTTAAACTCTTTCAAACTATCAGGAAAAAAATAGTCTTCAGCTGTGCCATATATGCCATATATATTTTCTGGTAAATATAACTTTCTATTAATTACCAAGAGGAGAAAATATCAATGTCTTAGAAGCCTATATAATGTAGTTAAGATTAAATTAATTACCTGACTTAGTCGGTCCTATATAACTTTAAAGAGTATAGGTCACTTTCATTTCTTAGCCAGGGGGAAGTAGCAGACATTAGTGAAAATGAAGAGTCACACTGGGACTGGGACTGTCCCACCATTTGTGACAGGGATGGTCAATAAGGATAACTAATTTCAAACAATCCTTTTCCCAAGAGTATAAGACGCAGGCACGTTACAAGAAATATTCTACTGGCCCACTAGGCTCACCAGAGATAGAAAATGCTGAATAACTACTCATATACCAAAGGAAGAGGTGCCCTGTCCATAGACTTCTGAGGAGGAGACTGATGGGAAATATTAGGAGCAAATAAGGAACTTTGTACAACAGTGGAAAAGGCAGGAAGAAGAAATGGTGTAAAATTGGGGTTTTTTTAGGGTTTTTTTGTGCTCTGAAAATTTCTCTGAAAAGAATGTGTCAAAAAGTATGGCTCTGATCTAATGGAATCTGTTCCCTCCTGTGCCACTACCATTTCAAAGGAAACAGCAAAGATCGATTGGGTTCATTCACAGTAATTGTGCACTGGGGTTACAGCTCCTTTTTTGCCTTGATAGCTTGGATGGGATTTTTAGTCAGTCAAAGCTTTGAAGCAGACATTTCTAGTACTTTTCATAAAAAGCAAAAACAAAACAAATACACCCATTCCCAAAGAGTAAGAAGCCTTTAAACTTAAAAATAAATAAATAAAAAAAAATAAAGAAAGAGAGAGAGAGGACTGATCAAAATATAAATAGAATATTTAACTTTTTAAACAGAGAAGTACCAAAATTGCTATGTCACATGGAATAGATACAAGAATGTTATATAACCAATCCACTGTTAGTGAAAGGATATCTTTGCTTCCAGGAGCAATTTCAGTATATTTAATGGCTTGCTGGGTTTCACAAAATCCCTCTGGTCCCATGCTAAAAGGAATGCATCTCCTTTAGACCATTCCTGTAATGTTCTTCCTTTGCATGCTTGGTGGCTCCCATGGGAGAAACAGTCTCTGCCTCTCATTATAGCCATCCACCTGATCTGTTTGTCTTTAGGGAACAGCACACAAGGGGGGATCCAATAAGAAAAGTAGATACTGTTCACTACTGTGACCATGACACCTTCACAGTGAGGGGAAACAGATGATGACTGTTGGACAGTCAGCAATGTAGAGGAAGCTGGCTTCTCTGACGGGCCAGTGCTTCCCTGTAAGTCTGTTTTCCATCTTCCTGAAGTTGTGTCAGCTGTAGAACTCTGGGTTTTTTTTGGTTTTGTTCCTGCAAGTCAAATCAGAACATTTGAAGAGTTATTTGTTGCACCTCTGAATTGAACAGAGTCAAAATCTCAGTGTCTATAGTATTGCTGAGGAATCTTATACGAACTCAGATGTTTGCATATACTGCTTTATTCTCTGGCTGTCTGCAGCATCACTGAAGTTTCTAAGTGCATTTGTAAAACACTCATTGTGATATTGGAGTTGACCAGTCTGCTCATGAAACCTCCTGCTTCCATTTTCCACTTTTCTGCATTGCCAACTACTGCTGAGAGATGTGGAGTCCTTAAAAGAAGCAAATTGAATTACAGTAGCCAGATAGGCTGGAAGAAGTTCAGCACAGGCTCCCTCTGAGCTCTGCCTGGGAGGAAACTGATGCCCTAAGGCGTGTACAGTCACATGTGTCTCACCTTAGTCAGATGTTCACTTGTTAACTTGGTCTGAACACCAAAATATTTGATCTGCAGGAATCAAATGCTCTTTGAGGACCCATGGCTGACTCCAAATGCATTTAAGGGAAGAGAAACACAGGACTAAAATCATGGGCCTCTATCAAAAATGGTGTCTCTATTGCTTTTGGTGGGCTCTAAGAATAATTTTTTTCCTGTTGATTTAATGACAGGCTTAAACACTCAGGACCTACTTCTCTTATTCTGAGAAAAAATAATGAAATTGAAAGCCAAAAATGAGAACAAAATACAAATTTCTTTGTAAATATTAATTTTAATAATGCTCAGACTGATCTAGAACATACATAACTAAAAACTGCAAGCAGAAATGTAGTACACTGAATTATTGTGTTAATATAAAATGTGGTGTGAAATTCAAATTGAACCAAAAAAATCAAATCGAAATCTTGAACATCTAAACAAGAAAAAGCCAAATTTGTCACGGTGTTGTTCTGTGTTGCACTTAGTTGATTGAAATTTTATTTGAAGGTAATGATGAACACATAAAAGTATTACCATGTCATCAAATAAAAATAAATATTCTGGGTCTGTCCTAAACTTCATTAAGACAAATGTCTATACAATCAGTCCCAGCTTTACACATGATGCTCAAGTAATGAGGAAAAAGCATAAATGAACTGGAAAAACACTGTAAAGAAGAGCTAATTCAGAAAATGCTCTCTGGAGACAGTGTATAGTGGATCAGTAAAGTGTTGTGTTAACATGTCTAAAAGACATGCTGTATGACAGAGCTGCTTGTTTCCTGCCAGAAGATCTCTGCAGAGATCTTCATCCGTGCTGCAAAGTGTCCCCTCCCTTCAGAAAACTCAGCTTTGAATATTCATTTTTTTCAAGATGATTTTGTAGATCTGCACCAATGGAAGTATTAAAAATACCTTCTTCTCTGCCCTTGTACCTGTTACCTCTGATTTCCATCCTTCGCTTATAACCTTTTAGCTGTTCATGTGGAAATTTGACTGACTGAAAAATGTTAAAGCCAATGAAAATATATGGTCATGGTGCCACAAGGGCTGATCTCAGGGGGCACTGGGACAGTTCCAGCTCCAGGCACCAGGCACCTCACTAGGGATGGGAACGGGTTGAGGCTGGGCTGGGATGTGGGTCCACAAGTGGGCCTGTCTCAGTGGGGCCCACAGCTGGGAAGGGCAGGGCTGTGGACAGCTGGAGACTGGCCCTACTGAGTGTCACTGGAGCAAGGGTTCACGTCCTGAGAAGGATGAAATGGGATCCTGGGCCTTGGACAGGATTTGAGGAGCCCTGGGGGATAGGGACAGTAGGTCCTGCAGTGCCCTCAGGACCTATAAGTATACATTCATGACAGAGACATTGCAATGTTAGAATTAACTCACTTCATATCACTTCATGTCCATATGAATGTAAGCACTAGTTTCCTCTGGCAATTAGGTCTTCTCTAGGAACATTATTCTTAATAAGAAGCTTCAGAGTGGTTTTCAAAAAGCTTCAACTTCCTGTGGAGTATTATGTCATCCTTTCTAATACTTGTACTAAAATCTCAGAACAATCAAAAGTGATTTGCAATTCATTAATTTTATCACCTCTTTAAAAAAGAGTTGTTTTAGAGATCAAAGAGACATCTGAAATCCCAAACATCTGATAAAATCAAAACTAAAGCTATGTTAGAAGGTAAGGACTGGATCCAGCGTAGGACAACCTATGCACATCACAAGTAGCTGACAGAGAAAGTTTAAAAGCGGTTGTAATGATAATGAGGTGGCAAGGGAAAGCTCATTTAATCCTCTCACTTGAAGGTGTCAGGAACTAAAAGCTTTTCCATACTCTTTCCTATTCCGGCTCCTTTGGACTGGTGTTTTGATGCTGAGGAGGAAGATATAAAGAAAGGGAAATAGGGACAGCATCCTTTTATCTTTCATGGCATGGTGCAAATCAGGAAAAAACCCAAATAAACGTTAATATGTACATGTTGGTATTTCTTACTGACAGACCAGTATGAAATATAATTTTTTTTATCATATATTAAGTCCAAGTAAGACATTTATAATGATGACACATGATTCAGATTCCCCCTAAAAAGGGTGTGGAAGGATACATTCTCATCCAGAAAGCTCAAGAAATATTGGATTTTAACTGCATATGCTTGGAGGCCTTGACAAACTGATTTTCTGTAAATCAGTGAAATGGTAAGATGTCATAAGAAACCTGAAGAGCATGAACAGCAACATTTGGTGCATGAAGGGGTTATAAGACTTCATTGACTAAACATCAACGTGAGGATCAAGGCATCAGCAAATTCTATCATCAGCAGTATTACAGTTCTCTAGAATTCTTTAACAACTGAAAATGGCCTCTAAATATTGAATAAAGGCCAACTATGAATATGCAGAAAGGATACCATTAAAATTAAGGGTTGCCTCCAGTTGATTTTTTTGATCCTTAGTATAAACTTCTCTAATACTTTTTTTCTAAATAGGCAATACATGGAAAAGAACAGAGGTACATACACTGAGGTCCATGGGCAAGATGAGATACACATGGATCTCATACTGAGATACTGATACATGCACTGAGATGCATGAGGATAGATTATCCACAGCAACATAACCTTTGTTCCAGTAAGCAGAATCTTGAGGTTCTGATAAGAAACTGAATGAATGTCAAAGAAGGTGCTAGAAGATGTGTTCAAATCATATAATTAAAGCTGTGAAAATCCTTAGGCAATCCTTATGGGCATGGTAATTGATAATCTTCTGAAACCTGCAATGGTCAGAAAATATACACATACACTCCTATTGGCAAGAAAATCTATGGAAACGGAGATTATTCCTTTGGGTTGTTTGGCACTGTCACACATTAAGGCAACACATTCAGAAGATCACAAAACTTTAGATTTTGTGGAGGGATGAAGAAGTTGCTTTTACTGAAAGAAGTAAGATCCATAACTACCTGACTGGTATCTCTGTAGAAGCATCAGGTACATTATGGCTTACAATAAAATCAGAAATCAGGTACAATGCAGGCATTTCTGTGAGGAAGTCTGATATTGGAACCTTCATGTGTTATAGGTGGAAAAATGTATTATTGGAGTTTAGAATTATCACACAGCATACAGACCAAAGTAAAGGAATTGTGTGAAGGAATTTTAAGTGTTGAAGTACTGAGGTTTTCTTAGTTATTGCAAGCTGTTCTGGTATTTACTGTTTTCCTAAACATATGCATAAGGATACATTGTGCCTACTCACAACATGTTCTGCTATTTTCTCTTTATCTTCAGCATCAATCAACTATGAAGCTTTTTCCTTTGTCAAAATACAAGCACACTTTCCAAGTTGATATGGCATCTGTGTTCCAATAAAAAACTACATGTGTTTTTATTTGGGCATACATATCCCTATCCATACAGATATATACATAGGGACATGTCAATAATCTGAGGGCTAGAGCACCCCTCCTATGAAAATAGGCTGAGACAACTGAAATTTTTTCGGCCTGAAGAAAAGAAGGCTCTGGACAGACCTTATAGCACCCTTCTAGTATGTGAAGGGGGGCCTACAAGAGAGAAGGAGAGAGACTTTTTACAAAGGCATGTTGTGATAGGACAAGGGGGGATTGTTTTAAACAGAACACGTGTAGGTTTAGATTAGATATTAGGAAGAAATTCTTTGCTGTGAGGGTGCTGAGGCACTGGAACAGATTACTCAGAGAAGCTGGGGAGACGCCATTCCTGGAAGTGTTCAAGGACAGGCTGCATGGGACTTTGAGCAACTTGGCCCAGTGGAAGGTGTCTCTGCCCATAGCAGGTGTAGGACATAGATGATTTTTAAGGTCCCTTCCTGCACAAGCCATTCTATGATTTGATGATTCCATGAACTTCATAGAACAAACAGAAGTAAACAGAACTGTTGAGAAGTACTTTAGACAGCTCAAACAGGTCTTAATACTACTACTACATAAAGAAAAAGAATGAGAATCTGTGGCCATAAAACCATTATACACCTAAAATCAAAGCAAAAAATTCCCAAAAGTCAAAATTCTTTTACAATCAAATGAAAGAATGGCAGAACCTTTGGATTATAACTCTCTTTCTTCAGCACTGGTAATTAAGGACATTTCCTGCAAGTTATTTGAGGTGTTCATACAGCCTTGCCACATTATTTCCTTACTCACTTAGTTTTTTAGGCTTCATAAACCCTTATCTTGAACATCCAAATTGGGATCCTTCATGCTTGTAAAGCTGAAGATATTTTCTTCTGTTTCTCTTCTTTCATACATTTACAGCATTACATCCAATGAAGATGCATTTACTTCACAAAATGGACAGTAACTCAGGGTACACAGTCTAGTACTCTCCTTTTAGACAAGTGAAATGGTTATCGAAAACACAATTTTTTATTTCCTTGAGTAAAATAATTTCCCTTTCCTATAATGAAGTGATCAACTATTGAAAAGTGCAAGCTTCTTTTTCTATTGAAAGAGCTAATTTGCCTGTTTCTTCAATGCCATTTCAAAGTCAAAGCAAACTTTACACCAATCAGACTGGGGTTTTTTTGTCTTTAGTGACATATTTCTGAACTGAATCACTGTTGTTATTACAGAGACTTCTTGAGGACATGAAATTCTCCACAAATCTGGCAGAGTTAGATTTACCAGTTCTGCCTGGACTGAAATGAAAACACTTTAGTCCTGCCCTACTGAATTACTGATGTGGAAAACCTGTCTCCTAAAGAATGAGTAGGTCCTTTCAGTACTGCACATGCGCCTTCTCACTGACTTGGGATGGAAGTGAAAAGAAAACCAGTCTGACAGTCCAATCCTGTTAGCAGATCTAAGCCTGCTGCTTGCATGTAAGCCATGCTGCAGCTCTTTGATGCTGCCTCTCACCTGCCTTTCACTGCTCTGAGTTACTACCTAACCTGGACACTTCACAATGCTTGTAAACAGTTCGAATCAGTCTAATTAGAGTCCCATATTTTTCACAGCCTGCACAGAATGGTTCTTTGATAACTTTCTAGATAAGTTTATATTAAACTGTATTAATGTTATACTTTCTAGACAGATACCTTTTATTTGTACCACTGCACTCATGCTTCAGAGCCAAGAATGTGGGCACATGCGGAAGTTCTGAATAATCTTAATCTTTAAAATGAATTTGTCACATCAAAGAATTTTCTGTGGCTGATACATGGTAGGGCATTATTTAGATTGGTCTTTGTCCTCAAAGGGTGGAGTCTTTTATTATCTGCCCAGCATTTGTCTCATTTAGCCATGAAAGGAAGATGAACTGTCATGTTTTTGGAAGAAATCTGAGGAAAAGAAGAGGTTTTTTCTTTAAAGTGAGTATATCTTGATAAGTTCTTTATTTTTCTGGTCTAGCGAGTTATATCTGTTATTAGTTATATGTATTTTTTCTTTCAATTTAAAAAAGTTTCATGCATACTATATCCCTCATTGCGTTCTCAGAATTATTCTGGTCTTAACCAATTTGTTGCCCCTTAACATTCACTGTAGAGAATTCCTTACAGAAGATATAAAAATGTGATAAAAATGGAGTTATTTGTACAAAAGTAATGATTCTCTGTGTTTTATGTTTCTTGTGCTTGGAATTGGTTTATTTCTCTAATTTTCATGTTTTATTACACATTCTGCTTCACATTTAGGTCTTGGCAAGTTGAGAGAATTAAGGAAATATTTCTCAAAATGGTAGAATCTTTCATTTCAGAAATAACATTTTAAGTACAGACACTGTATTATGCAGTTCCCCGCAGATGATTTTACATAATGACCCTCTTTTTAGTAGAAACAACTCAAAATATCAGTTGGTAGTTTACTCCTATTCTTATCCAGTACAAGGTGACTTTCATTAAGAAAATGGAAAAGTACATTTTTATGACTGTGGCATTATAATTCTGGTACTGTTTTTCACTTAACTTTAAGAAAACATAATTATATTTCCTGATATAGTAATCAGCACCAGATGTGTCAAATGTCTTTGATTAGAAAATAAAAGCCATAATCCCTGTTGTTTTCTGTAAGTTTATATTAGAATGCAATCACAACAATTTAAGGTGTAACATCACCCATTGCAGTGGCTTTTCTGAAGCTAAATTATGCCTTGACTTTAATGAGACTATGGATACAAAAAAAAATGTACAGGTACCTACTGCTGCAAAGAAAATCTTGAGGGCCTTAAGTTTATTTAGCTAATAAAAAAGAACAACATTCAGTATAGGTCAAATACACATTATTTTCTAAAGTTTTCTTATTGCGGTGGAACTTATTAGGCAAAATCTAGCCAAAAGATCTGTCTACCTCTAGAGCTGAACTGTTAATGACAAAGACACTGAGTACATCTCTTAATTTTCCATACAGTTTACGCAGTGAATGACTTTTTATTTTGTCCCAGCAGTATTTTGTTCTCTCAAAATTCAAATGTTTCATCACATTAAAAGTTTCCCTAAAAGAAAAAAATTGTTCTTTTAGATGTCCTTTTATTCTTCATTTCTTCTTTTCAGAAGGGGCAAGAAAAGAATATATTTTAAGCTATTTCAAAAAAATTCCCTTATTAATCAGAAACATAATTTGTTCTTAAATTATTTGGGCATTTGGGTATTAAGTACATAATGAAAACCAATAATCTAATGAAGTTGAAATAATCACACTGATTGTTGAAGCTGAGCATTTTCATCACACAATTATTATCTTCCCTTCCTTTCGTCAGCTTTTTGTAAACATTTTAAATGCATTAATCAGACTGTGAATGAATTTCATAAACATTGCTGCATTACATGTTCTATTAATAGATGCAATGTTTCCCATGCAAAATTTTGATCATGAAAAAAACAACATCTTAGAGTTGAGGTTGTTTTGAAACAGAGCAAGGCCCGGAAGAGGTTAACTTCAGTTTGAGTTAACTCAGAATGAAGATCCTGCTCTTAATCCTTAAAATTGACCATGCACCAAAAGAATCCATACACAGCTACATAAAGGGACAGAAAGTAGAGAACTAGCAGATAAGAAACACACAGAATACACCTAAAAGAACATGGACTATAAAACTAGAAGATAAGGGGCAAACGTAAGGGCTTCAGTCCAACATCGTCTTGCAACACCATCGTGGAGTCAGCAAAATCCAGAAGGGTAAAAAGTTCAGGCCTGAGGAAAACCTCTTACTTCATCCAAAGACCCCCAGAAGACTCTGAAACATCTCCCCAAAAGATGACTCCGCCCAGACTCCATCCCGACTCCGCCTATTATGAATATTATAACTACATGTTGCAATCATATGAATATGTATGTAAAGATGTTGTAACCTCTCCTGAAAATTGTAGCTAGCTTTGTACTAACAACTCGGAACTCTTTGTCCAGTGCGAGCTGGGGGTTCCCCAACGTTGCAATAAATACTTTTACTGTTTAAAGGCTTAAAACTCTGTCTCTAAACAGTTTTATTAGTTTCATCCAAAGTTAAATTAAGTTTGGATGGATAAGTGCATTAAAAGGAAAAGCTTAAAATAGGGTAGAAGTCAATTTCTTAACATCTGATGTCATCAGAAAACACTAAATATGAAATGCTTGTATGGGTCTGAGAAGTAAGACACAGAACTCACAAACCTATATTTTGATCAGCAGTACAGCAGCTAGGTCAAATACCCCACATCCCTTGAAATACAACTAGTCACTTATGTTTAGGCAACTGAATGTACTTTGGCCACCAGCTTTCTACTGTGCTGAAACTTGCTTCTCTTTTTATGAGCCATATGATTTTTACCATGACTTTTTTCTTCAGAGCAACATTATATACTGTACTCACTAAACTCAACAGTTTCTTCTGCTGACAATGAAACATTTGATCAGGACTGAGACACATGAACCACACGCACACAGAGAGGAAGGACATGCAGAGAAATCTTTATAACTGGTGCTGTCAGATGTTTTCCCCCCAATATCTTGTCACCGCACAACAGTTTCTGTGTTTCTTTTATGGCTTGATCCTAACCATGGACACCATTTCTGACCAGGAAGCACAAGCAAAAAAAAGATATATGTTTATTTAATATAGTGAAATAACTGTAATGTTTGTAACATTTTATCCAGATCAGCATCATAATTATGTTGACTAAAGGTAAATATCTTGAGGTGCTTTCTTTGTAAGTTTTCATTCAGTTGAAAGCTTGTATCACTCATTTTCTACTGACAGGGAAGTTTACAGGTCAAATATATGATACCTCCCTGAACTCAGACAATCCTAGAAACCTAGCATACCACAAATTAAACTACTGTAAATGCATAATTCTGCAAGTTGCCACAGGAAAGTGTCTGAAATCAATTGCTTCTAGATTAAATAACTTAATAGAAATTGATGATGCATGTCTTCAGTATCTCTCAGATAGTAATGCAGTCAAGGCACTCTTGTAAAAGACCATGTCTAATCCATAACTTTCTGACTTGAACATTTTGGCATGATAGGAGTTCCCATTGCTCTTCTGTACCTTTTTTAACACTTTGCTGAGGCAGAAAGCATTCATTTTTGCAGGCTGCAGCACCTGCAAATCTGGCCTTATGATGTGCTGAAACATATGAAGATCATCTGAAAAAACATCTGGTGAAAGGATTTAAAATGGCAAAATATACTTTTTAATTTTGTCTGAAAAAGATTGATAAAAAACATATTTTGGTAAAGTGAAGTTTCAGTAATGCTTTCACAGAGAAATATTTTTAAAATACTTGTTTCAATAAAGTCAAGCACTTTGACAGTCTTACTTCTTATGTAACACAGCTTATAATAAATGTGTCAAAAATCACAGATTTTTCTTTTAATCAGTACAGAATGCTGATATTATAACAAAATTATGATCTCATTAAGTGTTTCAACTACATATTTTGAATACAATTGTAAATGCAAGTGTTCTTAAAGGACCATGTGTAGTAACTAGATGGTCTAAAGGAGACCAAATGAAAGTGGTATTTGTGTCAACAGAGAAGAACAGTGAACAAACCTACCTGGAGGAAAAAAAGCAGTCTGGAGGAACTTTACAGGGGAATCAAATTATAACATGCTATAAAAATCTGAGATTTTCAGAGGAATTTTTTCTCATTTTTCTCAAAACTCTGGGACAGCCAACATTCAGAAATTTCACTTTCAGTTTTATGTATCCTGTAGTTTTTCTTTTCTTCTGTTAGATGGCTAATGGTTCAGTCATTTTCTCAGTCCTTTCTCATTGTGATACTAGATAAGTAGACAATTAGCAGCAGCACTCCCCAGTGTGTTTCATGATATTCTCATTGTCTGAGTCCTGAATTGATTCAGAAGTTCAACTATTGCTTTGAATAAACACTTTCAGAGTTCTTATTATCTCAATTTTAATAATTTACTTTTATTTTTTTAAGTTTACAAGGTTCTTTGAAAAGGTATCCAAGCAATATCTAAGAAAGCAGCTTAAAAAGAAAAGATTATGAGGCCTTTTTCTAATTAGAAAATCTTGTGCTAATCCAACTAATTGATTTAAGTGAAAACACATAAATTTCAAAACGAAGCTAAATAAGTCTTGAGGGCTGATGGTGCCTTGGTAATGTAAATAAGGGTCAGCACACTTCCATGGCAACTACCCAGTTATATGATTGGGAACAAGCTTTGAGTGATGTTCACACAGAAAGTACAGAATCTTTATTGCTTTATTGTTGAACTGGAGCTCAAAGTGATGAAATCAAATAAATCAGAAAAAAACCAAAAAACCAGTGTACTTCTGATCAGTACCATAGAAACTGGCTAACAGTTCATCAAGAAGCTATCCAAAATGGAATAAACCCTGCTAAAATAAGATATAGATTGAGCTGTTCTTTGACATCTTGAAAATAAACAGAGAAATTACCTGGTAGAGTTGAGGAGACTAATAGTAGAAGTAGATTATAAATCCTCTCTTCAAGGAAATACAAGTATTGGAAGAAAAATGTTGGCACTGCACAGCTTGAGAAACATCAAATGGGGAAATAAAATTTTGCCATGTGAACATCTTAATCAGAAGACATGTGTAATACAGCTTTACTCAGTGCTAAATCATACCATGACAGTAGAAATCTGCCTCTACTATTTAGAATTTCATTACCTGATATGGACTGACTACAGGGCAAATATAGATTATCGTTGTGAAATCTGAGGAGGCATTTGCTGTATATAAAGGTATGAGAGGTCTACCCTGTCTCCATCTTAAAAAGTTGTCTGAATAGGATGTGGAGTCAGTTATACACTGAACATCCAAGACATATGCAAATTTTGGGTGCATTCAGGTTTAAGTTGCTTTCACCTAACTTTAGGCACTTAATTGAGATTCCTGGCTTCCACAGGGTCTCTCTAGAGTCAGTGGAGAGAAGATAGCAATTCCTGCAGGTAATTCAGGCCACCACATTCATAATGTGGAAGTGCACTGATTACAGGCATAGCTTAGGGTGATGAGGGTCCTTTGTGCAGTACTTCTCTTTATACATAAGGTTAGATTGACCGCATCTGAGGTTTAAGTTTTAAACAGAATATATATTAAAGCCTGAAGCAGCTGGGTGTGTTTTTAATTCACTGAGCAACTCATAATATACACTGTATATTTAAGAAATGTGCAACATTTATGCAGTCCTTTAGACTAGCATTAGAATGTTCTGATGATTCATAGATAAAAAATTAACTTATTTTCACAGATCTACTCTCCCTGCACTATCGGTTCATAATGCTTGAGGGGTTCATGGCAATATTCCAAGAATTCTCACTTTTCTGGAGCAAAGTCTCCCTGGTTTGCATAACGGATTCTGTCACTGCAATACCTGTGCCTAGCCATCCATCTTTTCATATCCTAGGCACCCCCTGTCCTAGCACCAGAAGGCAGAAATAATTCAGCTTCTCTTTCAAGAAAACCTCTGGCTTTTGCACTGTTTTTCAACCCCTTTATTGACTTGACTTGCAGTGTCTCACAGATAAATACATTTACAATTTTGTTAAATCACAAAAATTATGACAGAGGTAATGATGAAAACCTGTCAGAAGAACTAGCCTTACATATGTTTTTGATCTGTTGATAGCTACTCCAGCTGTCATTGATCAAGTACTGAGAGACATACTAGCTGGTTTTGTACATGAAAGTAAGGAGTAAAAGTCGGAATTAGTTTCCAAATGTTTTTAAGATGAAAGATACTTGTGTAAAAAGGTTTTTTTTATTAAACAGCAGGCACAAATTTTATAGGCAGGAAAGTAGTATAAAGTGAGGAGCTTGGGAAGTTAGCAAGCATGTCCATATGACTGTGTACCTCTGCTAGGCAAATTGGTGCTGCAGCTTGGCCAGTTCTGCCAGACAATAAGTGCAGGGGATTGAAAGCCAGAAATATCCATTTCAGTGCACGAATGCTTCGTCCTATAGCCACTGACACCTTCCTTTTTTGCTTCCATCACCATCCATTTCTGTAGAATGGCATCATATTTCCTAATGATCTGTATACTTAAGTCTTTCTGTATTGACACATTTGTTACTTTTGTATGTTTCTTTTTTTCAGAAAAATGGTAAAAATTAATAGAAAAAAACCCAGGTATTTAGATTTCACAGAGGAAGAAAGATGGATCTTGATTTCAGTCCATGAGAGAATGCTGGCCCATGGATCTCTGGAAAGATGTATAATATAAACAGAAACAAGATAATTCCTCCTATCAAAATAATTATCAGGTCCTCCATAATTACAGTTTGTCAGACATCAGATGTCATAATAAGAGCTAAAGAAAATCATAATGTCCACCCATCCATGTGCTTCTATTTTCTGTCTCTTGTGGATTTCTCACTTAGATTTGATTTCTCACTTCTAATTTGATTCCAATACTTTTGACACCAAAAGTATTTAAGCATTATGATTAGGATTTAAAAGAGAAAAAATTACATGCAAAAGGAAAGACAACAGAAGGATGCAAAAAGTAACTTGTAGCTATGATTTTTGCACCATGCTGTTCTTTTTTTCCTTAGTGCCAGTATATTTAGGATGTGTTCAGTAGGCCATTTTTGTAAGATCGTCCATGGTGATGTCTAAATCAGGGATGGGGGTAAATTGTACTGACAGACCACAAGACTTTGTTGCAGTCTTGCTTCAGGTCACTGGAGCCAGCTGGGAGTTTCAGAAGGGGTCTGGGTCTCCCCAGAGCTGGAGGTCTAAGAGAGGGAGCACAGTCCCCATAGCTCACTCTTCTATTCAGTCCAAGGAATGACTGTTCCCAGTGTAGATACATGTGGACTAACTTTCATCAAATCCTTGCATTTCCAGTTGTGTACATGCCATTGGACAGAGTGCAGTACATGTGAAAAGCTGCTCAGCATCTGCACAGCCAGCCATGTTGCCATGGCTATGCTGCTGTTCAGTGTCCCAGACAGGTAATTCAAATTTACATCTGCAAATTCAAGTTTCAGCCATTTCGCTACCTGTGGTGTAAATATACCCTGAAGTCATGGATGCCGGGCTGCACTCTACCACCTGTGGTTTACAGATACACATTAAAGACTGTAGACATGAAAAAGTACACTGCCTGTCAACCCTGTCCTCATCTAACACACAAATTGGTCCTTTCACACACACACAGGAAGTGTATCTGGCTGTGCTCCTTCTACTTTCAAGAAAGTGGCTGTGTAACTCATTGTTTAATCTTGGGGAAGTTACTTAATTCTACTGTACATCTATTTTCCAGTCCGCTAAATGTTTTCAAAAGACAAGGATCATCCATACTAGAAAAAAAAAATGCTGTGAACTTCATTAATACTTGCAAAACAGTCAGAGATTATTAGATAAAAGGTGCTAACATTTTGATGTTTTTCTGTCTTAAATGATATTAAAATGGCAATCATTTGTAATTGAAACAGAAAAACAAATATGGACAAAATTTAAATGCGTGAAAATATAAACACAGAATCCAAATAAACAGCTACAAAAATGTCATTTAGAAAAATTGATTGAGTCATGAAAAGGCACAATATGCTTGTAAAACTATCTTTAAAACATCAGGAACCTCATTTGGCTGCATTTCCACAGGAACACCTGTTGGTGGCTCAGTAGGAAAAAGACATTTTTCCCTATAAAAAAAACACAGTTAAAAAATAAAAAGCCCTCAAACGTGCATTTCAGAGGAAAACAAAAGTATAACATCTGTATAATGTGGAACTGCATCTAAAATTAGATAAGAAAAACAATCTCTTGCAAAACTATTAACAAAGCAATATGCTGTTAAAGCAGGTTTATGATATAACCTGAGTGGTTTTAAAATGTATTTCAAGGTTTTCAGGTGGTATAAAGCTCCTAGCCACTTGATCTGAGCACAAAGGTGGTGATTCTAATTTTAGTTCTGGGATGGAGAAAAAAGTCAATTCATCATATTTGAATATAAAGAGTAGAGATGAAATATTTATCAGAAATTGAAGAAAAATATCTGATTTTTTTGAAAAAGAAGTTTTGAACAATAAATGTGTTAGACTTACTAATTATATTTGTGATTCACAGGGCTAAAATTCTCTAAGGCTTCTAAAATTTATTGTCAAAACCTTGTAGGGCTTTTAAAATTGCTACCAATATTGCCACCAGTATAGACATACAAATATAAATAGCCACAAATCTTTTGGAGAGGTCAGCAGTTGTTAATATGCAATGAAATCTCTCAAGAAACACTTTTTCAGAGTTAATACAATATGTATCTATGTACTGCAGACTAGAGGAATTATTTGTAATTATGATAAAAGCAAAAGAAGATAGAGTTGAGATCCGGTTTGTGACTATTTGTGGAAATGAGACTGCATATGGGGGCTGGATGATTTCAACTGTGTATTCTAAGTGGCATCACATGCATAGGGTACATCTATCAGTTATAAGTCTCTGGTTATCCAGCAAAAGAGCAGAGTCTTTTCCCATGGCTCTCTGCCATGAAACTGCTTTATAAGTTCTGAAAACTAATTATCAACAATTGTATATTAATATAGGAATAAAACAGAGTGGCCAATCATTTACCTGGAATATTTACTGAACACCCCACCCACCCTACCCCCCCATTTAAATACTTGATATTTTGAAAAATAAATAGTGGTAACTGTTTCTCAAACTAGCACTGTGAATAATTGCCTTTTACACGAGTACCTCTAGATTAACAGATTTAACTTTTCAGTTGTAGGCAGATTCAGTCAGCCCAAAATCTGAAGGTAGGAGAACACCACAGGTAGGCATGTCACAAGCCAGCAGGTATGAATAACGCACTGCAAGGGTGGTGTGTTTGTTCAATTAAAATCTATCTAAATCTATTGTAAACTAAATCACTAGTCAGGCAATTAAAAAAATGTTCAGCTTTCAGAAGGGCTGAACATTAACAAATCTCTCAGTGAATATTGAGCTTGAGATAACCAAGCATGAATATTTTAACTTCTGTATTACATGTGGCTTCTACTTCAGGGTTCTAGTGCAGAACTGGGTACACAATATATATATCCAAAAAGAAATAGTGATTCCTAAGGTTGAAACTGACTATTCAAAAGTGCTTAATTTGCTAGAGGAGATCTGTATTTACTAAATTACAGAGGCTGAGAAAGACGTAGCAAAGATATGAAAAGGCTATAACATTTAATGAAGAATAGTTTTGATAACTGAACACTGTACAAAATAAGGGAAGACTTACTGCAGTGATGAGAACAAAATAAAATTCTTTAGAAGGAAAATATTTTTGTGAAATAACTTAGCAGTCCTATTAGCAGATTCTAAACAAACTGGCAAAGTAAGGGACAGGAAAATAATTTGGATTTATATCCAACCTCCACCTTGAATATTGCTGAGCTAAATAATACGAAGTGAAACTAAATAATTATTTCTATAAGGAATTAATAGCTTTTTTTGGTCCTTAATGCATTTTGTAGCAACATAGCTGTAGTTATATATTAATATAATCTATGATATTCCTCAGACACTGTATCCAGGCTGAATTAGATGTTAATACTTTTGGTCTGTGTTTGGCCCAGCCACCTGTGAGAGATTACTCTTTTCCTGCCAAGTTATGGGAAAACAAGCACTGATAAGTGAGAACTTTGTCCTTGAGGGAAGCATTTTGTATAAACTAAAATGAATTGGGCCCTCACTATCGGCTGATGGCCCTTCAAGGGCACTTGAAAGAGAAAGTGAAGAGGAGGGTGATGAAGTAAGCCCCCAGACCCACTTAATAAAGACCCCCTGGAATATACCACACAAGGAAATTCCAATGCTCTCACACATGCACAGAAGGAGTGCCATTTATAACATGGGGAGGGACCAAGGGCCTCTAGCTGGGCAGTGCTGGCCACACCTGCCCAATTAAGACATCATTTGGCAAATTGGATAAATAGCAGATGGCTTCTGCTTTGGGGCTCACTTCACATGAAAGGACAATGTTGCCTGTGGTGGGGACACTCACCTGTGAGCCTGCTGACACTTGAGGATGCAGCTTCTGCTCCAGGAAGTCTGGGCATTCTAGGATCAGTAAGACAACCTCATGAGTAGCACCTGGGAAACTTGGGTGTTTATACATTTTTATACATATTTCCCTCCTTCTCTCTCTCTCAGGTTCCCGTTTACTTGGCCACCTTTTGTAATAAAAATAGTTTGTGTTAAGCTTTCAACGGTGTCTTAGTTTCAGTTTCAACATCCTTCCAAACCCTCCTTGGAACAAACACCCGTATCTGCTATTTTTTCATGTGCTAGTGTTGAACAAAAGTTCCCTCCTCCCTTCAAATCGATAGATTTCTGAAAATAAGTAAGTTTAAACATTCGAATGTCGTTTTATTGATCTTGAGGTTGTGGCAATCATATATATTTCCTTCAAAGTGTTACACAGGCTATTGTTTGTTTACCAGACACAGACAAAAACTATACACAAAAACACAGCTGTACAAAAAGCACAGAGTCGTCTGAGATGTTTTGGCATATTTTCTCTTCAATGGCCATTGCTATTGCTTTTGTAATGTAGCAGGGTAGAGGGAAAGATGCAGGACACTTACACAATCATGCAGGCCAGTTCACATGCTGTGATCATTATTTTTCCATTCCTTTTGAATCACTATTCAATTATCTAAAATATAAGTCTAGCTGAAATGAAGTTCAGTGAATTCTGTCTTCTTATTTTTGTCATCCTTTTCCATTCAAGTACAAAAATGTGAAAATGGACTAGGTTCTCCCACCATTCTAGTCAGCTCAAGATCTTTCTAAATTCAAAATTAAATGCAGTTCATTTTTCTGCAGGAGACTGATTGACCTGGTGTGTCATTTTTTTTATCGCACATCTACATTGTGAAATGTACTAATCCAAGTTCAAGATTCTTTATCACCTTCACAGCCTTCTATCTGACAGGAAGATATATAGAGGCAAGCAATGGGTAGCTGAGGTAAAATATGAAGATATTGATTTTTCAGGTTGTAGCAGATTAAGTAACCTGTAAAAACCTAAAGTCATCAGGATGAAAAAAGGTTCAGGTCAAGTGCCCTCATGTCTTCAATCTGAGTTGTTATTTTTGGATGATTAAGAGGAAAACATTTCTTCAAAAAGCAGTATATTTATTGCCTTTCTTTAAAAGCTAGCATGCTTGTTGCTGATAACACCCCTTTTCCTGGGCTTTAACAAACATATACAAAAAGATTCACTGAATCTAAAACTAAAGTTAACTTAGTTTCTATATGAGAGTCAACTGACTGCCACTTTTCTGTTTCTATGGAAATGGTACCCACGTTAAACACATAATCCAAATCTGTATTATAAAAGTGGTTCTTGAGAAAAATCATTATGTATGTTGTTTCTGATATTCCTTAGGTATGCTCGCTCCTCCCTTATTCCTTCCATAAAAGAGGGAAAAAGGAATTCTCAGTAATCACAGGGACCATGACATTTTTGCCACTGTTCTTGCACCTTCCTACCAAAATGTTTTCTGTTGGCTTGCAATAGCATAGAAATGGGGCCAGATGACAGGATGATGTTCTTCTGGCATGTGACTTTTAAAGGTCAGCCTTGGGCAGAGATGATTTAGAGGTATCCAAAAGGCGATTACCATCAGAATGAAGGAAAAAACCTTTTTCTCCAGTTTTATGGTCAACTTCAAAAATAAGTCTTTGATTAATTGTCCGAACTGGCACATCATTGCTCAATAATATTGACAGTAATAGAGGAGAAGGCGCTCAAATTTTTTGATGTATATAATACCTGGTGTTATTTTGGTGCTCTCACTTTTTGATTCTTATAGCTATGGAATTCCAAAATAATTTGCAAGGAAAACAAAGGATATTTCTTATGTAAAATTTCCATTGTTTTCAAGATTTTCTTGAAAAATGGTTTCGATTTTCAAATCTTGAAATTGTTAACACATTATAAAGCTCTCCGAAGTCAACATATCAGTTTTTCAGAGATGTATTTTGTATTATATGACTGTAGAAAGTAAATCCAGAGGGAGAAACATGGAGGATGAAAACAGTTTAGAATTGCACTCAGTTTGAGGTGAAAGAATTCGGTAGTTGTGCTAGCTGCAAAGTCAAAGCAAAACAGACCTTGGGCAAATAGTCAAGAATCCTGTGTCATGCAAAAAAAATATAAGATCAGGAGGAGGTAGAGTTAATTAAAGGATGGCAGAGAGAGGCAGAAGTGAGGATCAGGACACAGAGCTGGGGTGCACAACCTAGAATCTTGCTTAAAAGCAAGAACAACCAGTAAAATAATCTCATGTAATAAAACCCCAGACTCACTAGGGTCAAACATCCATTCTCATCCTGATAATTTTACCGAGCTTCTCAAAATGTTTATTTGCCATGTTACTGGGCAGCAGCTGAAGTGAACTGCCACTTGCAAGGAAAGAGGTATTAGACTGTCAAGCTGCAAACCTGGATACGGTCCCTCTCAGGGAAAAAAAAAAAAAAAAGCATTCTGTTAAGCACGACATCAGGCTGAATGTGTGGCAAAAACGTTCAGCTCTAGATCTGGTTTAAAATACCAAATCAGGCTTCAATACACCGCCTATACTGTTTTGCTATTGTTTTCCTCTTCCTCCAGCTCTGCTTATCCAAGACTTCTTTCTCTGTTTTACTGAAATTTCTGTAGCGTTCTCCTCCATGCAAACCTTGTCATTTTGGAGATAAAAAGTAGTCCACATAGTAAAAATAGGGCATTATTTGGGGCTGGTTTAACATTTTATCAGGAAAACATGAAGACCCTTGAAGAGGTAGAAAGTAATTTCCAAGTCTGACATTTGTACAAATCTTTGGATAGCTTCTCTTTCTTGTCTGATTCACTATTTTGGACAGACCTGTAATATATCAAAGAATGAAGAAGAGTTAGAGGACAGTATTTCACACATTCAGACAATCTGTTTGAAATGTTTTGGAATCCGTTGTTATATTTTACTTTGCAACTACCTACTACCTTATATCTTGTCTCTTTTTAGTTTTGACTGTCTGCATTGGGTTTCTGTGTGCGAACTGTGTGCGAACTCTGCTGTGAACTGTAAAATAGAACCCTCCAGACAACTGCACATATTTTAAAAACAAACAAACAAAACATGCATTAAGCATAGCATAAAAAGTGCTGTGGCAACCCAGTAGTGTTGGATAATATGAGCCTCCAGTCCTGAATGTGAGAATCAGACCTGCTGTGTTTTTTCAGAAATAGCTGAATGTGCAGAAATACAACACTCAGCTGGAGCTTAATAAAAAGAAATGTTACCTAGGTGGTGGGGAATAAGTCAGGAGTGCTAAGGTCAACACACAAGTGATGAAAATCTTCCAGCCAGGAAATTTTCTGACATGAAATAGTTAAATACAGGGTTGCCATCTGAGCCCTATGAAAGGAATGAGGCAATCCAAGCCATATTTCAAGAAAAGTCAAGACTATCTCTATGAAGAATGCATGAAGATGTTTTGTATAAGAGAATGAGAGTCACCTTATTATGTAGACTTAAGCTGGAAGAGCACAGCTTGTGAGCAAAGCTTGTAACATGCTCCTTTTTTGTTCCTTTTCTCTTGTAACATCAATTCTGCAAACAGGCAGCATAAATATAGTATACTTCCCCTAGACTGCTGCCCAAAAATCAGTTAATGTAAAAATCAGAGAACCACTTGGGATTAATGGGAGAGGATTGTAGCTGATATTGTTATTTTTTATATTTTTATCAGATGCATAAAATAAAGAGAAAAGATTTAGCTGTTGCCTACATTCTATTTACCTTAATATGGACTTAAGCAATACTTTATGTACCCAAATTGTATTAAAAATTTTTTGGACTTGTAAAAAAATGAAAGAAATTAAAGAATCTTAACACACTCAGTGAAGACAAAGGGTTCTCTAAAATTCCCTATGAAATGTTTACCCATGCAAGATAAGAAACTTCACTTCAAAATAAATTTTAACATCAGAGCTGCTAAAAAGTGATGTCAGACAGTTCCAGCATGCCAAATGTGGTCACCTGTGCTAGGAACCATGTATCTGAATATGGCATATAACTGGTAGTCTGAAGGAAAGACAGGTGTTCAGACTGGCTTTGTTTTGGAATTATACCACCTTCCTTCTTCCCACCTTCCTAGCTTAAATCTTAATGGGGTTTTTTTTGTTTTTTTCTAGAAAGGACTGACAAGTTCATGTTTCCCTATTGTTAATATGATAAATGATATAATCTATAAACTAAAATGTAATTAGAACATCATAATAAAAGTACTAGTATTTTAAAAATAAAATTGCAAGTATTTTAAATTTTAAAGTAGAATTCTCTTTGTACTGCAGAGACCTTAGCTTAAAACATGTGCAGTTGCATTAAATTCTGGCTTTATGGAGGCACATAATTTTAAAGTGCATTTCTCCTTTGATGTACCTGATATTAACAGCTTGATTGTTTGAAAGGATTCTTAGGCACATATTTCTTGAAATAAAATAGTGTGTTCTGTAGGTTCACTAAAATACTGAGAAGAAATATCAGCAGAACTTGTTCGATTTCCAGCCCCTCCAAGCTGTTAATTAGACAGCTGAAATATCTCCCCACAAGTTTAATGTGATTAACTAGCTACTTTGGGCATTATGAGAGGACAAGAAAAGACAGATGAACTGATTAGGAAGTTAGACATTGTACAGTGACATTGCCACAAACCTTATGGCTTGCCTAACTGAACCTGTAGCATTCATCAAGAGTATCTCATTGATATGTCAGCTGGGTGTTTCCACATTCAAATACACCAGTCTGAAATTTTTAGCATTTAGCTATAGCTAAAGGAAAACTTTCATATCCTGTACAAAATGACACCAAAGTTGTCACTCGCTAGGTTAACAATGACACTGGTTATTTAGCTACAAGAATTTTTCTGGCTTGCCATCTGTCATCATGTTCTGTGCTTTCACTGGCACATAAAAGCTGATTAGTCCACATCAGCAAGTGCAGTTTTGAAGAACAAATTAAAATACACCAAAAGTTATGCAGTTCTTTAATTGCCTCCCTGGAATGTATCCAAATTAAAATATGTTTGCCTGGATAGGAATGATAAGAGAAGCCTCCAAGAGAGAACAGCAAAGCATTGTGCTGCTTGGTCAAGGTCACAGGACCTGGTCCATTGGGATAAGATAATGTTGCCTAGCACTAAACTATACCTCAATACAAGGCACCTTGGATCCTGTGTTCAGTTTTAGCTCTTGCCACAAGGCCATTGAGGTGCTAGAGCACATCTAAAGAAGGGTAATGAAGCTGGTGAAGGGTCTGGAGTAAAACCCTTATGAGGACCAGCTGTACCAGGTGTGGTTGTTTAGCCTGGAGGAAAGGAGGCTCAGGTGGGACCTTGTTGCTCTCTACACAATTACCTGAATTAGGCTGCAGCAAGGTGGGGGTTGGTCTCTTCTCCCAGGCAGCTAGTGACAGAACAAGAGGAAGTGGCTTCAAGTTCTGCCTGGGGAGGTTTAGACTGAATATTTGGAAAAAGGATTATCAAGCATTGGAACAGGTTGCTCAGGTAAGTTGTTGACTCAGCATCCCTAGAGGTATTTAAAGGGCGTGCAGTTGTGGCACTGAGGAACATGGTTTAATGGTTGAAATGGCAGTGCTGGAATATTAGTTAGACTTGATGACCTTAAAGATCTTTCCCAACATAAATATGTTTCTATATCATTGTTTCTATATCATTGTCACTGTAAGAATACATACAGTATTTGCACATATATGCATCCCATTCTCCTTAACTGCACTTGTGTAGGAATCAATGTCTGTAATGGCACAGCTCTTACGTTTGCTTACCTGTAAATACCTTTCAATATAGAAATAAACTTAGAACAAGAGGAGATGAGCGTGCAGTTGAGGGCCAAAACAGTGTGGTAAACCAACACTTCTTTCTAAGTTAGATTTCCTAGGCTTATGTACTTCTTATTGAATAGATTTCACCACACTTAAGCACTATGGGTGCAGATCAGCTACTTACCGAAGCAAGTATGTAAGTAGTTTTGCTTTGAACAACATTATAATTGTTTTTTTTAAATGTAATATTTTCTATTGATCAAGTAGACACTCAGAACCTAATCCAGATAGTATAAAAAATACAAGGGAAAAAAGGAATTTGTGGAACCTAAATGTTACACTTTCAAAGGAGCTAGCCAAGAACTGTCTTACAAAATTATGTGTATGTATTTTTAAATACAAAGAACATAAGATTTCTATGGAGAGAAGGACAATACGGTAATAATATACCAAGTTCATCCCCTTTCCTGTAATTTCTTTGTTTTTTATCTAACATCAATCACCAGTACTAATCTTTTGTTGTTTTCTATTTTATCCCAGCATCATGAAATCCCAATAATTACAGTTTGGCTTGCATTTTAGAGAGCAAGTTATTGAGAATGCTTTTTCCTTTGCTTTATCATGCAAGTACAGAAAATGCAAAATTATTATGCCTCAATCTCCCTTTTTTCAAAGTCTGCTAAAGATGTAAAGAAAGAAATACTACTAATTATTTTGATCATGAACAGAAATTAATCTAGAAATAATTTAAGTTCTAGTAGAAAGACAGAAATTTTACAAAGAGTGGAACATATCTGGATCAAAAGGTTTATATATCTAAAATATATATGTGTGTGTGTGTGTGTAATTCTTCCCCAAAACCTTAGGTGTATGCCGTGCCAACATATCTAGAATGACATTATATATTTATAACAGTGTTGTGACCTCTACATTTTGTTTAGATATGCCTTTATTGGTTCTATTATGTTCTTGCAAACCAGGCATAGCAGAAATATTTCTATTCCTCATAACCACCAAGATGAAATATTTTAAGAGCAGGGCTTTCAGCTGCTGTTAGCAGTCAGAGCAGAAAGCAATACCACACCTGGTCTGCAACTGCAGGACAATCAAACATATGTTCACGCAAATATTTAGTATTTTAAAGTGGATGTCTACAAAATACTCGATTTAATGTCAAAATGGCTTTATTTAATTTTCTGGTCCTTTATAACTTTTTGCTACATTCCAGGTCTTCTCTTTGAAAAATGTTTTGACAAATACCTGTGCTAACAGCACTGGGGTAAAATGCTCTATATATGCAATTTAGGTGTCAGATACTCCTACTTTTTTGAAACAGCTTCAAGGATGTGGAATTTGCTCAGCTTTAGTGTGTAAACCAATTAATTCTTCCTTTTCTTCTTTTCCTTCATCGTTTCTTTCTCTCTGCATGTTCAGGGTTTTAAATATTCATCTAAGAATAGAGACATTAACTAATTCTGTTCCACTCAGTCTTTGCATTCAAGTCTCAGTGGGAGGTTATATGAAAAATGCAAACAGTTTAAGGGCTTCCAGGACATATTAGAAACAGATCTTTGATTATGCTGCAGTGGTCATGATATGGATGAGTTCAAGTGAAGCATTATATAAATAAAAATATAATAATAATGTTTATTATGCCAAAACCTTCTACTGTTTGATCCCTTCTTGCTTTTTTGTTTTAATGACATTCCATTGGTTCATATCCACCTCTTGAAATGCCAATAATGTACTTCAAATTTTAAAAATGCAATTAAGTATTCACTGAAAACAAGAAATATGACTCTCCTATTTGGTCTGTTGCAGTTTGCTGCTAGCTTATTTCAGATTAGTTGTCATTACTAGTTGGGCTGTGAAAGACACTCAGCACCATATGTTCAAGAGGTCATAAGTCTTAAGATTAAATTCTGCTGCCTCCTCTTGGCCAGCAGCTCATTAAAACAGACCTTGGTTATACGCATCAAGTGTTTTTGCCAGAAACAGTGAAGTAGCATTCTATGGTTTAGCTGCCAGAAACCCTAAATAAATGATTTAATCTCTCTTGGTTAGCTCCAGGTTCCCAGCACTGATGGAGTGATAACTTTGCAGGCAACAGGACTTTCAAACTGTGGAAAAATAGAAAGGAAGCTGCCAGAAACACTGAAAAAAATCTTGAAGTCATATTTTCCACTCAATTACCCCTAAGCAGATCCATTTGATAAATCAGTATTTTCAAAATAAACCCCTACATGATCTTCAACCAGCTGTCATTCATATACATATATTTTGTGGTATTTTTCAACAGTGAATTACACACTAAGTCCATTCAAAATTATCTCTTAAAAATGGGGCCAGTTTTCTTATAGAGTTGGATAGCTGGAATTTATTTGGCACATTTCACTGAAACTGAAGGTGATAAATGAGGTCTGGGAAACAGTGACCATGCTCTGTCCAGGCAAAAAGCTCTACTTCTCAGCAGGAATAAATAGCCCAGGGAGAGGTATTCTAATATGGCTACAGTTTTTCAAGAACCTGAGCTTGTTTATTAAACTCTAGTAATGGTGTGGCATCATGCACTGCAACATCACTGGTTGGCTCAGTCTTCATTTGCAGACCACTCAGTCCAAAGAAGCATAGAACTGATTTTCATCAGAATTCCTTACACAGACTTTATTATTGTGCTATGTTTTTAAGTTTAGCCATCAAAATAGTAATTCCCTTTAGCAGCAAGAACCTTATTAGACCTGTCATATTTTAAATCATCCTTCCACCCTGTGCTGCTACAGCTTCTTATCAGAAGCTTCTCAAAGCAGCTTTGCAGTGGGTGTGTGTGCTTCATTATGAAAGGACATTTATAAATGCCTTCAATGTGTTTTGACAGATTACTATTACACTAATTTAAATTCAAACAATATCTACTTGTTCCTTACACACAAAAATTTAACTAGAAACAGCAGAAAGATGTCTCAGATTAACTTCCATTTTAAACCAAACTTTAATCAATGAAGTATTTAATCTCCACAGAGCAAGGTAGCAAAAGAAGATCATCCTTGTTTTACAAATGAAGAACTTGTAGTTTATTTCAAGCCAGACAGAACTGTCCACCCTCACACCTTGAGCATCAGGCACAGAGAACCTGCCATTAATTTTGCAGTCCTCTGAGGTGAGAAGCATCCCTCACACACCCGGGCAGCCAGTGCCACAGCTTCTCTACTGCCTTCTTGGTGCATGTCCACTGTGCCTGTGGGCCACGCAGCCACGGGCAAAGCCACAGTACTTCGCATCAGCCACAGTGTGTACTGTCTGCATCAAGTATCGGGCCCTATGAATAAAAGAATTCTTCTGTTAGTGTGAAGAGCTGAGCTGAAATAAAGGCTATGGTCTCTCCTCAACACCACCGCATGGTACAGAGCACAGCACCAACCAACAATTTTGTCAAGAAATATGAGTTATCTGACACCAGGACAAGGCAAAGCCACGCTGTACTGATGAAGAAGGTAAGAGCTTGATCCAGGAATCCTGAAACAGTTCTCCAAGAAAGTAATCTATTACTGTTAATGCTGGGATTTTTTCTATTGTTTGTATTAAAATTTATTTACTATAAAAATGAATAAAACCTAAAATTTTGAGGGGACTAACAGAAACACATTTTTAATGCAGCAAATTATCATGTAAAAGTATTGACATGACCTCTCTTACAGTAGTATAATGCAATTAAGGATAGGTTTCTAATAACATGAGAACTGTAAAGACACGGCAGCAAAATAAGACTGGCATTTGGAGGGTAGTCTAACAGTAAGTTTATCCTACGTTTGCAAAGCCAAAGAGTATTTTGAAGTTCTACTGAAAACTGACAAATTACTTTTACACTGGATAAAAACAAAACAAAAGAAAAAAAACTAAACCAAACCAAAACCCCCAACAACAAAAAACAAACCCTAAACCTACTAGCCTTAACATTCAACATTTTTTGAAATGAATAAAAAGGAAAAAAAAAAAAAGAAAAAAAGGGGAAAATGTTGCTGTATTTATTTTCAAAGATGGCACTGACCTTCATTTCAGTAGTACTCAGTTGCATCAGGCACTTTTACATTTCTTGAATGTTCTTTGTTCAAAGTCACTACCTCCAACAGTTTGATTGAACAGTATTGTGGTTGGTGAAAATAAACAAATATGTTTGCAAAAGTGCTATTTGCAAATTTAGGTGATACTGAGCAGCAAGACAAGAGGTAATGAGCAGAAACTGTTGCATAGGAAGTTCTACCTGAATATGAGGAAGAATTTCTTTACATTGCTGTTGACTGCATATTAGAGCAGGTTGACCAGAGAGCGTGTGGAGTCTCCCTCCCTGGAGATATTCAAGAACCACCTGGATGCAATTCTGTGCAATGTGCTTTAGGATGGGAGGTTGGTCCCTTCCAACTTTACCCATTCTGTGAAAAAATTAAAACAAGGTAAGACTCCAAATGTTGCACAGGACAAAAGAGAAGACTTAAGATATTGTATTGTAAAGGAAAAGTTGAATGATGATTCATAATGACATGAAGGACATCAACATAATTAATGCAAAGACAGTTAGTCTGCAAGGCCCCTTAATCCTCCAGCATGCATTAAGCCTGAAGAAAAGGAATCACTGCTACAGAAAGTGGGTAAGGTTTAATCTATATCTATACTGTCCTTGACAGTTGTCCTGAGATTCTTGATTATTACCAGTTCAAATGATATTGCTGGGGATGTGCAGAAGCTTTATGCTATAGGACAGTAAGTATTTTAACCAATTTAATTTAATCTCATTTCATTTGTGCAAATTATTCTGCAACAAATATTGACTTCTTTGCAATTATTGAGTATAACTTTTTTAACACCTTAGGCAAATAAGATTTCAATCTTGCAAACATTACAAACCATTCATTTCAATATTATCTGTAATAATATGGCTGGATTAATAAATGTATGTCTATAGCGATATCTATTTATTATTCTTAGTCAAGTGCACATCTTACCTTGACCTCATGTTGATGTCACTGCCAGAAGTGAATACATTTTTCTCCTCACTGTAAAGGAAACTGAAGAGAAATTGCTGCTGTGGAGATGTTGCATGGTAGATGGTGAAACTGGAGATTATCCTAACCCAGGTAATCACCTACCTAAATCAGAATACTATTTCTGCTACTTGATCAAATGACTGAAATCTCAGATAAACTGAAAAGACACAACTTGAATCACAGAGTAAAAATGCCTGTTCTCATCTGGCGTGAGCTTAAACTTCATGTATAAAAACACATTCTGAATAACAACTGATCTCCCTCAATTCAAGTCAGCAGCATTTCTGTCAGAAACATTCTAGAAAAGCAAACAATATAAAGGCAATTAAAAGCAAGAAAAGCATTCTACATTATTTTCACCAGCTTTAAATAAGCTGATATAAACTTCTTTTGTACACAGCATTCAAACCTCAGCACAAACTTACTTCAAATCACTGAGAGTATGAATTGGGATAAAAGTGGGAACAGAAAGATGAAAAGAAAAAGTTATTCCGTTACTCATTTCCCAGTATGAGGAGTTATGTTTCTAATTTAGATTCAAAGTCTTGATTTAGGGAGAGAAATCAATATTACAATGTCAAAATTTGCTAATAGTTACCTTTAAACAGGAACAAAAATTTTTCATCCATCAGCCTATGAAATGATGATGGAAACACCACTGGTTATGCTGTAGGCTATTATTATTGCAGCAATCACTGAATATTTTGGTGTGTGGGATATTTGAACAGAAGTATTAATTCTGCTTTTTCCTATTACATATAAATAAATATGTTCTGTAATTCATAGCTTACGTGTAACAGCTGTTGGCCACTAAACATCTGTGAGACACTGGATTATTATATTATTGGATCAGAACTAGCTCACGTGTGTGTATCCAGGGGGAGGGTCAGGTCGAATCTCAGAGGTGAGGTCAGCCTGTATCCCACAAGGCAGCTGCTGCAGCCTCAGGGGGCAGCCTGGAGTAGCTCTCAGTCAAAAAGGCAGCCCGGGAGCCCACCCACACCACGTCCCCTGGAGCCCCTGATCCAGCCTCTGATTGACTACAACACCTCTCACTCTGGAGCCAGAGTGGCCAGTGAACCACATGTCTTGCCTGGGAGGGGTGGCCACAGCAGGCAGAAAATGTAAATCAAGTAACATATGTTCCCATCTTTCTCTCAAGACCTACCCCCACCATGTGAAAACCGGACATGAACAGGACTCACTGGAGGTAGCTATTATCTCCTCTTAAACTCTTTTTTCTCTCTTTCTTTACTCCTTTTTCTTCTCTTAATCTCTTTTCTTAATACTTTGGGTAACTTAACACTGGTGAGTTGGATTTTACTAGATTGCATGGGTTAGTGTGAGCTGGGTCAGTGCTTTGTGGAATGCTCTATCTTGGTCGTATGTTACCCTTTTGAACTTTTGCCAAGCTCCCTTATTTTCTCCCTTAATATCAGTAAAAGTATCTCCCGAGAAAATGTGTGCAGCATCTTCTCTTTATCTACCTCAATATATTAAAGAAGTGAGGGCTATTCAAAAGTTCTGTGAGAAAAATTTTGGAGCCTTGTATGTTTTTTAGAACTCCTGGGTGAGGTTGTAGCTCCAGGCCTGCGATCTTACAACATCTTCTGAGGTTGAGAACTGGTGTGGCAAAGAACAATGGACAGGACATCTTCGAGTGTGGTCTGATCTCAAAGATTCAACATAAGCGCCTGTGTTTCTGCCAGCAGTCTCAAAAAACAGCAATAGACTCATTTGGCAAGTGATGTTAATTGCATTCTCTTTGAGTTCAGGAACTTGGAGAGCATTTCTATGTTTTAAATTAAACCTCCTCACCAGGGACCAACTTCAGAAATGGATTGAAGGCATTGGAATGATATAAATGGATACCTTATTCTGACTCATTAATATGCATATTGCACTAATCTAAACTCCCTTTATATTCTCTTTAGATTTCCCCAGGTAATCCTATAATTTTTTCCTCTCATCTTCATGAATTTATCAATATGTTACATCCCACTCTTTAACTTTGTCCAGTGTATTAGTATGAAAAAGAGTGAGAATGTGTTTAATTTCTAGGCTGAAAAGTAGACAAGTAGGAAAAAGGACCCAAAGGAACAAAAAAGCAATGGGTAAATGATATAATTACATTATGCATCATCTAGTTGAATTTGTACTAGTTTCTAAGTGTACTGGCAACTTCCATATGTATTCTTTTAAATGTTAGTAAATGGAATGGATGAAATTACATTAAAGACATCTAAATGAACAAAAAGCTAGCAACTGAATTTGTATGTTGTATTAATGCATTAAAACAGTTGAAAAATTTCAAAACCACTACCTTTCAGAAAATAACCCTGTAATTGATTACCTCAGAATACTTTAACATAATCTCTTACTTTAACTCTGGCTGCTTTCTGAAAGACATGTTGTTTATCTGCAAAATATTAGACTTTCAAAAAAGCAATGTACTATCTGCTTGCCCTTGAGAAAGAAATTACAGACTGCCTACAGGGAAGGGCTGAACATACCTGCAAAACAGTTATAACTTAATGTGAAATGAATCTGGTAGTCTTTTGACACCAATATAACAGTTGCTAAAATTACGCACCAGTGGCAGGCAGATAGGTAGATTCAGAGAAATAAAAACTATTGGGAATGCTTAAAGGTATGCCAATATGGAGACATGTACATGGAGGCTGAGAAAGCATTTCGAAAACTTTTGCTATAGCATTGCCCTCTTCTCATTACTTTTTTTTAGTCATCTCTGTATGGCCCCTTCTCAGAGGTGACATCCCAAAGAAAATGTATGAGGTTTGGTCTGACACCAGAGCTTCTCTTACAGGTTTTGCAAATTTGCGTCATTCAAGTTGCATACATCATTGTACCCATATTCTCCTCAACAAAATAAAAAAGAAGGGACGGAATGGATAGAGAGGGAAATCCTGAGAATTCAAACAAGCCTTATTAAAAGGAATGCTAAATTCCATGGATTCTGGCTCCTATTATGACCATTCATTTAAGTGTGAGCCAATATATGAAATGAAAGTGAAAACCAGTAAGAATCATAGAATCATAGAATGGTTTGGATTTGAAGGGACCTGAAAGATCATCTGTTTTCAACTCTCCTGCTGCAGGCAGGCAACTAAAGCAGGTTGCTCAAAGCCCCATTCTGCCTGGCCTTGAACTCTTCCAGAGAAGGCACACCCACAATTTCTCTGGCCTACCTGTTCCAGTTCCTCATCAGCCTTGCAATATAGAATTGCTTCCTAATATCCAACCTAAACCCACTCTATGAGTTTAAAGCCATCCTCCCTTACCCTATCACTATGTGACCTTGCTAAATGTCCCTTTCCAGCTCTCATGTAGGCTCCTTTAGGTACTGGAAGGTGGCTTTAAGTTCTCTGTAGAGCCTTCTCTTTCCCAGGCTGAACAAACTCACTTCTCTCAGCCTTTCCTCATAGGAGAGATGTCCGTCCCTCTGATCATCTTTGTGGTCCTCCTCTAGACTTGCTCTAACAGGTCGATATCCTTGTGCTGGGGACCCCAGGGCTGCATGTAGCACTCCAGATGGAAAACTAAGTATTATATTTCATTTTTTTAACTAATTCAAAAATAGAACATTAAAGTACTAAGTATAATCCTAGCTCTAAACCCTGGCGAGAGTCCACATGTGGTACATGTAACATATTTGGACAAGAGATATATCAAATATATGCCACAGAATCACAGAATATTCTGAATTGTAAGGGACCAACAAGGATCATCAAGTCCAGCTCTTAAGTGACTGGACCATACAGGGATTGAACTCAACCTTGGCATTGTTCGCACCATGCTCTAACCAATATACCTTTGTGTGTGGATGTGTTTAGGTCATTTGCTAGAATACAAACAGAAAAGACTTTTGAAATTCAGCTTTGAAATTTTGTATTCATGAAAAATTAGCCACAAATTCTCTTCTCATTTAGAAGAAATTGCTTTGACAAATTTTTCAGCGAATCCCATTTGGTCAGAATAGTGGAACCATAATTGACTTCAAATGAACTATTAGAAAGGGAGTAATTGTCCTGACAAAATAGAAAATCCTGATTTTTTTTTTCTTTTTTTAAAGATGCTTTCTAAATTATACCCCCAAATGTCTCATTGGAAGACAAGAGACACACTGTGAATTACTTCTTTGAAACAACTTGGTTATTGTATGGGTCTCTAATGAAACTCAGCATTCTGTTCCTGTCTGGAAACATCTGTTCTCTGGATGAGAAAAAACCTTTCATATAGCTCCTAAAGAAAGGATTCTGTCCTGCTAAACTACCATTCAATGCATTGCAATCAAAAGAGACTGTTGAACTTGTGCATGAATAGATTTATAGAACCTTCCAGTGTCATAAAGATGAAGAGAAATTCCTCAACTGTTTTATGCATGTTTCTTGTTGCACTTCATCAGCAAAACTATTGTGAAATAGATCAAATCCTCTTGATCATATTTGTGCTTGTGATCTTTTTATAGGGTATCAATACCTTCCAAAAGTTTCACATGCATTTAGAAATCACATTGAATTTCCTGAATAAGTTAACTTCAATCTTAAAATTGATCAGCTATGAAAATGAAAAAAAAATATTGGAAAGGGAATTAGCAATAATTTGCATGTCTTCAAAATAAACAATGCAATGTTTAAAATCACAGAATCATAGTGTTTCATAAGGGATAAAGAGAATAGGAAGCATGTTTGCTATGATAAATAATATAGGAAAGGTTGCTGTTTTTTCACTGAATTAAACATTAGTTTTATTCCATGCTTTATAACAAAAATCAGTTACGTCCTTAAAGTGAATTTATGTTAAACTCTTGGTTTAAACATGTAAAAGACAAACACTCAGCAGGAAGATGAATCAGTCACTACCTCCTACCTTTCTTTGCAGTCATCCAGGAAAGGAATTGCAGGCCCAGAGTCATCCCACATCATAAACTGAATGCAGTTATCCTCCCAACCATTGCCACGTCCTTCATCAACAAGCCAGAGTGACAGACCTTCACTAAAGATAATATAACTCACTAGTGGTCTCTACTGTCCTCTTTCCAGTGCCTATAGACAATAGCCATAGGGCAACTCGGCTTCCAGCTTGGACCTCTTCATGAAGGGCCTGAAGAGAAGCGGGAGAAATACAGGGTGAGAAGAACAGTGTCTCAGGATAGGAAAGACTGCTTGTAGCCCCAAAGAGCCAGGTTTTTATCTCTCCTCACAAAAGTACCAGCTTTTGTTTTGCACTAAGACCAGACTGAGAAGCTAAAATTGATGGGAAAGGCAGGAGCAATTAGCCATGCCACATACTCTCTGAGGACACGAATGGAGCAATCTTAAATTACTCTGTTGACAACTGATGGGGCATTTTATAGAAGCAGAAAACTATTCATCTAAGTCAAAATTTGCCTATGAATAGTCCAGGATACCTTTTTCCTCTTCCAAATGCATTTATCTCTTCATTTAACTTTATTATATAATCTGTGTGCACTCCAATTATTTGATAAAAAGGGAGTTTTTAGAGGTCCAAAGAGGACTCCTGTTGACTTTCAGTGTAAATTGGGCATGTTTTATTATCTCCCACCAGATCTATAAATGTCCTTACTTGTTCTGTACTTTAAAGAAAATAGGGTTCCCCAGTCATTGGGTCGTTAACTTAAGTGTTCTCTTTTCTTTCCCTAGATAAAGGGTCATGGTTAGTTAGTGTGGACATTTTTAAGAAAAATCATTAAACATTCCACATGACTTATTAAAAAGAGCCAGAAGCAAAATAATCTTTCATATACAAAAAAAAGCCCAACTTATGTGCATGAATGGCTAAATTAAGCCTGATTATTTTTTATAAATCTACAATTGTGATTTTCATTACTATTCTACACAGCCTGGTAAGTACAAATTACCTGTGGCCTCAGACCCTTCCCTCCCAAGTAAGCAGAGGACACCAGATTTCTGCAGTGAGAAGTGATTTGGCCTTTTCAAAAAAAAAAAAAAGTCAAATATTGAATTTTGAATTGGTTTCATGGCAAAAGAAATTCACAGTTGCAAAATTTCAGAATACTGTAGAGCTGATACTGCATGGGCATTAGCATTTCTACTTTCAACAAATTAAAGACTTTAGTTGCTTTGCACATGCCTTCTCTGTATAGTATTCCATCTCCCCCTCCCCCACTGCCTCTCCACCCCCTTTTTTTTCTTCCTTACTATGGACCAGTAGTCAAATGCTCAGTCAATTAGCAAGTACTGAAAATTGGATGATTTTCTGGTCTTAAAATTCAGCTGTTCTCCACAGCAAGGAAGAGGACAGGTGCCTTTACACTGTTAGAATACTGCATATGGTGCTCTGTCACTTTGCGTGTTTCAATTCATGTTGCAGCCGTAGAAAAGAAAAGATTAAGAGCAAATAATCTAACAGGATTGAAGAGTTTAGTAAGTGCTTCCTTCTAGTTAAAATTTATTATTTTAATTTCTCAATTAATAATGTCTCTACGTTTTGCAAAACTCAAGGTTCTGTATGCAAAGCTAAGGCTCAAGAAAATTGACACTCTGAAATACTGTTGAATCTTGTTTGAAAGATACAACTCAGATGTAAGTCTGAGTCTTATTTCTTCTAATAAAAACAGGGTCCATATTTGCTTAATAAAAAGAACAGTAATCATGAATCAGACCGAACAGTTATTTTCCATACCCTGCACAACTATATCAGAATAGAGAATCCCCTGTTACGAGTAACATGGTTCAATGTGCTCTCAGATGTCATATAAGATTATAATACTGATTAGAGTAATAACAGTCAGGTTTATTCTTCAATGAAGAAGCACCCTAGGAGGTGGTATAACTTGCCAGCTATTCTGTTGCATTATTCCCAAATGATATATAAGATGCCGAGTAGTTTATTAAATATTTTAAAAAGCTGCTGCCAGTGTGAAGCTATAAACTGCAGATTGAATTGTAAATATTTAGTAAGCATGAGACTAGTCAAAAAGAGATATGGTATAAATAAATAGTATTTGATTACTGAAATTATGGTATTGGGGCCAGACTAGGTGTTAGTACAACATTTAACCTGAAGCTCTGCTCTTCTTTTGCCTACAATAAATTGAGTTGCTCTGAGATTTTTCTTTCTTGCTTTTCCTTCCTTTTTTTCTTTTTTAATTAATCTCTTCCAAAACCTCCTAGGTATCACTTCTTATTTTAGAGCTCCTCAAACTATACTATAGTATAAATGTAACTCTTATCTTCTGTTTACATATGATTAATTAATAAGTTCTGATTTATGTAAATACATGTAACAAGTAAACATCTTCCAGGTAGTTTATTAATATAAATACCATCTTATGATTGTCCATGAAATGTCAACTTTGACAGTTCATTATTGACCGTTTTTGGTCATATGACATTGTTTTTCTCTTATCTTGGAATTCTGAAGTATTTGAAAGTGGGATTATAAGGTCTGACAAATCAAACCACAACTATTCAAGCACATCTCTAAATAAGTTTCTTATTAGATTAATATTTGCCCCAGATTACTTTACATTTCTAAATCCTTGAAATTTTAATAACTCTTAAGCAACTTATAAAAAAATATCCAAAATATTTGCATTATTCTTTGAGAAAAAGTGTGTTACTTTCTTTTCTTGACTTGATTAGTCCTTTCCTAAACAAAATGTTCTGTTTTGGTGTCTGACTATTGCTCCCAACATCATCTGCCTCATGTAGGCAGAGGATCTTCAGGTTTCCCTGCAACAAACTGATAGGTTGCAACGGAGGGAAGATGGTGTTGGTTGACTTAGGATGGGATATGACCTTAGGTTAAACAAGGTATTGGTTCAACTCATGTAATTTCAGCCACTTTGATGAGGAAATCTGATTCAGTCACCGTTAGTGCTTGATCCATGCTCTGGTGGAAGGAGGCAAAACCAAATTTTGCTGACTCAAGGAGATGTATTTTCCACTTGCTATCAACAAGTCACTGTTTCTCTCCCCAGCCCATTTCCATCCCATCCTAAACCTATTAAGTACTCCCATAACAGTAGGAGCCTTTCTGTTGTGGTCTTATTAAACAATCTGTGTGTCCATTTATCTGAGCCACGCTGTGCAGGTGTCTTGTCTTCCTCTCTCCATGCATATTACATCCATGTTTAGAGACACTGTGGAGGCAATTATGCTCGGAAGCACACGTCAGCATTCTGTTTCTTGGTTATCTACATTTCAGTACTCATCAATGACCACCGTGACTTCTTTTAGCTTCAAGTTTAGATTGCTTGCCTATAGAAATCAAAGCATAGGCAAAAGAGAAGGCATATGATGGTAATTTATCTCAATCTGAATTTGGAAGGGGGTCAGAAGATTATACTATTGCACAGGCAGTTGAAGACAGACTGTTTAAATAGAACCCACCACCAGCCATCCAAAAAAAAAAAAAAAAACACACAAAACCACAAACCAACCAATCAAAACCAAACCAAAACCAAAACCCAAACCCACTATTCTACTGGGATATTTTGTATAGGATGATACTCAAGTGGGGAATCTCATTTCCAACTAGTTGGTTAATGGCTGTCCATGTGGTGATGGGAGTCCATTTTAAGGGTCCTTAGCCATACAGGGAGAGACTTTTCAAACTGTTAGTTCTACTAAACTTTCATAAGCAACTTGAGCTGTGATCTTATGTGAACCCTCTAGTTACATTTCTATTGATTACACTAAACTATAACAAAAAAAAATTAATTTTCTGTGTGCAAAGGACTGTTCTATGTGAGCATATCTACACCTACAGAAACAGTTTCTGCAGAGTATTGACAAGCAACTTTCCTGTTTACTATCTGGTTAATTCTACAGCAGGAACTGCCTGAGGAAGCCTCTGAAATATCTAGGTCCTCTACCTAGGATGTTAATCAGCATGTTTAAGCATATAAACCATGCCTGTCAATTGGCCTGGGGATGGAACGAGATGCCTCGAGGAATCTGCAGAAGTGTCTGAAATTCCCACTTCATCTGCTCCTGTAGCGATTAGCCACAGCTCCTCAAGAAGCCAGCCAGGAGCTTAATCAGTCACCCTGTCTCGAGTCAGCCCCTTATTTCACTGGTGAGGAGAATAGCCAGCAAAGCACCTAGACCACCCCAGTAAGTGATGAGAATGCACAGTGCATAAGCACATGAGCACAGTCTAGAGAGTGAACTGCAATTTTATCTTCAACTTTTACTATGTTACCATGAAAACAACCTCAATAGACATTTCCACAATGTGCATTTGGGGATTTGGGGCACAGGTTCACTTTCATTCCCTAAATGACTGTTGTTCTTTATTTAGAAATTTTTGTAAATTGAGCATAAATGTCTACACTTAGACAGGATGAACCAGTTTCTATGTGACCTTTGATTCAGTATTTTGACTTATGAATAGAAGATTTAAGGTTTATAACTTAAAGGAGCAAAATAATGCAGTTCCTTGGAATTAGTTGGAGAATACTGGAAATTAAACAATTTTTTTTTAAAGTTTCCAGAAATTGTTCTGCCCTTTTTCTTCACCTTTCAATGTTTCCTCATTTGCTGTTTTTGAGAGCATGAGGGTAGAATAATTCTGTATAAAGCTCAAGTGGGAAGGCAGCTGATGGCTACCATTTACAAAAGAGTGAAGGAAGTGAATAATTCATGATATATCATTATTAGACTGAATTTAAACAGCTCTAGACCCTGATCAGCTCCTGCTGAAGGGCCCAGTTTCCTTGGAAATTCAGGTTACTTATATAGATGCCAGTGCAAAAAATGCAAATAAAAAAAAAAGTCATTAGGTACTTCTCCAATGTTCTTACACACTAACATTTTGTTTGCCAGCTCTATTTTAGTTTGCCCTCATTTAATCGATTTCTCTTTTTCTTAAATGCTATAAAACCTTTCTGACATAAGAAGGCATTTCTCAGCTTATTCTGTATACATCAAGCAATTTTTTTGCTGTTTCACATTTTGATGCATAATTCCAGATAAGTATTCATGATCAAAGTCAAATCATCTTGTGTACCAACTCCTGGTAACTGGTACAGAGATTATTTCAATTATTAATAATATCAAATTTGAGATAGAATTTTGAAGGTTTCCAACAGGAATTTTTCCATTTCATAAAAAAATCTTCTTTAAGATTTGGGGCTCTTCTACTAGGTAATTTACCTCATCCAAATACAAAGAGTCAAATAACTGCTTTTTTTCTTTTCAAGATAAAGATTAATTTCTTACAATGAGATGTGTTCATTGTACACTTGGATGACAATATAATGGGCCAACCTGTAGACTTGCAAAAATATGTTCACATAAGACCACAAGCAAATTGAGAATTTAAATTCTTTGCAGTGATACCATGAACTTAAAATAGTTTTGCAACAGAGTAAATAATGAGTCGCAAAATACTACATCCTCACAAAAAAGTGTTAGGAAAAAAGTTGGGAGTGCAACACAAGCTGAAGTCTAGTGCTCATAAAAAAAAAATCTTCCAGCTTTTTAAAGGGTCACATCACTGATAAAATGTTTGTAGGCAGAGGATGAGAAATGACAAGTTCAACATTTGACTAACTTGGGAAAGCGCATGTTGAAGTGGCTGTATCACTTTCATTCTCTGAAGTTAATGTTTCCAGCTTAGATTTGAAACATTTCAGTACTTACTGGGCCTGGTAATGTCTTCCAGGTGAGAAATCCAAGAAACATCTAATGAGCTGTATTCTGGAATACCTCATAGATTAGAATTAGAGACTTTCACTCAAGAGGTAAAAGTAATTTGTTTGAAAGCCTGGTGCAGGGTTAGGCAGAAGAAAAACAGGCATGCCACATCACTAGTCGTTGACAAATTAAATATTGCCACTCTCACGGACTTTCAAATTACTTAGACATCCACTAGAGATCAAAAAAACATTGTCTTTGTCTGGGCTCTTTGGTACTTGTGTCCTACAACACAGTCTTGCATTGGGTACCTGGAGCCCCTGCCATGGCAACAGGATGGTGTCAACACACCTGAATGTGATACAGGACACCTACTGAGAAATAAGACATGTGCCTTACAAATCCAGCTGCTCTGCAGAGTTCAGGTACTTTATGAAGCTTACTGAAAGGTGCACCCATCCCTAGGGGATTTGCTGTCCAGATCCTTTCCTTAGCAAATCTGTCCAGCCCACACCTTTCTTCTGTTAAGGGGCAGTTATAAATGTGCGTGGGAGGAGCAGAGATAAATCAATAGGTTTATCAAACATTTTGTATTTTGTCTGGGCAAGACTCCACTGGTTGAAAGGGATAGATAGAAGGAAGGGACAAATTTTTCCTATGTACTGTTTAAAGAAATGATCTAAGAGTGCTAAAATCTAAAGACGTGAATTACAAATCCTATTCAAAGAATCGCTTCTGTATTTTCCAGGAAGTAGTCAAAGAAGGGAAAAAAGAAAACAGTTCTTGAGGAAGGAAAAATTATTGTCCACTGTAGTGCTCCGGGCAGACCTTTGTACCTATGTATCAAGGTACAAATTACACATTTACCTCTGTCTTCATCAAACATTATAATCCTTAAAATGGAAAAAAATCCCCTGTGCTTTAGTTAATTTATTGAAGTAAGGATTATTAAACAAATTATTCCTTAAAATATTTGGAGTAATAGTTAACAAGGTTTTTAGATATATTTATATAGAATCTCTATAAATATATGGATGTATTTATATAGAATTACCTAAGTCCTGGACATTTTCAGACGACTAACAATGCAGTTCCCCTTTAGAGTTTTGTCCTTCAAATGGTACCCCAAATGTGGATACTCCATGTCTTCATATAACCACGCAAAGCTTGGCACTTATTACAATAAACAGCTTCAGAAAAATCATTATTTGGCCCCAGTTTGAGTCTGGAACAATCATCAAATGTAACATCTGCATGGTGTGCAGAATAAAGCACATATAGTATACATGGATACAAATCCCTTCCAGCTAACTTTTTATGATGTGCCTCTAAACAGTGTTTGTGTCTGAATTTGTAATTAGTGTACTGAACAGATGGAGTAAGCTGAAATACTGAAGTGCCCATAAAATGATTTGTGCCACCTCGTACTTGCACACTGGAATATAATCTGCTCACCAGAGCTTTCCCTTCGTGGAGAATGCCCCTCATGTGCACAGGAGAGAGGCAAAGGGAGGAATATTTTATAGCCCTGGTCTCTATTAAGAGCCAGACAGAAGGAGGCAACTGCTTTATTGATAAATTTTAAATGACAAAGTGTTAGATAATCATAATGCTAAGCACTCAGAAACAAACCAAATTTAAATGTTTCCCAAAAAGGCTCAAAAAATTTTGACAGCTGTGAACATTCTCACAAGAATTAAAATATCTCTGCCTTTTATTCAGTTTCTCAGCAATGACTCTGGACCCCTTTGATGCTTCTGGGTGATATTTCAAAGTGGCTATTTAGTAACTGCAGAGAGGCTGAGGTCCATTGTGACAGATATTTGAAAATGTATTGTCACTTAAATTAGTGACAAGAACATGATGAAGCAATCACTCTGTGTCCAGGTGAAAGCACAGATGTGAGTAGGGAGGTCTGGGCTCTCTTCTTGACTACAACACTGAAAGAGTCATTTGCTATCAGCACTCCACACTTCAGTTTTCCCATCTGTATAATGGGGATAATGATTTATATTTTGAACAATAGCCATGGGAACTAGAACATAGTTCACTAGCACTTGAGTGCATACCATGGTCTGCTGGAATATCCAGTAAAAACTAGAAAAATTAGTATTAGTTGTCAGTAGCAATTAGATTATCAACTGCAAAAATGACCAATTTCCTCATTATTACTTAAAACCTTCTGCTAAGCTAAAAATAGCTCCAAATCCATCCTGTAAGCTGCATTTTATGATTACATCTTGTGCAAGTCTGTTGGTTACAGCTGCTATGTTACTTAGAAGGAGAACTGTCCTGAATGGAGGCAATGTAATTCTTTCCCACTGTAGAGACCACTAAGATTCATATTTTCTAAGTTCTGTGACCCCGTAAGTTGCAACAAAAGGCACATTATAGACCTCCTTAAGAGCAGCATTACAGGCATTGACTGCTGGCTTTGAGTCAAGCTTCAGGGTGCTTACATACAGAGTTCAGTCCTGTATTCTTTGGTGAAAGATTTTAGACTAAAAGCATACAGAAGCTTGTATGTTTAATATTTTAATGAAAAATGGACAAATAGGTGTGACTTTTCAAGTCATTCCTCTGAGAACATGAATAATTTTATGAGACTTACACTTTAAAGATTATCGGATGCATGATCTGTTGTAGAAGCTTTTTCCATGATTTCTAACAAAACAATCATTTTTTACCTTAACAAATCTGAATAAGTGATATTATTTTCATTTAAAAAATGCATAAGTAAATCTCTTGAGTTTCTGGGCAATATCCTTTTCTTAATGGGAGTGAAGATGTTAGAAAAAGAGCTGCAGTAAATGAAAAAACATCTGCCACTAAGTTTTTATCTTGGAAAGATTTTGGGCTTGGGCTTTTGTTTTGTCTTTTTCTTAATAAAAATCACTACAAGTCAGCTTCTAATCCCATTCAAAGCATGACAAACACTGGATCAACTATAAGAATTTGAAAATTTTGCCCACTAGCCTTGTTCTGACTCAGATGCAGGTTGTCAGGAGGGTTGGAAACACAGCAGCCAGCAGAGTTCGGCTGAATATCTGAAAAGGGAGGGCAATTTCTACATGTGTCATTGTGTAACCCCAGCCAGCAGCCAAGCACCAGAGAGCCTTTCATTCACATCCCTCCACAGTAGGATGGGACAGAGAATCAGAAGGGTAAAAGTAAGAGAATTTGGGGGATGAGATAAGAACAGTTTAATAATTTAATAAAACCTTGAAATAAAATAAAATTGAATAAAATTTGGTGTAAGAGAGGAAAGGATAGAGGAAGGAGGGCAATGTAGATAGTGAATAATAAACAGCCTTTTTTCTCAGGCTTGAAACAGATAGATAAAATAATGGAAGATTCCTCGCAGAAAGTAAGACCAGTTAGCACATTGTAAAGAAAAACTGTTTTTCTAAGAAAAGTAGCATAACAGATGGTAAACTGTGTGTGCTATAGTTTGTTCAAAAGTAATAAAAAAATAAGTACAATGAAATAGACAACATAAAACAAGAAAAGAAACAACTTCTATTAGCAGAAAAGGATAATTAGGATACTTAAGGTGCTGAAAAATATAAAATGAGTAGAAAGATCAATTTTATTGAGAATAAAACCAGTTAGAATGGAGTCCTTCACAAGAATTATAAAGAAACTAGCCTCTCAGCAAGAAAACTAGAATATACTGTGAGTATTTCATATACATTGGTATTAGGCATTTTTTTTCCACATGAAATACAGGACACATAGAAAGATATGCTTAAAATATATTATGGTGATTTAGACAGGAAGATTTTTTCCAAGACACATTAAGCAATGCACAATGAAGGTCTATTTAAAACTACTGGCCATTATTGCTTCAATAAAAAATAAATCAACAATTTGCCAACAACTTCAGCATTCACAAAGCTAATGCACAATTCATAGGCCAGCTGATGCATGAATCATTATGTGCTTGAATTTTGAGAGATATATTTACATGCCAAAGAATATACTCTCTGCAGCTGACAAGAAGCAAATGCAGAAGTTATGTAAAAGCTTAGAAGGATTCCGGAAAACATCAGACCAGAGAGAGATCATTAGAACACTTAGAAAAAAAAAATAAGTTCAGAGGACTATGTCTCACTTCTCAACCGCTTACCAAAGGGATGAGAAACGCAATGTCCCTGCGAGTAGGCCACTCCACATTTTTGAACTCAGGATTTATTACAACCTCCCCCTCTGCGGGTCATGACAATGGTCACTGGCAGCAACAGCACAATACCTTGGCTTCATTAATTTGGTAGGACAGCGACTTTGACATTCACATCCCTCTATGGGGACCAAGGCCAGGTGGGTCACAGAATCCCAGCCCTGCTCTAATCTCGTGCAGATGTCTCTGCTGTACTTCTAAAGAAGAGTGGGCACTGTATAAAGATAGATCCAGGAATCTGCATCACCTCTGGAATGACCCAAGAGTTTGATTTAGAGAGAGCACAGATGGAAGGATATAGATAGGCCCCTTTCCCACTGATCCTCTGCTGAAACTATTTTAAGGAGTGATTTATGCTTTTACTTTTTTGTGAGATACACTGTGATCTTCATGAGATAATGAAAAAAAGAATATTTAGCTTTGGCTTATTCAGACACCACTTAATATGTTGAGGGGTTTTTGTTTGTTTTGTCACTGTTATTATGACTCAAGATGTAATTTTTAAAGCAGTATGCAAAAGGGGAAAGAGACACAGAGTATATTAAGGATATTTATTGTATTCTTGGTACAATGAAAGTATCCACACTTATAGAAGACATTAAAAAGACATATTAACAGCTCCCTTATAAGAAATACTTTTATTGCTAGCAATTTTTGCATAGATGGGACTGGAGTGGCACAAGCAAGTTTTAATCTGAATCTCTTTACACATTTTTTAACAGTGTGTCATAATATAAGCATTAAGAAAGTGAAAAATTTTTTCTACTTGATTGAAACTTATGGGCCTTTGCTTCCCCCAAGCCTGTATTTAAAAACCTGACACATTAGTTATTAATAGAATCATAGATTCATATGATCATTTAGGTTAGAAAAGACTTTTCAGACTATTGAATCCAATGGTTAACCCACTACTGCCAAGTCCACCACTAAACTGTGTCCCTCAGTGCCCCATTTACATGTTCCTTAAATACCTCTAGGGATGGTATCTCCACCACTTCCCTGGGTAGCCTGCACCAATGTTTGACAACCCTTAAACCAAGAAATGTTCTTCTAATACCCAGTCTAAACTTCTCCTTGTGCATCCTGTGGCCATTTCCACTGGTCCTGTCACTTACTACCTGGGAGAAGAGGCCAACCCTGCATTGCAGTTGTAGAGAGTGATAAGGTTCCCTCTGAGCCTCCTTTTCTCCAGGCTAAACAACCCCATCTCCTTCAGCTGCTCCTTATCAGACCTGTGCTCCAGATCCTTCAGCATCTTCATTGCCCTTCTCTGGACACACTCCAGCATCTCAATGTCTTTTTTATCATGAGGCGCCCAAAATTGAACACAGGATTGAAGATACATGACTCTCCCCAGTCATGAGGTCAGAACGATAGACCTGTAGCTCCCCAGATCCTCCTTCTGACCCTCCTGTAGATGAGTGTCACAATGGCTAGCCTTCTGTCAACTGGAACCTCCCTGGCTAGCAAGGGCTGCTGGTTAATAACAGGAAGTGGCTCACTGAGCACTTCCACCAGCTCACTCAGTACTCTTGGGTGAATCCCATCCAGTCTGATAGGCTTGTGTGTGTCTAACTGGTGTAGCAGGTCACTGACCATTTTCCTTTGGATTACCAGAGTCTCATTCTGCTCCCTGTCCCTGTCTTCCAGCTCAGGTTACTTGATACTCTGAGAAATGGTCTTACTATTAAATACTGAAGGAAAGAAAACATTAAGCACTTCAGCCTTTTCCTCTTCCATTGTCACTACATTTCCACTTGCATCCAGGAAAAAGATGTAGAGTATCTTTAGCCCTCATTTTGTTGCTGATATATTTACAAAAAGATTTAATTGTCTTTTATGGAAATATCAGGATTAAGTTCTAGTTGGGCTTTGACCCCTCTAATTTTCTCCCTGCATAACCTCATGATGTCCTTAGGGCCCTCATGAGTTGATTGCCCCTTCTTCCAAAGGTCATAAACTCCTTTTTACCCTGAGTCCCAGCCAAAACTCTCTGTTCAGCCAGGCCAATCTTCTTTCCCTTCCATCTTTTGGCACATGTGGCCAGCCTGCTCATGCACCTTTAAGACTTCTTTTTTCAGAAATGTCTAGTGTTCCTGGGCTCCTTTGCCCTTCAGGACTGCCTCCCAAGGCATTCTCTCAATCAGCCTCCTAAACAAGCCAAAGCCTTCCCTCCTAAAATCCGGGGTGTCAGTACTGCTGAACCCCCTCCTTACTTCCACAAGAATCAAAAACTACCATTTAGTGATTGCATATGTTCAAATTAATTTGGTTTTGGGGTAGAAAAAAAAAAGCCACCTGCTGCCTGTGACACACCAGAATACAGAAAAATAAGAGATTCTAAAGACTAAAATGGTAATGTCACTGATGATATGCTGGATAAGTGCATACAGAAGAGAGGAAAAAGACAGCAGTCCCTGCAGTCATGATTTAATCTGATCAAGTCTAACCACTGCTCACTGAACTACAACCTCTGTATAGCCATGACTGACAAAAAATGACTGGTTTTAAACAAAGTTGGTGAAAAAATAATAGCTAAATCCTAGACTAGCAAGTGGTTACTCAGGAACCAGTTGGTTTAGGTGCAAGTTACTGCTCCTGTTAGGAAACAAATGCAGTCAGGGTCACCTATATGATATAATTGTCCACTTCTACTCTTTTCTTCCAGTCTTTCCTCAATCAAAACACCCTTGATTTTAGACAGTGTCTTATTAAAAAACTATTTGTGGGCAGAAAATGGTCTTGATTTTGATGAGCTACTGTTGTGTATTATTGAGAAAATCCTCTGATAATTCTCAGGTCTGAATATTTCCAATATCAAGAAAATAGCTGGAGTTTAAAAATACTTTTGTCGTCAAATATGTATAACCTACACAGTCAGAGCCAGTTTCTTGACAACTGATGAGAATCACAGTTCTGATTTTCATCACAATTACCTGTATCTTAGTTATAGGGTTATTTGCCATTCACAGTGGTAATGAATTAAACAATTTCTCAGATATACCATTAAAACTACATTACTATGCAGAAAGCATAATTTGATTGACACTGCCAAAACTTGTGTTTTACAGCAGTAGTTAATCTGTTCTGTGGTGCACCTACATCAAACAACATCTTTAATAGCTCATAAATTATAAATGTTGAAAAAAGAAACATGAAGGCAGAGCAGGAAATGCAGTTAGAAAGAGCACTACATTGGTAAACAGTAGTAGATAACAGCATGTTAACTACATTTCCAGACAGAGGGCTTCAGGGATCAAACAAAGGCATGGCACTGGTATCCATTTATGTGTTTTAGAGATTTGTTTCTTCTACACTGCATATTCATTTTTTTCTTAAATTATCCCTGTTTCAAATCAGTATTAAAAGTCTTCTAGTATTTTTTTAAATAAGAGCAGTAACAATCAATTTGTTTCAAGAGAGTAGGCACAAGAGTTAATGTGGAGAGGTTTTCAGGGCAAAATCCAAGAATTTGCATCTATAAGTCACATTGATTATTATAGACTTAGTAGGTTAATTGTACTGCAATTTTGGTTTGCTTTCTGTGGTATTATCAATGGAAAGTAGTATGTAAGATGTACTGCTCAGCAAATAAACAAGTGAAAATTCCAGAAGGATAATAAGAAAAGCAAGAGCTAGAGTTTTCTTGAGAGTTTGGGTTGATATTTTTTGGGGGATGGATGGATTAGAAATAGGCTCTTTTAAACTAACTAATTGAAAATTATGCCCTATACCTTACCATTCAACAACTTTGCACTCATAGCCATGCTGCAATACTCAGCAGCATTTACTTTTTTTTTCTTTATTTTTTTCAACCACCACAGTATTTCTTGAGGATCCAATGCCCTAATGTACTCCAGGATAAATGTCAGGGGTTTTGGATGGCTGAACGCACATAGCAGAACAGTTTATATGATCTTCTTTTAAACCCAGGTTCACTTGCTCAGAAGTTTGGTCGGTGTGCGCCAGGGAAGAGACTCCCATTTATGCCATTTGATGCCATACCAGGGATGATACCAGAGTTGGTCAGTTACCTGACAAGGAAAAGAAATAAGATTGGGTTGTTTTTTGCAGCAATGTTCCACATATTCTGTAGGAAGGCATGGAAATCATATAGTCTATGCAGTGTATTTTTTTTCATTATAATTTGTATTTGGGATCAGGCTATACCAATTTATGCAAATATTTATGCAAAAACGTAATTAGAAAGAAAGGAAAGCAGAAACCTCTATACTTGTAAACACAACACTGCAACCGCAAGAGCACATGAAAAAAACATTGCACAAGTAGCTGGCTCCTTTGGACTTACTTCTGTAATATTCAGGGAGATTTTGAGTTATTAATGAAAGACAAGATAAGATACCTACACATAAATCAGTATTTTAAATAGTTTGTTGCACTGGAAATATGACACATTGCAGTGACTAAGACTTAAAAAAGCAACAGTTTCTAAAGAGAGATTTAGTTTGCTAAAATGAGCAACTTAACAAAAACAAATAATTGTATATCAGGTTCTTCATGTCACTCCTAACAGATTACTTCTTAGTTTAAGGAATCACTTCCAGATAAGTTCAATTTAACAAGTCAATTTTTCAGTGTCCAATTAAGACCCCTCCTTCCCCTCTTACACTCAGCAATTATTTCATTGATTGTATAAGACAGTTCTTGCCCTTGAAGCAATAGGTACTTGGATTCTTTTGAAGTAAAGATAAGCACGTATAATATCACAAGAATAATTCTACTAATGCTATGCCCTGTGTTCAAGCTTTCACATCTTGCAGAATTATTTAATTTACATAAACCAGACAAACCATCTACAAAGCCTGTGAAAGAAATAAGCCAAGAGTTAATTTTGTTCAGTACCTGGAGATTGTTAAACAATAATTTTTTAGTTATTTTGATAAAACCCTATGTGACAGTAGTCCTTGAAACATATCTGCAATACCCTTCAGGAAAACATTTGTTATAAACAAGATAGATTTATTATTTCTTTTTAATCCATGGGGTTCAAATAGCAAAATAATCAGCAGAAGAAAAAGTGAGGTCTTTTTCTCTTTAAAAAGAACAAATAGCTAATATGGATACAGATCTTCTTTCCTACTGATATTACTTTTTGGTAATATAAGATATTTTCAGCAAGTACAGTACACTCTCTCTCCAATCCTTTTTCAAGTAAGAAACCAAGAAAAGAAATACCAAAATCACATTATTGCCAGTAAGCTAATCTTTTTGTGTGTGTGCTTCTACCATGATTTACTTTTACTTCATTTAATTTTATCAGAGAATTTATCTAAACATTAAAAGCACATGCAAATTAAGAAATATAACTGTACATCGAACTAACAGCAGTAGGTTTATTCTACAGTTAACTGCAATAAGCTAAAAAACACAGTGCAATATTATTACTATTACTAGGGGCATGGCTCTAAAAACCATTAAGGCATATCTAGATTTAATGAAGTGAGAAAAAATGCTTCTTGTATTGGTCTAGCACCCATAAAGGGACAAAAGGGAAAGCTTCCTTAGCTGCCAAGGTAATAGCCGACTACATAATAAACATGCACTTACTGAATACACACTCCATTTAGAAGAATACTAAGTCCTGGACATATTCAAAAATAGATCTATAAAACAAAGGTAATGTGGTTTCTCACCTAAATTTTACAAGCAATTTTTAGATTAAAGGGCATTCTGTTTACAGTTTTACATGGGTTAGAACTAAAAAGACACAGATATTACAAGTTAATCTTAGCAAATGACAGAATATTACAGTGAAATGACAGACATATGGTCAGACTCATAGATGAAGAAACATATTACAAATACACACACATGTATATATTTCTTGTGTAAAAATCAAGACGTACAATAAATCTGGAAAATCAAATTTGGTAATGACAACTGCTGACACTGTACATACACACATGTGTACATGTATTTTTACACTTAAAAAATGGTAGATTCTTTTTTCAAAGTTAGCATGGCCTTACAATACAAGCTAAATTAAATTTTATCTCATAAAATAAGCATATGGCAATTAGGAACAAACACCATTATCTCCTCCATTGATTCTAGAAATATCTTAAGCATTTGAGTCCTCCAAAACATAACACAGGTTATTAGGTAGAAATGTATGTCCCACAGGTCACTTCAAAGTGATTCCCATGAACATCAAATCTAAATGTGTCTGTGCAAAGGTATAATCACTGGCTCTCACTATGTCCCCACCATGTATCCACATTGTATCTGTGCTTTGCACTCTCCCTTCCAGCTTAGAAATTGGTGCATTAAAGATATAAAGATATGATGTGAGGCAAACTCATTACATATTCTTTGGTTCTGTTGCCATAAGGGAAAGGAAAAAAAACTTTCCAAGACAACTTTATGTGGGTAAAGTAGAGAAGAGTTCTTTTACTTATAGGGCTTTGGGATACAGAATATAAAGGAGTATAAAAGAGTACAAAAAGTATAAAAAGAGTATAAATGAGTACAACATGTGTTGGCAAGTAACAGATAGAAAAGACTGGTGCTAGGTTGAACTCATGGCCTCAGGAATACCATGTGAGCTCTTTTCCAAGCAACACCACTTCAAAACACGCAGAGTAAATTAATCCGAAAGGCAACCTTTCATTTCCGGCTGTACCAGTATCCAGCCACTGTACCTTGAGCCACTCTGCCATGTCTTACCGAAGTAAACAAGGGACAACAACCTGCCCCTCCCAGGTGAAAGACCCTTTCACCCACGGGCTGGAAAACTGACTCTTGAAACATCTGGGCCCAAGCCAGCTCACCTCCCTCCCTGCAGCTCATCTACCCCCAGCAGCTCAGTCTAGTACCCAGTTCCCATTACTGGTCTCGTCTTCCTTCAAGCAGGACTTGAGGTTCTTGAGGTCTGGCCCAGGAGAACAAGGGAGGGGAAACATCTTCTCCCCCCACCTTAGGAGAACAAGAGAGGGAAAACCCCCCCTCTGCAAGCAGAGCTCTTCTGAGCTCCCCTCCTCCTGCCTTTCAGGGGGAAACACAGGACACCACACCAGGCTGGGCAGCAGAGTGTTTGTGTGTGAGAGAGAGAAATATCAACAAGGTGTAGAAGCTGGGAAAGCTCTCTATCTACATGGCAGCATATTAATTTTATAACACTACTCAATTATCATATCTAAAGGTTGCATCCAATCTAAGAAATGTCCATACCCAGAACTTCCCTTGGGACTGCCCCATGGCACGCCTCTTCTAGAATTGAGTTGGAGGTCTTAGGACCCTTACTTCATCCTTTATCATCATCATCACGCCACTTTCCCTTATTGGAGATTCTGCAAGGTTGCTCGGCTTTGATTCCTTGTTTTGACTAATATGATATCTAATTGTCTTAGCTCTGGTACATGTTTCCCAGGCATGATGTTCCAGGTATTATCTGACCCTTAAGACAGCTAGCACAGGGTTAGAGGTTGTTAGCTACTCGAAATGTAAGAAACTACATAGAAGTATAAAAATCCACAAATTCATGAAAACCGTAAGGCATCAGTTAGAAAGAAAATCACATTCCTATCTGACCTTTACATTACACATCACAAATACCACTGGGGCCAACAGGACACATTGTCAGGAAATCCACTCCTAACCAGTCAGTCTGTATCTGATGAGCTCCAGATCTCACCTGCATTTTGATGAACAATAATTTACCTATTTTGGATGTTGCTACTTGAATTTTTATTCAGCACAGCCTCCCTCCTGACCTAGGATAAAGATTCTCTCAGTTGAGAGTTGATAGACCATAGACTACGGAAAATCATCCACCACAGAGTATGCACATTACAGCTTTGTTTCCCAAATCAGTCTGCAGGTAGCAATGGCCACAAACAGCACATTGGAGTGTTAAGCTAGGACATAGGTAAAAGCTTCTTTACTAGCAGCATAGTGTGGAACTGAACCAGTGGCAGAGGTAAAGAATGTCCATCTCAGAAATTCCCAAGACTACAGAGGATGAAGTCTCAGCTTAGCTAATCTAATGTTTGAAAACTGAATAGGAGTTTGGATCAGATGACCTCCAGACGACTCTTCCACCTTCTGTGTTTCTCTGAAAACTATGTGATGACAATATTCTTGATCTATTTAGACAGAGTGAAAACACAGGAATAAGCTTGGCAGGTTATATACTTCTACCACTGGACTTTATTCTTCTGCTGATTAAAGGGAACATTATAAATGAATTACAGCTCCTGTAATGTTGTCATTAGCAATGAATTCACAGTACAGTAAGAACAATGACAAAACTGCCATTCTGCACTCCTGAGAGAAGCTCTAACTTGAAAGGTGGGAAATAAGAGAATAAGGCCTATACTCATCACATACATCTCTACTTAATTTGTACATACCTTAGGTCATGTGTCCAGTCCTTCTAGACTTGGAGATGTCTTGTGACTGGCTTCTTCCATTGTCAGGTATGCTAGATCTAATTCTTCTCTGTGGTGAATGATAACACAACTGATTTCATATGGATGGTGCACTTTCAAACATATTTAATACTTCCACTTATAGCAACACCTTTATGTTCTGTGGTCCATTTGAATTCAGCCAGCTTGTATACCAGTGTTGTAGTTTTAAAATTTTTGGTGAATTTTTCCCACTGACACATAGCCAGGCATGGGGAAGACAAGCCTCTGCTAGGGAGTGTATTTGGGTGGAATTCAATGCTGGTATTTTTGGTCTGTGTTTGGCCCAGCCACCTGTGAGGAGTTGTGGTTCTCCTGACAAATTATGGGAAAAAAGACTGATAAAGATGGTCTCTGGCCTTGAGGGAGACATTTCTGTGTAAACTAAAATTAATTGGTCTCTCATGATTGGCTGATGGCCCTACAAGGGCATGAGAGAGAGAGAGAGAGAGAGGAGGATGAAGTAAACCCCTAGACTCAATTAAGGAAGACCCTCTGAAATGGACTGCGCAAGTGCAGAGAGGTTTGTGCAGGCGCAGAGAAGTATCAGTTATATAACAGGGGTGAGGTGCCAAAAACTTTTGCTTGGGCAGCCCTGGCCACAGCGCTCAGGTTAACGCCGTTTGGCCAATTAGATAAAAAGCAGATGGCTCATGCCTCGGGGCTTTTTGTTCACTTCATGTGACTAGGACAACATTGCCTTTTGGAGGGTATGCCTGCCTTCGCAAGGAGCTGACATCCCTTGAGGATGCAGCCACTGCCCTGAGGCGGTTGGACATTCTGGGATCGGTGAGACAAGCCTGTGGGAAGACACCTTGAGGGAGTTGGGTGTGGCAGACCCGGGGGCTTTTTCCCCTTCTCTCTCCCTTTCTCCCTCTCGGGGTGGTGGGAGGGGAGGGGGGAAGGTTTCTTTCCTGTTTACTTGGCCACCCTTTTGACAATAAAGCTGCTGTTTGGTTAAGCTTTCAACAGTGTCCTAGTTTCAATTTCAACAGCCTGTCGGACCCTCAGTTCTCCTGGGAACAGGGAGAGATAAGCAAGCATCAAGAGTTCATTGCTTCTAGCTCTGACTCTTTTCTACTGAAGAGCTAATAGCTTCTCTGCAAAGATGGGATGTTCCTTTCTTTCTTTCCTTTGCCTATGCCCTGAGGTGGTGGGGGAAGCCCTTCTTTCCCTGGGTGGCTTTGGCTGAGACACCAGCAAAAGGAGGGAGGGAAAAGGGAAAAAAAGAAAAAAAAGAGGGAGGGAGTGAGGAAGGGGGCTGGCTAGTTCTATAATATTTCTTTTCTTTTCTTGGGGGGTGCTTCACCTTTCTTTTGGTCTGCGACTGGGACTTCCGTGGCGTGCAGATGTGCTTTTGCCAGAGCTGTGCCATGTTACTTTGGATTGGCTGTGCCCAGCTCAGCACAACAGGGTCTTACCGACAACCCCACCTGTGCTTGCTGGTGACAGGAAGATCCCAGCTCTTCCCCTCGCTGACTTGGACCTCGGTGGCTGCCTATACCGAAAATAGCACCAGCAGTGTGAGTTTATGGGCACCTCCGAGGGGAGGACCACCCTCTTCTCCCTTTTCTCCCCATGCGGACACCACTGGAGAGAAGTTCCAAGCCTGCATCTGTCCAACCCGGCCTCTGCCCACATGCTGCCTCCCACAGTGTTGGAGCTGCTGCCACCGGAGCCCAAAATTTCCCGTCCCGACCATCAGTGCATCCCTGCAGCCCTCGGCCACTTGGTCCCCAGCATCGCCCCCTGCTCTTTGTGGCTATAACTGTACCAAAGGACAAAGTAGGACTCGATTGTTTAAAGGTTTTGGTTACGGTGTTGTTTGTTCTTTTTTGTTCTATATATTTGAGTAAAGAACTATTATCCTCTTTTCTGCATTTTTTTTGCCTGAATCCTCTTAATTTCAAAGCTTGTAGTGGCTCAAGGAGGGGGAGTTTCTTTGTCTAGTCCGGGAAGATTCCTCACCTTCCTTGACAAACACCTTGGATTTTTTTTTTTAAATGAGACAACCAGTTACGATGGAAACTGGTTGCTCCAACTCTCTTGTGCCAGCATTAAACTGGCACAGAAATGTATGAGGGAGGACTGATCTCACAACATCACGATATATGCAGCAAACGCTCATACTATAATGACCAGCTGAAGATAGAAGAGGAGAATGACCATTTGCCCAGCCAAAATGCAGAAAGAATTTTTTAAAAACCCTACTTTCTGGAGTCTGTTGTGCAAGTTGCAGAAGAGATTTTTTTTTTTTTTAGAATCATTATAAATGTCAGACTGTGAATGGCTATAACATCAGTGGACATTTAGGCCAGATCTAGTATTAATACTTACTCTCCTGAGAGAATAGTTACCTTCCCAGAGGAAGTCTATAAAGATGTTAATGATAAGCAAATTGATTTTGTTTGTGCTAAGTATTTCAAGTGTTAAAACATTACATCAAAACAAGAAACTATTTATAGCTTATCTTTACAATTGCTCCTGGATTTTACCATTCAAGATCTTGAGATAGATGTCTTTTCATACCTTCAACTTACATAAACACAGCTTTACTTCTCTTTTCTGTCCTGAGAATACATGGAAAAACTATTAAATTTCCATTTACATCACTTTTTAGTGGCATGTCATTAAGATTGTTATCCTAAGCTGCAAACAGATATTCAAAGAATTCATTAGATCTCATCAGGCCATTAGAAAAAGGTGAATTTTTCCTCCTTGAACTTTTTTTAAAAAATATTTGTGACTTGTAGTATTTTCTCTTTACTGTACAAAACACTTGAATTTCTATTCCAAATGCATGCTGTTCTTCATTATCAACATTGATGTATTTGCTTCTGACAAATATTATCTGTCAAGGGTGTAGCATTAAAAAGTTACCTTTTAACATGGCATTACAACTCAGATGAAGAAGATTAAAGGGCTTGACTTTTGAGAGATTCAATTACTTGTCAATGTTTGTGAATCAGTAATTTGCCCCAGTATCATCTGCAATCACTTATTACCTAACTTCTTCATTTTACAGCTCACAAATTATCCAATGTTTGCACATGAAGTAATGCTGCAGAAACCGCATTGATTTTCAGTCCACAGCATTTTGACTAGAAACAAGAACATATACTTCATTTGCCTTTCTTTGCTGCCCCATCTAACTCCCTTGGGGTTTCTTAAGTAAGGGGGACTTTGAAAGAGAACATTTGTCCTAGCCAGCTGGAGCCAAGAAAGTGCCTTAAACCATACACATTAAATGACATAATGCTCCATTCTATGTGATCTCTCCAGCAGATAATACAGATAACACTCTTTTCCACTATGTCACAGTCTGCACATTTTTCTATGCACATAGGCTTCCTACTACTTCAAACAGTATCAGGAGGCGAGCAAAACAGATTGCAAGAGAAATTTGATGCAAAATTCAATGTAGCTGAGCAAGCCTCCAATGCTTCTCTAAGTTTCCTGCAAAATGTAAGAGGAAGGACTTAAATCTTGAGTAGATAAATGTTGAACAGGATAAATTCTCAAGAGTTTAACTTAAATTACTCTTAAAATATCCAAGTTGAAAAAATAAGATTTTTCCTTAATGAGATGCTTCTCTTGTGTGGCAAAGAAAGGTATATTGCACAACACATACGTCAGATCACTCATCTCAAGTAAACTAAGATCCAGAGAGCTAAAGGCACTGGAATACTGTATTGATAAAGAAAAACATTTGAGAGAACATAATTATAGGTACATATCTCTGTGAATTGAAATCTTAATAAAACATGCTATTCTTAAAAACACTAAGAACATAGAATGGTTACACTTTGAAACGTATTTCTGTTTTACTTCAGCTGTATTTTAATATAGGAAACTAAATATTTCACCTGCGTTACCTTCTATGATTACAGAACTAATGATAATAATTGTTCTTTTTAAATTAGTGGGACACCTTACACAGAAACCCACTATTGCAAATAATAGACACTGCAGAAACTGAACCAAATAGAACAGATACCCACTTCATTGCCTTTTCATACAATGTAAGATGCTGTATCTGGAAAGGCACTAATATGCATGCTGTTATTGCTTGAAATTTGAGTCTCTATGTCTGCAGTTCACAACAATGCTATTGCACACATAAAGAAAAAACTTTGGAGTTCTACTGAGAGTAACTAATCTAGGTTCTGGATGTGGCATTAAAGCATGCTGCTTCCCTAGACTTCTCCTCAAATGATCTGATGGATCATTTATTACAATTAAAATTTTCACCTAGAATGGCACTTCAGCACCTTGCTCCAAACCCCGATTTCCTAGCAATGTCACTAGACCACGGAGGCCTGCCCCTATTTGCTTACAATCTAAACATAGAACACAGATACAGGTAGTTGAGGAATTGTCATATCACTAAGACAATATTAGCCAGCATAATAGCATTTATAGAATAATTATTTTTCAGTGCTAGCTTAGAATTTTGGACTGGTGCTACAGGCTTTCTACCATTTCTTTTCCTTCAAATGGAGCTCTGTGCTATTACTGTAACTCAACAGCATTTATGAAGTGCATTTTGCCCTTAAACCCAAATTGAACATTAGCACTTTGTAACATTACCCACTTATATGTTCTTGTATGAAGTGAAGCCAAAGTAGGTTCAAGGGATGAGGGAATCTAGCTCATAAAATGTTAATTATTGCTCCTATAAAAATGTTAATTAACTCAGGTCTAAAATGCCAACAAAAATATGAGTATCATCTTCATCATGGACTTGGAAATACTGGTTGTCTATAGGACCTGCAAAGGAAAAGAGATATTTACAAAACAGAAAACCAAACAGGATTTTACAAGTTATAAAAATGAATACTACATTTTCTGACTTAGGACCATATATTTAACAAAAGTAAATCTCAGAATCCTGAGAAAGCAGGCTTCATCTCTGTTCTCCTGAATAAGTTGCTGAGCAGTCACTGAAGTAACTGCACACGCCCCAGAAACATTATTCCAACGAAGCTCATAATTTCAGAGCAGATCTCTCAGCAGCCATTGAAGAACCAACCTGGCATACAGACTCCTGTTTGTTAGTTTCCTATTGCTCAGTTAGCCACCTTTTCCTTTAGTTTCACTTTTCCTGTTGATATTTTCCATGATATGAACAGTGGTATGACCCACAGAAAGCCAAGGCACTCGCGTGATTAATCCTTGCAACTCCTTTAGTCCATGAATGGTGTGAGAATTTGTGACAGATGCACCTGACCCCTTGCTGTACTTTCATTCAGATTGTCTAAGGAGCAACAAATTTCAGGCCCTGGGGTGAACTTGTGAGCTGGAAAACTCCTGGCTCATGTTAAAGGGAGTGAAGAGGTCCCGGAAAAATATTTTGAAACATGACTTTGAAGCCCTAAAAATGCAAGATTACCAAAGAACCAAACAAGACAGCAGAGCTAAAATAGAGACATCTATCTTGTCTATAATACTGACTAGTGGCCAACTACTTCACTCTATAAATATTCCCATCAGGATGAGCCTAATTTTGAGCTCTCCCTAAACTGCAGCTGTGCTGCACGTCAGTGACTTTCCCCTTGAGTAGGGATGACTCTCAAGGTTTGAGATCCCTTACTTGAAACTGAGACCCTTCCTTGCCCAAGGTGGAAAGATTCCTTTGTTCACAGCAGATCCTTGGTAAGTGACTGATAACATGCTGAATTCATACTAATGAAACTTTACTAATTCATGTAGCTACTCTATTAATTACTATAAACTTTGTATAGATATTTCCATGAGATATAAGCTATTGTCCATGTCTGAGACTAAGATTGGACCTAGCTGCATGTAGGCTGCCTAAGGAATTTAGAAAGCTACAGGATCCACTTGGAGCCTCATGACTAAGCGAATGATCTTCCTTATCGTTTGCATCTCTGATCTCTGTGTGAAACTTGACTCTGATTCAATTTCCTTTCTGTGTTTCTTCCATGCAGTAATTAATAAGGTGAACCTTGATTTCAGACTTAATTGAACCTTGGTAAAACATTAATAAACTTTGCTGAATTCCATTGAATATACTGAACTCTCTCAAATCATTATTTTTCCTCAATAAAACATATTGCTGCATCTCTCCTTTGGGCGATGTGCTCTCCCACAACAAATTAACATCATCAGTAGTATGACAAGTAGTATCACAGATTATTTACAGAGGCATGATAAAAACCCGAGTCCCAACTTCTCAAAAGAATGTGCTTGTGATAATTGTCATGATTGAGAAGCTGTGGAAGAACAGCTAAAGGTGGCCAGGGAGTGTATAAAGACTGGAAAAGGGAAAGAAATTATTTGCAAAATGCTAAGTAGTTGTTTAGATGCTACTTATCAGGATAGGAAGAAGAAGAATAAAAAAGAGCAAGACCTAAAAGAAGAAATAGAAGACAGAAAGGCGACTGAGTTAGCAATGTATTTGAAAATTGAACAGCTGCAGAAACAATTACAGGAAGAAATGTAGAAAGAACAAAGGTTAGAACAAAAGGTCAAGATTATGCTTATGCAGGATCCCCATCCACCTGACACTGTGCAGGTTAGGAAATCATTAGTATCCCCTGAACAGTGGGATAGGGACATATAGGGTGACGCTGATGCTAGCAAACAGGTGAAGATGATTCTTTTTTTCCCAAAGCCAGACCCATCATTAAAACAGAACACTCTGAAGCACCTCAGGGTGGTGCTCTGAGATATATTGTGTGAATCACTCTGTGGAATTTGTTGCGATTGGCCAATTTGCAAGAAAAGTACAAGAGAAAAGTGATGAATGGCTGGACAGGAAAGCTTCCTCAGCAGAGTCTTACTGAGAGTGCTGCACTCAAACCTAGGTATGCACAGTGCAGTCATCAAGCCAATCCACAGAAGGTAGTAACCTCTGCCTTAACGTGTATAGTGAAGCCCAACATATTCAGAATTCACCAGTAGGACAGCAAGAATGAAGCCAGCTGGCTGATCATGCACATCAACCTTATGTTTTGCCTAAGTGTTAGTAGTCCACATCCAGGAATCTGGACATGAGTTTGAGACACTAACACTTACATTATAGATGAAGGAGCTGCCCTCCAATAGGATCATGATGTTGCTGAAGCACTGTACTAATCTTTAAACAACTGCACACATGTAAGAATACCAGGTAAGCACAACAAGAGACAGCAATGTCCAAAGGGAAGGGAGTAATTTGGATTCATTGTGGGAAGTTGAGTGCTGATAACTATCAAGATCATGGTTCATGTACCACAGTGGGCAGTAGGCAGTTTAACATTTCCCTGACCCACACCAACACTACTACACCAATACCTACACCTCCTGCCTATCAATCTACTGCCTTATTACTTCCAGAATCAACCAAACCTTATCCTCACAAATTACTGAAATTAGAGCTTACTATTAAATACACAGGCCAACATTGAGGGTTGTTTAATTCACCATGCTCCCTCAAATGAGTGAAACTGGCAATACAGATCAATATCTCAGTAATTAACCCTATTTGTTCGCTACTTTTAAGTATGCCCCATGCAGGATGATTAGAGTAGTTGCATGTATGCACCCTCACCTCTCCAAAATAATGAAGAGATATGACTTGTATCTTAGGAACAGAATTAGGAGTATTAAACAGCATGAATCTTGAAGTTTTAGCAAACAAGTAAGCTCTGCAACAAGTAATTTATGTAAGTTAGAACATCCATTACAAGGTTTCCTATTGCATTGGGAACTAACCAATGGTCCTTATCTGATGTATTACCTCAATGGGAAGGGGACCACCAACTAGTTGAGAACACATTAGGTGCAGCCCAAGTTAAGTGTCTCTCACTCTTAGCTGTATTCAGGATCAGCTGTGGGTACAATCTACTGTGGCAGCAATTGTAAGAGAAGGTGAAGAGGGCACCTTACCCACTGAAATTCAAAAGGTAATCTGGGAAAGTGCAACAGAATTTGAAAGGCAATTCCAATCCTGGTGGTCTATTAAATTTTACCTATGACCCTACTGACAGAGAATCCACATCTTTTAGTATAACACTATCCAATGCTTTGGTATATATTGTATACCACATCACTGAGCTGAAATTAAATCATAATGGAACTGTACTCCATACAATGAACACAGAGTATAGGCTCAACAAAAGGGAAACAAACAGCAGATTGTTGATGTTGATATATGTGTTGTGTGAGGACAGCAAGGATTTGTGAAAGCAATGCCATTAAAGCCCAAGACATTTGTCTTGGCACTGAACAAAATATTTGCCATTTTGAGATACATCCTGACAAAACCTCTGAAACTGTACTGCTCTATACTGGAAATGGATGTGTTTATTATGAGAACCCACTGTGATTTTATATTTCTAAACAATATCACTGTAGATAGAAGCAATCACTCAAATATTTGTAGATTTAATTTTACTGAAATTATGGGCTGTGATTATTTGGCTCCTGCCACTTCTCATCAATTGTTACAGTCTAACTACACATTGTATCAAGATCTACTACCTACTTCCCCTGGAAAAGAATCTTACCTTATTAGAAAGCTATTATGGCATGACGATCTCTACTAGTTGCAGAAAAAAGTTCAAGAAAACGGACAAATAATCCTGATTACTGCTCATCATGATGCAAAATAAATACATCGTCTTCTGAAAAGAGTGAAAAGGATGTAAAACGTAATTGGTGGGAAACCTCGTTCAGATGGTGACTAACAGCAACAAGAAATTTGATTCTAATCCTTCATCCTGTTTTGATTTTGTTAGCTCTAAGAGTAAGATGCTTTTTACTCTACAATCTTTCAATGTAAAATTTTGGTACTTAACAAAGCAAATACTCCTTGTTCGTCATATGAAATCACTCAATGTACAAAAGTAACATAAAATTCAAGTAATATTTTACAGTAAAAGCTATTTTCTTACCACAGATGCACATGAGGGCCAACAGGATATATCAAGTGTTTATAGCATAGAGGGAAGAAGTGACCCTATGGCATAAAGGAAGTTGACTGCATCAGAGGATGGAGTGTGACAGATATATTTTCCCTTCGCTGCTCATTCTAACTCAATGTTCCTTTCTGTTTCTTCCATGCAGTAATTGGTAAGGTGAACCTTGCCATCAAACTTATTGAACCTTGGTAAACCACTGTTAATCTTAGTTAAATTCCATTGATTTTATTCAACTCTTCCAAATTATTATTTGCCTCAATAAAACATATTGCTCCTTCTCTCCTTCGGGTGAGGCGCCTTTCACTCATCTGCAACAGAGTTGTAAGACACCAACATAACAGACCATGAGCTAGCAAACAAATAAGATGCTAGAATTTTCAGCTAGGCTCAGCCCTGGCAGTAGCTGATGAAGAGTCAGACAACTTCCAGGAGAAGTGAAGCATCAACTTCACATCCTGGGCATCTGAAATTCAATGATGCTTTTCTAATTACTTTAATGAGGGCAGAAATAGACTACTAGAAAGAAAAAAATAACCAAGTGACTCGACAAGAGGATGTTTTCTTCTTCTTAGCTTTTTTTTTTTTTTAAATAATGAAAATGATAAAAATTAAAATAATTAAAAAAAAAAAGAATGGGAGGGGGGGAAGAAAAGAAATCATGTATAAAAGATACCAAAGAACTTAAGTTTGAAAAAAGTAAAAAATCATATTTGTCAAAATAAATCAAGTTTGCAGCATATTCCAGTGAGACATATACACTCACAGTGCTTCCATAAGGTCAGGGGAAATAAGTTTCATTCCTTATTTCAGCCTGACAAAAGGGTTACAATGGAAAATATCTGACTCATATGACTTAAAGAAAAAAACGTTATGATAATCTGTTGTACTAATAGGATCCCTACAAAATGCTTTAACTTTCAGTAAATGCTCTTATTTCAAGCAGAGCTCCTGAAAGTGGATTCTAAACCAAAAAGTAATCACAAAAAAGCCTCTTATTCAAGTGAAACAAAAGATCATCTGTATAAAGTGCTGCAAAATGTAATTAATATCTAGTTCTTGCTCTTTCCTCAGTCTTTTTTTCCCCATTTCATTCTGATTAATTTTTAAGAAGACACTGATTAAAACTGAAAAGCATTCTCTCACAGCATGTAGAAATAACTTTCATTCTCTTCGTGACAGCACCAGGCAGAGATGCTGACACTCTGAATATGCCATTAAATATCAAGAGAAATAGCTAGTAGACATGTTGTAGGGAAAACATGTTGCTACTTTTTCATGGCTTGTCCATTGGGCACACAGAAGTGCTTCGATATCACATCTTCCTGTTTAAAAGCAAAACTATTTCCTGATTTCACTGGTGATGATGTGGCTACCACTGCCTCACAGTTTTGCTATGAGTGGGCAGATGCATCACTTAAAACAGTGCCTTCTTAGTAAAGGAAAGAGAGGTCTAGTAATCATCATTTCTCCTTGCTAAAGAAGAATTAACTGCCTGCATGTGTCAGACAAAAGAGGTAGATAGAAAAATTCACTTTCCATTTGTCAGTCTAATACATTTCATATGGAATGAATGATATTTTAAAAGATGATTATTGGTGTTTGCCACTCTTTTTCAGGTCACATACTTCAGCCTGACAAGTTTCCTTGTGTTTGGTTTTGAATGGAAGCATGCATTCAAATTCATAATGGTTTATCTGCACAGATTAACAATTACTTAAAACATTAATGATGAGACACCCTGCAGCTTGAAACATGTATGTCTTTATACTTTACCTCCTGTGTACAACCTTTGAAAATACCAACTTCCTTTGGGAAAGATAAGTCCCATTTTTAGTTATATACATATTCATACACATTCAGAGCACTGCAAATGCACACAGTGCTAAGAAAGCAGTCTCAAGGGAAGCACTTTCTTGGAAGTCAGACAGCACTTAAGCAGCATACTACCTGCTCAAGGAAAACTAGACCTTATACTGATTGGGGAAAGAAAAGAACAGGTATCATTAGAGAGCAAGACTAGTAGAGTATCTATCAAAGTAGAGATAGAGACTAGTGCAGAGCTACATATAGTCTGATTGATTGTGAAGCAGCAGCTTGGACTAGACAGTGAAGGATGGGGATAGAGAAAGAGACAACAGGAGGGAAAGCAGAAGAAAAGAAAGACTAATACCTAGTCTTTGACTGAATGAATGGAGTGGAAGAAAACAGAATATAGTGAGGAAAAAAGGAGTGGCCACAAAGGAGAGCCAGACAGAATACCAACTTGAGACTTTGGATTAAAGGTTGAATTTCAAAGGTCTCTCTCACTTATGGGAAAATATCTAACTTAATGCTGGCAATTTCTTCCCATGTAAATGATCTCTTTTGAGACAATAATCATTGTTAGTTATGCATTACAAAATATAATTGTTCAAACATTAAACTTTCAGCCCATTATAGTTATATGTGTTTTGTCATGATTTTAAATGGGAAACTGAAACACTACTATGCTGACTGACTTTGAATTATAATGCCAATTAGAAAAAGCAGACAGCTAAACTCCATTTCTATAAATGTGACTACAGGAGAGAATGAATTCTCTGCTGGTATTAATGACAAAATTCAGAGAACTACCAGGCTGACCCAGCTAGCGTTTACTGTACACTTTATTGCACTAAGGAAAAATACTTGCAGTTCTTCAAACCATGAACAAAATGAGCAAATCTGGGACAAATTAGCCAAGTAAATAATTAAAACAAATCATAAACTTGATTCCCATCTGCTTGCATTGCATAGATGGAAACAGAAAGAGTAACTGCCATCTATTTTCCTCTAGTTCCAAATAAGTCTAGAGAGTCCTATACTGAGTCAGACAAAAACAAATGCATAGTTTTAATAAATAGTTACTGCATTTAGCACTTTGTGGGCCCTGTGAAATGCATTCACAGCAGTACTCATTCAAGTGTTTTAATTACTGTAATATCTGCTGTAGCAGTAGTCGTATAGTAGCATTTTGAACATAACCTACAGGTACTGCCTCAGGAAAAGCCCTGATTATCCGGGCTTTGCATTTTTGTCAAAAGTCCTTGAAGGTTTACACAACATTTTTACATTACTCTTTACTAAAAATGAAAAAAAAAGGTCAATAAGTAAATTCCTTGGAGTATGAAGGGTAAAAAAAAAGCTAAGTCACAGTACAACGAAACATATGCCAATTTCAGGCGGGGCTAATTAATGTGGAAATTTTGCACACTCAATAACTGAGTTACATATGTCTGCAAAGATCCCACCTGCTTTTAATTAAGTCAGGGATTAACTAAGCAGTGTTACTTTGAAATCAGTAAACCTGGNTCTATGGACTTGCAATACTTATAAAAACTCCCCAGGTTTCTAAAGATGCAGCCTGATTGTCTTTCTTCGATCATCTAGGTACAGTTGAAGCAACTTATCACTGTCAACATTGTATTTCTGAGATCTTATCTCCTCTCTTCAGCTAAACATTGCTGGAAGTTGCCAAAACTTTGCATGCTTAGCTTTTTATGTAAACTACCAGTCATATCTGAAGAAGCATGAACTAGGAAACAGGAGTATCACTTGTGTAGAATTTGCAAATAGCTTTTCAAAAAAGAAAATGATGGGCAAGAAAGCAGATTACTCCCCTTTGTTCTAAGACTGATCCTAGGATACAGCCTCTAACATCTGGAAGTCTAGATAGTAAGAAGATTACAAGTTTGAAACCTTAATTTTTTACTCCTCTCTAAATCTTTCCCCTTCCAACAAAATTGAGGAATGTTGCTGCTAGGCCAGTCAGCATGTTTGTAGCAGGAAGAATATTGCAACTAAATATATTTTAGGTAGAGGAAAATTCTCTGCAAAATCTCATTTCCTTTCCAATCTAGCCAAAAAGAGCTATTGAAATCAATACTCCTCTTTTTGGGTTTTCTGGCAGGGAGATGGTATTTTTTTGTGTGAAAAACACCATTCTGTTGCTACTGATGCAGAGTCCTCTATCTAGTTATGCAGCTATCTGGAGAAGTTTCTGTGGCCCCCAGTGCTGATAAACTTCTTGATGAGCTTATCACATGCTTTACTGTAAAGGAGAACTTGATGATAACTATAGGGGCCAGAGTTGCACAAACTCCTTGAAGTGCAGTGTCTAAGATCATTCAAGAGATGCTGTAAAGCATGGCTGCTTCTCTCCGCTCCCTACAAACCACAAACTAGACTGTCATGCTTCAGACTGAAGTGGGATATTGGACAGGTTTAAAAATTACTCAGAAAAAAAAGCATGTTCTTTTAGTTTTGTGTGCTCCAGATCAGTTATCTTGTACAGTGTGGCTGAAACACTGAAGCATAGAAGGAAAGAACAGGCAATTTTTAAAGGTGTTGCAAAATCTTAAGCCCTCATATCTAATAGGCATCTGCAGGGAGAAGTGATCTGAGAAATCTAAGATCAAAGCAGTCAGGAGGCATAAAAAGGTCTCAAAAAGACAGACCAGAGAATTGACATAGATTTATGTGGCATCCAATGGTTAGTCACATAGCAGTCACAACGAGGGACTACATACTTGGTCATGAAAACATGTTTCTCAGTAAAAACAGAGAAAGACAAGATCCTTTTCCCTTTCATTTTTGAATTACTGAGTCTGATTCAAACTTCTCATTAAATTATTGTATAATAATAAAAAGTCACTTTTTACATAACTTTAGCAATTCCTAACATACTCCTGTGGAAGTTGTCTTTGAGGTGAGAGTAGCAAAAATTTACACATACACAGATAAGAAATACAGAAACATTTTTCCCACCCTGAGCTGTTTTAATCAAATACTAATATTATCAATTGAAAAATAAGTTTCCTCTATTCATGCAATCTTTGATATTTTTTCTGTAATAATTATTAGGTTTTTATATATTCTTTATTTTTACAATGCTATTTCACAAGCTGTACTTCTAAGATATCCCTATTTTTGAATTAGTTTCCTTTTTATTTTACTTATTTAATTTTAGAATTTTCAGCAGAGTATAAAATTCATTATGAGCACAGGTCACAACAATGTCCATGAAAAAGAAATCAAATTAAATAGAAACACATTTATATATTACATTAAAAAAAGAGTTCATTGCTTATTCAGCAGTGCTTTGTCCTAACAACAACACTGAAAATGTTAATGTTTTTCCATGTGATCAATGGAACAGACCCATAAAAGCAATTATATAAGATATACACCAATAGATATTAGAACAGCTGTGTACTGAAAGTTCTGGGAATAGAAACATCAAATATTAAAACACTCACTGGTATCTGCCCAACTTGCTTGGTCAGGCAATAAAAGCAATTACAGATTAATTTTTGCATTGTAAGGAAAGGGAAAAAACTCTCGTTTGTGATGTTTATTTATTATTCAATAATATTCCACCATATCCCTAGTAACCAGAAGACATCTATAGACCACACAGACACAAATATTTGATATTCAGAAAGCATCAGCGAAGTTTCAAATAGGCATAATTTTTAAATGAAGCTTTACACTTCCAGAGAGTTGAAGAGACAGAACACAATGCTTTTGGCCCTTGTGTTTGGTAATCCAGTTACTAGGCAGTGAATCTAGACTTCTGATTCCATACGTAATACCTCAGTCATGTAATTTTTAAACACCAGCACTCAGCTAGAAGTGTCTCATTGCTAAAATCATAAGAGCTACCAGAAAACAAGTCAACTAGAAGAGAAAAGTGGAGCAGGGAACAAGGTGCTATAGCCAGTCTATTCACTAGGAATAAGCTCAAGGCAGGAAAGGAGAATCTAGCTACATAGTAAGATTGCTTTATCCTTCAGATACTCTCTACTTCTGAGCTCCTGTGGGGAGATCTTCTTACAGGAGGAAACATAGGTGTGGTTGAACTTATGGATATCTCCAAGGCCTGCTCTCTGCAAGCAGCAGAGATGTAAAATACACCAGATGTAAAATACTCTCTTGATTTATATGCACACTCAACGCTCCCTTTCTTCTCTAGAGGATGCTTGTCCTGAACAATACAAATATAAGCCATTCCATGTCAGATATTCCTGAGGCTTTTTCACTCCCTGGTGCTTTCACAAAGATAGCTTTTACTTTTCTATGAGAGAGGGAGTGCACAATTTAACACCTGTCTTTAAGAGTTTCATCTATAAGATCAATGTCCTAAGTTCAAACTCCAGTGAAGAATGCGATGTGAAATTGAAAGCATACGTTTGTTGGGGTTTTGCTTAATTAGGACCATATAGTTTTGCAGTTTACAGAATTGAGCTCTCGCTGATATACAGTCCACCCCATTTTCTCACATATCTTTTTTATTTTGGTATACATTAATTATACCAAAAGACATTTGGATGAACAAGAAAGTGTGCACTTATTACCCACCTGTCTCTTCTTCTGGTAATTCAAAATTTGTCATTGCTAAGACCCTGTTTGGTTTTTTTCAGACATTTGCATAATTTATCAATGAAGAAATATATTTCTTGCATGTCAAATCAAGTATTATCCTGACAGCAAATGGTCTACTTGCTTTATGTTTAAGCAATCTTCTGAAGCTTTGATTTTGCTACTAATGCAAGGCATCAGATCTCACTTAACTATCCTCTGCAGATGTAATTAAGTACTTCCAAATGTTTTGCTTAATTGCATTCCTTAATGTTCTGAGTGATGTTTTGCTCTTTTCCTTCAGTTACGAATTGCATTTATAGCTTCCAGTAATCCCATTTATCACTGCAATTTGCTTAGCTTGAAATGTGCTACATTAATTAGTTCTTTTCAAGTCTTTTAAAAGAAATGTCTGGAGATCATTAATTCTATATGGGCAATTTATTATTGCTTAAGAGAATTACATATTGCAGCCTGTTGCTCCTTTTAAAGAATTTCTTTCAGTATTTCCCTGTATAAAAATTATCTTACATGATCACCTTTTATAAACCCTCCCTAGTGAGTATCATTGTAAATTTTATGGTTATAAAAGGCTCCCAAGCATTCAACAACCCATTCCAAACAAACAGCATTAGAATTTTTTTTTGTAACTCTTAGTCTAAAATGAGTTCACAAAATTGTATATATGATAGGAATAAGCAGTTTCCATTATTTATTAGTATGTAATATGGTAATGATGAAGGTGTACCATGCAAACCAACACAATGAGATCAATAGTGGAATTGCTCTTTGCAAAGTTATTAATCTGGAGAAGACTGATTTTTGTCTTTCTTGAAATAAAACAAGAATACTAACCTCGCTCTCCATTCTTCTTTGTTTTCAGCATTCTGTCCTGGTAGCAGAGTTTGTAATCTTTATATTCCTGCTTCAAAGGCTTGTTCACATGCTTAATTTCCAACACATTAGTTGTCACATTGAGCTTAGTGCCTTTAAGCACAGGAGTAAGTCTTAGTAAGATTCACAATGTTATTAACAACGTGTTGACTCTGATCCAGGGGAATTTCTGAAGCCATCTGTTCCCTTCCTGAAGAGAAGATGAGAAGGATTGAGTATTCTAAAAGCTGTTGGAAAAAAACAACTCCTGAATCTATTGACATTCATACTGCTGTAATTCAAAGGAGATCTAGTAAATGGCAGAATAATGTAAATATTAAACTTGAAAATCAAGGTAATAATTAGATATGACTACTGTTACCTGTCTGAGGAAGATTAACAAAGGCATGGCTTTCAGCTTATACTGTAAATTTGAACTGTGAGGAGTTTCAATTGTTTGGGAAATTACCAGAGTATGAACTTCTATTTCTCAGAATAGAAATGGCACATATGTATTCCTGTCTAACATGCATGTTTAGAAGCCCTTGCTTATGCTCTGTGACAGTGAATTGATTAGTTTCTGTTCTATTAGTCTGCTCCTAAAGGAAAGGTTTCTCTGGTTTTTGGTTGGATTTTTTTTTGTTTGGTTGTTTGTTGGGTTTTTTTTTAATATGAAAAGAAATTAATATGGATATAAGTATCAGTAACTACTGGTTTGCCCTTTTACTTATTTTTGTTAATGTAATAACTAAAATTTTGTTGTTTGTCTACAAGTAAGGGAAAGAAACAAAGAAGAAATTGTTTAAAAAGAAAATTTCCTGGACTCTGTTATCAATCCTTTTAGATAATTATTTGAAAAATAACAACATTACAGCACAAAAATTACTTTTAAATGAGCCACCAGGGGATGAAAAGGTTTATTTGGGAGAAACATTATAATTCTGCTTATATACTTTAGATTTCACAGCCTAGAAGTAAGGAGGCTAAACAAAAATTCTTTATTCTCAAAGGACTTTTTGCAGATGGAATTCTATGAAAAAAAAATAAATTAGTAGAAATTATAGGTAATCACTTCCTGTAAAGCAATAATTTCTTGTGAAAAGAGGAATAATATATTATGAAAAAAATAGATTTTGTGAAAAACATACATGTTAAATGTATCTTTGAAGTTTAGAAGTTATTTAGCAGCTTAAAATCCTTTTTAAGTATCAGTAGTACTGTGAAGTTTGTTCATCTTCTTCAGCTAATTAATAAGAAAGTCAGTAGGTATTTACCACCTTTAAGAATCTTGACCTCTTTCTTCACCTGGACAGGCAAAGGGACTATATCATACATTTTGTGGATCTCAGGGAGACTTTCCGAATTGGTCTTGGCTTTGCAATATGAGAAGTGTTGCAATATTATGACACAATTTGAAGGCGCAACACACAGATTATACAGTTTGGGATATTAGGGATTTACTGGCTTTTACTTTAGATGGTTTGAAAGAAAGGCTTTTATTTTTGTGCCATTGATTATTAATATATAAATATGAATAACAAATTCCACTATGACATGCACATGACCATTCAAATAACAGGCAAATTCTGAATTACAAAGAAAACTGCCTCCACAAACATTTACATATCTCATTGACTTTATAAAAAACAAGACCCCTCTATAATATTTAACTGGAACTCTTCAGAAGTAAGTCCGGAATTGAATGATCACCAGGAAAAGACTATAAAAGAGAATCTGACTAGGAAAGAAAACTGGTCTTTATATAAGAAACAGAGCAAAGGATTAAGGAATTGATCAAGTATCAGAGTAAGATGAAATAATAATTCAACACAGAGCCCCTGGCCCTACTCCTCAGCCTTTTCTTACTCATGAAATTAGGAACTTGGTTCGATAAAGACACACTTATTTAGTTCTTACCTTGAATTTCCTTTGCAAGCTCATTACCAACTTTAACATAGTGCCGTTGTAGGCACCTCTTGTCTTTTTCCTGTGAGATAGAGAGAGAAGCAGCAGGCTGGGCAACAATAGGATATTCCAATTACTACTCTCTATACACAGTATCTAGCAATAATAGAATATTATTATGCTCTTCTTTCTATCTATTTTAAGAATGGATAAGATCTGCATCTCTGCAGAGGGTTTCCAAGCAGGTAGGTTTTTTCAGAGTAGAGTTAAAACTACATGACCTCCTGGAGTTCTTTCTAAACCTAAACTTTTATGATTATATCAGCTTTTTGAAGACTTACAGATTGTGCCTTGCTCAAAGTGGAATATTCTCTCATCACTTGGACAATGCTTGGGTAATAACTTAGGTTATGGATACCTTTTTAAATTAATATACCCAGCACCCTTCTTGACCTTTAGATATTTTGCCATTATCCTGCCTGACATGAGAAACAGTTTTACATCTTTCTGCCTCAGCAGCATGCCATTACTATCAGAAATTTCTCACAGTTAACAGAAATTAAAGGAAAGAAGATTGTCAACATGTATTTTGCTGTGATTTACAATACTTACGTATTTTAATGGCAACACAGAAAATTGAGGTAATATAAATACTCCCAGCCAAGAAAATTACTAATTGCTAGTGTTTCCAGTATATGCATTTTTAAAGATTAATGGGCTTACAGTCATGTTACCAGCTAATCTTGATTTTTTTGTGCTTAAGGCTGTACCTATGCAACTACAACTGTCAGTATTTGTCAGCCACAGCCTCCAGTAAAATTTTTAAAACACACATGCTTTGCAAACCACCTCGAACAGCTTTCAGACTATCACTGATCCACAGTCTGGAAAAAGGCTACTTCTTTTCATTGACTGTAGAAATTTATATATATATCCTGATATAAACACTGTCAGTGTAGTTCTAAATGTCCATATGGTTTTAAGAATTACAAGCAACAGAGTATCTAAGCTAAAATGTAGTTATCCTATGTGGATCTTGTATAATACATTTCCTTAAACCATTTCCCAGGATTGTAACAGGTCAATAAAATTCAGACTTAAAAGAATTAGAAATGCTCACTGTTCAGAAATGATGATTTTCCACCTAACTATATCATAATACATTTTCCTTGTGGAAAAAACACTGTAGTATTACAGAGAAATTATACAGTGTTGTGTGCAATTTCATTATTGTATTACGCAGTTCAGTATTTCATCTAGTCTCTTACAACTCCGAGATACAGATTCTGTTTAAAGAAACAACTGCACTACTGCCTTAAAAGGCTAGAAATATTTTGACCTAGATACTACTCTAAGTTCCTTTCCTTCATAGCAGAAGAACTATCTTCTCCCATACATTTACATACTCCTACAACATAAGGTTGACTTAAAAGTTAAGCATTGTGGTAAGATTATATTATTTTTGCTTCAAACTTTCTGGCCTTCAGAATAGTAAACATCAGCTGAGAATGGCTTTGCAAACTGCAGAAATATCAAGTTAAGTCTCAGGCACTGTAAATGCACTGAGTACTGTCAACTTGAAATCCCTTTCAGTTTGTCAGTTCAGTTCAAGAAACCATATTGATTTCAATAATCTTTTATTTCAGTACCCTCTTTTTAACATACCTATTAGGACAGAAAACAATCATTTAGATATTTTATAGCAATTTAACTATAATGAACTTTTCCCTTCTCAGTCAGATATAGGAATTATGACAACACAGATCTGCATACTGTGTAAGACAGAAGTACTATCATCAGCACTTCTATCACCTTTCTACCAAGTGACAAGGAATGTTGAATAATCCATGAATTTCAGCACTGTTCTTTTGAACTGACACAAATGGAGGACAGAAAGATAGCATAAAGATAATAAATAAACTATGTATCTGTATGTCAACAGGTCTTTTATTTTTTAGGAACATGAAAACAGTAGAGGATTTTTGGGGTTTTCTTAGTGTGTTAAAGATTGATACACTTTGTTTAGGAGACACTTTGTTAGTTTGATGATAAGAGATACAGTCTACCTGTGTGGAAAATTAAGTGCATTTTAGCAGGTCAGATTAATGTATTTATTATTAATGGCCAGTAAATCCTCATAAATATCTTAAAAGAATCCATTGAGGATAATTTTAATAAAAATTTTAGAATTTTGTGAAATTAAAAAAAAAATAAAAATTAGAAGTTTAATTCTGTGTCATTTTACCTTTCTCTTTCCTGTCTGGACTTCCTCAAACTTTTTTCCATAAAGACTCATCTTTCTGAATTGCACCCTGTAGCAATTACAATCTCCTCACTCATGCTCACCAATATTTTCTGTATGATATTCCATCCTTTCCTCTAGCTGTCTATTTCTGCAATAAGCTCTTTGGCAAAAACTGCCTGTTTGTGTTTATGCACCACCTAGCAAAAAGAGGAGTTAGTTCTTCGTTTGCCTCTTTAGGAACTGCTGTGATATATAAGATTATTAAAATGACAGATTTTCAAAACTGAATCAGCAGTAAGTAATGATAACTAAATAGAGGGGGAGAAGTTTAGCAGCCTTCTTGCAAGACTGATGACATTGTTACCTATTTAATCACTGTTGCAACATAAGCCATTAGTCATTAATCTGCAAACAAGGAAGTCAGGCTACACTTATGAACAGGAAAATTGATTATTTCTTGGAAATCAGTAATTCTGAAAAAAACCTAGAGGCTATAGGGGATAAGCCACTGAACACAGGGTCAAGTACAGTACCATGGGAAACAAGGCTGAGGACATACAGCCAAGATAGTGGGTCAGAGTGAGACCATGTGTGGGAACAGCACTCACATGCTGTTAATAGGTTGCACACTACAAAGAGACTGAAAGAGAAAAAAGTAGGCTAAATTGAGTTACTTAAGGACCTCACTTTATATGGCAGAAAAAGCCCTCTAACTTTAAAGATTACTAGAAAATTACATTTTACAGAAGAATTTTGTGTGCAAAAGTGCTCCTAACTGTGTCAGAGAAACACTAGCATTCTCAAACAGAGAAATTAAAACAAAACAATAAAATTATATACACTTTATTAAAGCACATGTGATTAGCTATTAGAATATTTCCCTACAAAGGAAAGATGAAAATTCAGGTATGAGACCATGATAGATATGTTCTAGCATAAATACAAGTTAACTTCTTTTCAGGCACAATATACTGGATTCAATATATGAATACTGAGTAAATCTCAATTATTTCTCATTTGTACCGGATTAATGATATCAAATTTTTCCAGGTCAGAAACATAACTTGGTTGATTTCAGGAAGGGATGCACAGTGACGCCACATAAGAAAGATAAAAAGATATTAGAAAGCGACCAAAGGAAGGATACAAAGGTGGTGAAGAGTCTTGAGGGAAAGCCGCATGAGGAGCAGCTGAGGCCACTTTGTCTGTTCAGCCGGGGAAAGAGGAGACTGAGGAGAGACTTCATAGCATTCTGTAGCTTCCTCATGAGGTGAAGGGGTGGAGCAGGAACCTACTTCTTCTCTATGGTGACCAGTGACAGCACAAAGCTGAGTCAGGGGAGATTTAGGTTAGATATTAGTAAAAGGTTCTTCACCTGGAAGCACTGGAACAGACTCCCAAAGGAAGCGGTCACAGCACCAAGCTTTTCTGAGTTCAAGAAGGATTTGGACAATACTGTCAGGCACAAGGTATGACTCGGGATAGTCTTCTGCAGGGCCAGGATTTGGACTTTGATGGTCTTTGCAAGTCCCCTCCCACTCAAGACATTCTATGATTCTATGACCATCTTCATATGATCAGTTTCACAAGAGCTCAAGGGTCAAGGTTACCTGTCTGCCTGGATGCCAGACTGATCGCATCAAGAACAGACAGTAAGGAGAGTACATGCTAAAATTGTGAGACTTATTGCATCTGCAGAGAGGCTTCATGCACTTGTGAGATGTTCTACTCCACAGCTACTTCAGCCACTCAACAGTACACAGGAATCCATAGACAACCTTGCAATGGCAGTCAGACTGCTGCCACCAAAGCCTCTGGACTGACATTGCTCAAGAAATATTCAAGAGAGAGGGTGTTATAGTTTCAAGACTCGGAATTCCTTCCTAAAAGCTTGGAGGCAATGCCTTAGTCTGTAAAGATGGTTAACACAGGGTGAGATGAATATTCATATCCTGATGTTAATTGCTTAGCTAGGGCCTTTTATTCTGGTCTCTCCCCAGGCCGGGAGGAGGAGGGAGAACGGCTTGGGGAGGCATGGGGGAAGTGGCGGGGGCTTCTGCACTTTGCGCAGGTCAGGAGCTCAGTGAATGGGAGAGTGAGCGAGGCGGAGACACAGCGGTGTCCAGCATCACTGGATAACTGAGACTCTGCCTTCCCATCCCTGACTCAACCGTTTTCATCCGTCGTCGACCGTGGGCATTGAGGGAGCTGCCATGGAGAGGAGAGAGAGAGCGTGCCTGTTTCCTGTACTTCAGAGATAGGTCTCCTTCTGCTGCTCTCGTCATCGACATCACTGTAGCTGACCTGATGACTGTGCTCCTGCCATCCCCTGGGAGAGAGACCAGCAGCTGAGGCACGACATCACCTCCTGCTGTCCTTAGATACCATTGCAGTCCTTTTTTTTGGGGTAGCCAAAAGACCTTTTAACTGTTTGCCTTGTCATTTGGGGTGGGGGGAGGTTTATTGGTGTTTGGTGTTGGTGTTTGGTCCTTTCTGGATATACATATATATGTATTGTGGTTAAGAACTGTTATCTTTTTTCATATATATATTAAAAGGAGAGGGATTATTTCTTGGTCAACATAGATATCTTAGTTCTCCCCTTGAACTAAGACAGAGAGTGCTCAGAAGAAGCCCATGAACTGAACTACTTGTTTGATCAGAATGTGACCCTCCTAAATCCTCTAATTACATAGCTAAATGGTCATATATTGTCTTACATTCAGCCTTATCCAGACAGCATTTTTCCCTAGAATTTTAACTTCAAGCATAGTCATATATAAATTAAGTGCTAATGATTGAGAATTTCTGATCTCTCTTGTGATTATTTAGTCACAACACAAGACTTGATATCCTCTTGAGACATAAGTACCTATAAGCAGTTACAAGTACATACAGACGCCCAGGGGTGGCTCTTGTCCAGTTCCACAGATGATAAATCTAGAGTATATATTCTGTAGTACAACACAAATTTCTTGGGCATAACATGCAGTTGAGCAGTTTCACCTTGGCAGCCTTACAGAAAGCTCACTCTCGTCAACATTGGGTAGACAGAATCACAGATATCATCTTCAGTAAATGTTAAACAAAAGGCCAGAGCCTATACATTATTGTTGAAGCCTGAACTTGTACAACAGAAGTCCTGGAGTTGATAGCTGACAAAGCTAAAAAGACAATAACAACAGAAAATACCACTTTGCTCATTTAATTGTTTTGTTGCAAATTCATGTTTAAAAAATTTTAAAAAGTGAAAAAATTGTGCATTGCTGTGAAAATGCATTCAGAAATAGAGTCAAGGAAGAAAAAAAAATACTTTTTGTTTAAATAACAGTGATTTTCCTACCAGAAAAGCACATGGATGGGACAAAACCTTTAATTTTGGTGCCAAACTAAATAGATTTAGTACTGGAAAATAACCTGAAGTCTTCAAAAAAACTTATATTAGACTTTCAAAATTACAATTGTAATCGAACCTTTTTCCAGAAGGCTTCTTAAGAAATTTTGCTTCACAAGACCTACATCTAATTCTGAGACATTAGAAGAATTAGTCATGTCTCAAAAAATATTTTGCTTTATAGAAATATAATATTTCCATAATAAATTTTATCATGCTATTATACCCTTTAATACTTTAAGATATTTCAAGATAAAACTTAGATGAGAAATTCAATTGCTCACAGCATTTCACATCTTGCATTGCAATATCTACAGATTCTTTAGCACTGTGGAATAATGTTCAGATTTTTAAAGAAAATTTCTGAAAATACATTCCTATATTGTGTCATTATTAATGTTGTAGGCACACCACAGAAAGGTAGGAATTGCTAGGGATTAATGGCATAGTATTTAAAAAACATGTCTAAGACCTCAGTTGATGCATTTGCGCCTTAAAAGCAGCAATGAATTGTTTTTATTTTCCAATAAGTAAAGATTAAACAGCTTCCAAAATATATGTATCATTTCCAAAACTACAATCTTTGATATATGCAAACTGAATGTGGAAAAAAAGTAAGAAATTTGTTTACACAGTTGTTCAGCAAGGAGGGGTTCTTTCAGAAACTGTTGAAATGGATAACACATGAAACTACATAGAAAAGACCCCCTGAGGTCATTGAGTATGACTATTAATCCAGCAATGCCAAATCCACCACTAAACCTTGTCCTTAGGTACTATGACTACACATCTTTTAAATACCTCCAGGAGTGGTGACTCAACCACTTTCCTGGACAGTTTGCACTGCATTTCTAGTGGACATCTGGAAGTTGAGGTCCCCCATGAGATTTCTCTCAGCTGCTTATACAATACTTTGTCTGCCTTTTCGTCTTCATTGGGTGGTCTGCCATTCTGAGGCACATTCGTGGTTTCTAACATGTTACTAACTCTTGTGTCTTTGCTGCCACATGAATCTCCTACTTCCACAAAGATGACAGACCAAAGGACCTCACTAGAACATTATACCTCAAACATTGGTATGCCCCTCCCAGACTTATTTCTAGAGACCCTGTTTTCGTCCCTTCAAATCTGGTTTAAAGTTTTTCAATGAGCCCTGGCTCCTGTGAAAAGATCCTTTTTTGCCTTTTGACACAAGTGTACTCCACTTGTTGCCAACGTGCCTGGTTTTGTGTAGACTGATCTTGACCAAAAAGCCCAAAATTTTGCTGGTGACACCAGGCCCAGAGAGAGGAATTGGTCTGCTGGCTCTTCTTGTTTCTTCCCACATCGTTCCCTGCAACTGGAAGGGTAAAGGAGAACACGCACCCCACAAACACCATTTCACCTGGTTATTGCTCACAAAGACTTGCACAGCTCTTTTGAGAATCACTAAGCTGGATCATTACTGTCTCAGCGTCTCACCTAAAATATATAAGAACAACATGGGCAAATTTTAAAGGGGGAATGTGCTTCGGGTGGATGTAAGAATTGAAATGATGATTCATGTCTGGAAAACTGCATTTGAAATATCAGGTGCTTGAAAATGGATGTGCAAATAAGTGGAAAAGGAGTATTGGAGAGTAAAGAGCTACAAGCACGTAAGCAAATTATCCACAAGAACCAATGGCTGAAAATAGGCCCATTCAGACCAGAAGCAAGACTACCTTTTAAATGAAATAATTATTTTTTTTTATTTTTTAGTAATCTCTTAGGTTTCCATCTGGCTGAATTCATTATGTCTTTTTAAATATTTTCTAGAAGATAAAACCAGAAGTTACAGGTTAGACACAAGAGTATTTGGGTAAGAGACTGTATGATCCAAAGGGCCCCTCTGACCCCAACTGTAATGATTTCATAAAAAGTGTGTATTTTGCTTCAACAATCAGTAATGGCCAAAATATTTGTGTGAAAAGCACACTAACAATACAATTAGGCCATAATGTCCAGCTATGAAAAAATTCATGCAAATTGAGTATGATTTTTTGAAATGCGGACATGAGTGAGTATAGTCTAACAGGTGCTCCTATAATTAACTGCACATTCTCAATGAAATATGACATAATTTTGAGCAGTATTACCTCCCATTGTAATTTTCACAGATCTCAGGAATCTAAAATAACCATTTTGGTTAAAATAGTACAGTGTTCTTATTTTAATTTACTTGTAAGTATACTCACGAGACTGTTCTCTTCATCCAGCTCATGCATTGACATTTGACTGTACTACTGAGTTTTACACATGTTGCTTCCCTTCTAATGTTCCTCAACAACATGGGGGAAGGCAAATGAGGAAAAAAAGCTTTATTACTTGAATATGATATATGATATTTAAATCATCACTACATACTAAATACTTTCAAACTATATCAGGCTTAGATATTCTGGTTTGATTTCTTTTAACTTCTAGTGGTTTTACTCTGTTTTCTTTAAGTTTCTTTTTACTAAAGTAAGAGGGAAGTGGTACAAATATGTCTACGAATGCACCTAGGTCTATAAACTTCAGGAATTCAGTTAAAATCTATCAGTATTTGAGTGTATCTCACCAGCATGTAGCAGGAGAAGCAAAAAGCCAACATAAGGAGTAAAACCAGTTTCTTCCTACTGCTTCACAGGGATTTGATGAACTTGACTTTTCCTTAGAACAGGGCAAACACATGAAATAGTAATATCAGAATGCAAATACTCAAGGGACTCGAACAAAACACACTTGAACTCAAAAGAAAGCTACTACTTGTCGTTAGTTAACCACAGAACTAGCTGTGTACAGAAAAAAAAAAAAAAGCTGTTTTCAGAAGAGACTGAAAGACAGAGGAAAATGTCAAGCACATAGAACTGCAAGAGCTTGAGAAGACTCCATGGCCTACAGAGTGGTCAAGCATGCTCTGCTTTCTCAGCAGAAATGCATCTATAGGCATTCTGTTCTTTCATTTCTCCTCTCTTTCACCCCCAAAATAGTGACTGAATTTCAAAATTTTATAAAGTCTACATTTCAATTCCTATACTAAACCCAGAAATAAACCATATCATAATTTTTGACATAAACCAACCCTGAACTGCCTGTCTGATACAGAGACTTTTGGAACCAGTATTAGTCACAGGACATAAAAGATAAGCATCACAACAATGCTAGTACTGGGAAGGGTGTGACATGGTGGATCTGCAGATTAAGGGAATGCCTAGAGATGTAAGACTAGAGACAGTACTTGAATTCTGCTCTGACACATAACTTGGGCACTCATGCAGTAGCTTAAAATAAAAAAATGCAGATGTTTTGAAGGGTCTTGCAAGGAAAACCTTTGCCAGTATTAAAAGAAAAAAGAATCTAGTTATCTTTAATAATGTATAATGAAATATGAAATTTGTACAAAATGTATCTTGCTACTGAGCTCCAAATCTATGAGAGAAAATAAGGCTCCCAATGTTAAGATCAAGTTTGTATGTTAAGACTAAATCTAATGAAAGATTCATTTTAATACTTTTCTCTGTATTAAAGGAACTTCTTTAGCCTACAATCAGCTCTAAAATCACAATAATTTCTTCCTAGTACCATTTTGATACCAATGAATTATTCTATGTAGCAGCTCTAGGTTTGCATAGAGATGTCCATGATGGATGCTGCAATACATTTTGCTCTTCTTATTTTCGTCTATTACTTTGAAAACTGGGATTCATATATTCTGATATCCCATCTCTCTAAAGTCATTATAAGCCGTAGAATATGACATGTTTTGGACTCCAAGGCAAATTTATTTTTTTTATTTTTCCAACCTCTCAAAATTACACCTTACAAAATGGGCAAAGGGAATACAAACAAGCCCAGATGTGGCAGCATTAACAGCTAAACATTGAGGAATCAAATCCGTTCTCTAATTTGAATTCAAAGTTACTCTTTTTATTTCAATTGGTTCACTGCAGTATGACTAAGACAGAGTCTATCCCAAAGAAAAGCTTATCAAGTTTGTTTGTCAAAAGCTTCAATCACCACCCCTCTAATTCTTACTATTAGAAAATAAGCTTCATTATTACTTTCTTGCTTTCATTTGTTTTTTAAATTTAATAGTAAGTTGCCCAGAAACTGTCAATAATATCTTTCTTCTAGATGCTTTTTGAGTGCTAGTTTATGGTAAAGTTATTGAACAATAACCAATTATACTGAGTAACAAGCAAGTCATTCTGCTGAGATAATAATTACAGACTGCAATTGGTACTACAGGTAGTGAAATAGCAGTGGCCCGATCCATTGCATGACAGTTTTCAGTAGATTTCAATCAACTCAACTGAAAATCAATGCTCTTAGGCCCTTACAGTTATTGTTTTTTTGATAATAGCAAATGCCTCTTGTGGCAAAGAATGGTCATGGCAGTACAGTTATGATAACATCTAAATTTAATGTTGATCTTGAGGCTGGTAATACTCTCCTTCTGTGATGCGAGACCCGAAAAAGGGGGAGGGACAGGCTATGAACTCAGCTGTGGTCTGGTGTTATTGCCTCCTAGCCAGAGTAACAGTAACTGGGTGAGTTTCCTTCTCTGTGCACTTTTGGTCTAAAAACATCACCCTAAATCAAAGGCAGATTATTTTACTTGGCTTTGAACTGAAACAGCAGAGGAAGAGCACTCATCCATAGACCATAAGCTCCATAAGACCATCCATACAAGACCATAAGCTGATACAAGACCCTTCAGCTCAGGCAGGAGATGGCTTTTGCAATGCTTTTTTCTGTGTTGCTGGGAGTTCTGTGAGACCTGGAGAAGTCACGGTGATCTGGGCCTTTAAACATGTTACCTGAGCAAACAGACATTGATTCCCAGCACCAGCATGGGCTCCAGCCACAGCCTGACCTCTCCATACAGATGTTTCTACACAATTTATTGTTGAGGAAACTGCTGTGTCTCACCAGTTTGATTAATGTTCTGATATATAACCTGAAACAAGAGCATTAAAAAACACCCAAAGCAAATACATTATTTCAATGAACAACATTTGCTTGGGTTTATGATGTCTTTCTTTCTCTGATATTTAGCTGTCCACAACCAATACAGCATGTGAATAATTTTTATCCCAATGGGATGCGTAATGAATATATTACCAGAGCTATTAAGCTAAGTTATACAACTGGAAAATATAGACATACTGTATGCCAAGCTACCCTTCCTCAGGCAACCTCCTACAGCCAAAGCTTGTTAGTTCTTGTCAATTCACTTTGAAAAGATACTTCTTCCCAGCCTTTCCCTTTCTTTTATCTTCAACCAAAGAATAACCAAACTCTTAAGACCAAACTACTAATAGCACATCATTAATGTATTAGTACACTGGCTTTCTTCAGTTCAGATCTGACTTTGAATTGTTCAAAAAGAATATTATTACTGAAATTTTAAATTTCAGTTAGTAGCTGAATATACTGAAATGTTTTAAAGAGGAAAAAGAACTTTTCAGCACATTTTAAACACTTTCTTAGCCTACATGAAGGGAAAAGAAAGACCAGAAGGAAAGTGACAGCAAAACTTAATACACACAACTCATCAAAACCCAGAACACAAGACCAAAGTTTAGGTGATTAAATGCTAATTAGACAATTAAAATAATTTTAGATATAAACAACAGATTGCATTACTGGGAGCAGCTAGGAAGATTTTGGCTCCTCAGCAGTTCCAGAGCTATGACTGGAAAACAAAAAAACCCAGAGGCAGTATTAGCTGGGATAGAAACCATCCTCCTGTAACAAATCTGAGAAATAGGACAAAGAAGGGCAGGAAATACTCTGTTCTGCATTTTTTTTCTCCCAGTCTTAGTATTTTTAAACCCTGGAGTCAGCAGCTGTCTCCCAGTGAAACTCTTGCACCTCAAGAGAGACTCATGAAGTTGGCCTTATTCTTCACATAATCAGATGGGAAATGGGAGTAGGGAAGCATGTTGAAGGACAGGAAAAGACCTGGCAAAGAAGAGAAGAGTTCATGTTTACTAGAAGAGTTGATGTTTGCTGTATTCTTTTCTACAGAGTTTTAGATGCCATAATAAGGGCAGATTTGAGAAAACTACAGATGTTTTTGGACCATGAACAATCAGATGCTTACTCAATTTTGTAACAGAATGGTTAAATTCAACTCTAAATCCTCTTCAGTACCTTTTCCAGTTCTCATCTATCTTATTTTGTCTTCTCAGGAATTTAATGAGGATTGTGAATGCATATCTAATTAGCCTAGTGAGTTTTCTGAAGGAAAGAAAAGGTCTTGGAGGCAGGAATACAGAGGAACAAGGGAAAAGTCTGAAGAAATCTGAATACTAAATAATTACGAAATTCAGTAGAAAGGGCACAGTAGATTATGAAAAGAAGAGAGATTCCTTCAAACCTCTTAATCCTACAGTGGTGTGTATGTGCCAAAAACAGCAGTAAGCATCATCCAAAGCCTTGGATGTAAATTTATACTTATTACAGCAAACTTGATGTATATTCCTGGTATACCCATCACCTCTGTTCCCACCCTTCATTTTTCTGCCAGTATCACAAGATAATTTTTTTCTCACTTTGCTATATTTATAGATTGCCTTATCATTGGGGGGTTTATACCTATATTGTCCTAAAAAACATTTCTGAATCACCATCCCTGGAGATGTGTGACACTTCATGACACGAGTTAGTGGTGGATTTGACAGTGCTGGGTTTATAGCTGGACTTGATCATCTTAGGGGTCTTTTTCAACCTAAATGATTCTGTGATTCTATGACTTTTTGTTAGCAGAAAAGTTGTGAATCAGAATGATTTTTACTCAAATATGACAGGTTTCATATCCTGAAGCTGTATTTGTGAAGCAATGAATTTCAACCTTTTTCAGCTTACAGACCTGTAAATATTTCCCAAGACAGCTGTGGAATCTAGTTCTGCAAATTTAATATAAAGACAATTTTGAACATGTCCTACAGATTTCCACATACCAAAGATAAAAAAATTGAAAACCTCAGACTTACCCCCTAGAAAAGCTGATCAATAAATCTGATCACCAAAGGGTGCAGTGGTGAATTTTAGAATGAGATATCCGCTGCTGCAGCTACTGCCCCTCTCACAACCAGCCCAGAACATGCTTTTTTCAGGTATTTTTTTCACATAAATGCTAAAGGCACTAAAAAAGAAGGAAGTATATAAGCCTCCTAATACAGCAGTCACTACCTACATACAATATTGTCACCATAATTACTTGCCATAACTGAATTGCACTATCTCATAGCATCATGGAATGGTTTGAGTTGAAAGGAATCTTAAGGATCATCTAGTTCCAATTACCCCACCATGGGTGCAGACAGCTTCCACTACACCAGGTTTCCCAAGGCCCAATCCAACCTGTCCTTGCCCACTTACAGGGACAAGGAATCCACAACTTCTCTAGACAACCTATTCCAGTGTGTCACCATCCTCACAGTAAAGAATTCTTCACAAATATGTAGTCTAAACCCACCCTCTTTCAGTTTAAAAGCATTCTCCCTCTTCCTATCACTACACACCCTTGTAAAAAGTCCCGCCTTCTTGCAGACTCCCTTCAGGTACTGGAAGGTATCAAGCTATGAAGTCTCCCCAGAGTCTTCTCCTCTCCAAGCTGAACAGATCAAACTCTATCAGCCTGTCTTCTCCACAAAAACAAAACAAACAAACAAACAAAGCAGAATTTGCAAAAGAGCTTAGATGTTTACAGTTCTTTTTATGAAAAGCAAATTCTTCAGCTTGAAAGACTGCTGGAAAGATCAGCAGATGGTGCTTTGTACAACCAGGCTGGATATGGCTAATAGCCAAAATGGCTAGCAGTTTACAGCGAGGTTCTTAAATTTATACTTTCTGTTATTCATGGAGCATACAACCTCAGCTGATTGAACAGCCACTTGAAATACTTTTCTGTCATGTTAAGCATACACAGAATCTGTGCCTGATGTACAAACAGTTCTTTCAAAATTCGGAGAAAGAGAAGCAAAGAAGAACGATGAGCAGGACTATTTTTGATGGAAGTTAACAGACAAACACAGACTGGAAAGCTTCCTGCTGTGCCCCAAAAGCCAGCTCACTTAACCTTTGCAGTGTTCTAGGCTTTTCCCTTTAGAAAAGCCTAAAAGAAGGTAGCTGTGCCTAGAAACCCCACTGTGTCCATGAAGAAAATTACTCATGCAGCATACTGTAGGAATTCAGACATACGGCGTGACCTTCTGAATTAGGAAGCAATTGCTGAGAATTCAACAAACAAACTACTGAACTTCTTGTAGAACTTGTGCCTTTGAACATGCAGAGGCAGGGCAATATTATGATTAAGAAGTTGCAACGTATAACCTACACACTAGACAACACAGTCTGTATGCATTCAGCATTATGCCTGACTGTTTTTGATGACAGAAATTATCTTTCTCCTTTTAGATAAGAAGAACAAAACCAGATAGAATAGAAATAGTACTCTATTTCTTCCTTCAAATCAATTTTAAAGTCAAGTAAGTTCAAAGCAATAGATTCAAGATTCCCCCATGGAAATCATTTTTAGGCAGGGATGGCAGTGTGAGTGAATTTTTAGCACCAGAGAGATCAATAACTGAATGAGGTGACAATCTGTGAATGCAACAGGTAAAAAAAAAGATGAAACTAAAGTCAGTGGGTACTTGGAGGAATAGAAAGACAGGTCTGCAGGAAGATAGGTCTGCATGTGTGCACACAGGTCCTCACGCTAAGTCACATGAGTTTCATGGGAGCTGAAAACATTCCCTTGTGTTAACCATTGTCACACTGAAACTATGCACACAGATACGTAAGCAAAGGAGGACTGGATGTGGCAGCTCAAGAAATGTGAAACATGTCACTAGTGTTTCTGGTATGCAGTGGTACAAGCAGAACTAAATCTTAGGTAGTCGTATTGATCATAAGTCTGTCATCTATTTTCCCCTGAACTTTTTACTTTTTTGGCCAATTTTAGCTATTTTTGATATTAGGATAGAGCTTTACAGGTCCTTGCTAGCATCGGGGGAAAAAAAATACAAAAAACAGGTAGTTAAGCAGAAGCCCCAAAGGAAAAAACAAGTTGTAGCCTAAGCCCAACAAAATTGTTTGACAATAGAAAACCTAAATCTGGCTTTTTAAGTTCTTCCAGTTGTAAACTATTTACATGCTAACTTAATATGAAAAAATATATCTTTCTCTTAATATGTAAAAACATGCAGACACTTAGACCATGTCTGAAAAAAAATTAGCAGTCACAAAATCTTCTTTGAAAACATGGTTTTCTTACAAATATTTTGTGCTACATATGCTATTTTGCATTTTATATGAGTGACTAGTTGTGTTCAATATATCCTAAAATACATGTATAATATACATCTAACTAAAGAAATAATACAGACATGCTTGCAGATGTTAAACACCTTCAGATTTATAGGAACTATGCTGCATTTTTTCTCATATACTTCACATGTCTATACTTCTCACATTAATTATAAGCTTGTTTGAGGAAGAAAAAAAACATTACATGGGATGACAATAAACTTCACAGCCAATGTTTAATGGCATTGTAAAAGCATACATGTAAAAAAGTTGAAGAATTTTCATAATAAATCTTAGAATTATAGTTCTGAATTTTACTTTAATGAACATAATTAAATCTAGTAGCTCCTTTTAGAAATACTATACTTCAGCTGGAAAAGGAGCTTAATCTGGAGTTTAGAAATACCACAGAAATAATACATCTGCATTAAATCAAAATGACAGCAAAAATGCATCCCATTCCAGAAGTATCATTGGCTTGTGTTCCTGGCCAAATTCCAGTTTAGAGATTATGTTCTTTTTATATGTCTTTCAATACACCAAAAAAACTTAAAGGCGTATGTGTCACTCATAGCTGATGTACATGTCTTGTACTGTCTCTCTGCACGGGCATAAATTGCATCTCCAATGGGGGGTTCTCCCCCTGCCCCCACCACCCCCGCTCTGTTTACCTAGGAGAGATATTTTATAGATTAAAATAATCTGTACAACACAAATTTCACATGCATATACATACACTTGACTTTATGCCAGACTTCATACTTTTCTTTCCTTGCCAGGAAGAACAACTAAATCAAGTGGTGTACCTGTGCCATAACATTTCCTTGTGTCATGCCAGACTTTATACTACCACTGCATCACCTCTTCTTGTGCTAGGCTGGCTTGCCACTTTGCAGATTCAGGAAGCCCAGGACAAGCTGCAGCACCATGCCAGTGTATGGAAAGATGAGGCTTCTCCTAAAGAACCCTCTCGCTATCGGTAACACCCCATCATGTAATCCATCATACAGTTATGTTCCCATCATGTGGCCAACATTGGAGTAGAGGAGAGATCTGTAATTTACATTTTTCCATACAATATATTCTGTTTCAATGTGGTAACATCGAAAAATGTGGTCTAGGGGGAGAAGTCACACCCTTGAAATCACGTGATGCTCCCTAATGGTCAAATATTATGAAATGGTGAATAATTCAAGTTCATGATTTTTGTTCAAGTCAAACACAAGAACTGGGTTCTCAGTGCTTTCTTAGGTCTCCATTATGGACTTCTGTCCTCAATGAATTAAGCAGACAACTGTAAAATTACTCTAGTGCTCCCTGATTATCAAATAAGGCACGTACACTAATGAAATGAATTCACAGATGAACAGGCAAAAGTCAGTAGAAATGTCTTAGTCAAACTGCTGTTTGTGCCACCATAATCAAACAAGCAAATAACCTGACTCTACACACAGCATGAAGAACATATCTTGAAAACACATACTTTAAACTAATCATTTGAAAACAAACTCAACAGCCCCACATATGGATTATGTAAAAAACAATCACAAGATAAGAATGCTTTAAAAGTTAATGATCACAGACTTTGCAGACTTTTTTTGTGACTTTAGCTTCACATACTGTTTGTGCTATTTTCTTCATTTTTCTGTTGTTGTTTGGTTATTTTTTTTCAGAAAGAAGAATATTATCTACATTTAAATAGTAGATTAAAGAAAAGAATAAATATCAGTTTGACCATAATAATATAATAAATATGCTTTGTGGTTGTATTACAATGCAAAGGTAATGCTTTTGATTCCACATAACACAGCAGTACTTTCTAATGCAATGGATAATATCTAATGCATGTTAAATATCACCATCTTGCAAAAGATTCAAACCTAGTGATTTTTATCTTCCATTATTGTCTTGAGTCATGTAAAGCCTGTGTTTCATTTGCTTAAACAGTGTCAATTTAATATGTTGAATTTATCCTAATAAGCTTTATATGATTGTATACCCATGAGGACAGCCACCTTTGTTCTGCAGGAGAACAGACATATAAAATTAACTATATCATATCAGAAAGGGCACTTCTGCAATATCATTTTATTTGTGTCCTCTAATTTTGCAATTCCTTTCATTACCCAACCCCAAATAACCTCAAATTCCCAAGTCACCTGTGTAGTGGTGCAGCCAGAAGATTACTGAAGGGTTTGTGATCCACATGTTTGATTCTTTCTCACATACATAGATTTCACACTGAATAGTTTATGAGCACTTATCAACCAACTATGGTAGAGTGTTCATGCTTACTCAAGTGCATAATTCTGGACCATGGATACTGTGCAACTGCTCTATGCCATAATTAATCCATGTAAAATGATCCAAATGGAACAGTTTGTCCAGTGCTGCAGCAGGTATTCCCAGCATCAAACAGAATAAAAGATTGCTAACACCTTTTCTATAGTTTCCATTATTTACTCAATAAATTAGTTTACCAGTTTTGAGTGACAGTGCTTTTCTTAGTGAGATCCTAAAAGAGCCGACATCTGCTCACTAGAAAATAATTAGAAATAAGTGTTAAATAAAACAAGTGTTGAATGAAAACAGATAACAGTATAAAAAGGCCATAATTGGACCTAAAGTAACTTTTTTTTGTTGTTGTTTTGTGACTTGCAGTCTTTATTTCAAAAAGTCACATAAGCAACAGGAAGTTATCTTTTATATTTGGGTTCCTGGTTCTACCCTAGAGTAATGTATATTTAATTGCTGTTGTTCTTCAATTGTAGAACTTGAAATAGATAACATGTATTGACTTCTTAAACACAACCCACATGATACTGAACTAGTAGGAGGCCCTAGTCAGAAGTTTCTGCACTAATTGAAGTAGCCTCTCCAAAGATTTGCAGAAAACTGTAGTAAACATTCCTGGATTGTTCTGAATTTAACATATACTGTCTTTAATTGTATCAGTTTTTTATTTAACCAGCTTCTACTTTAAGCAGTTTAAAAATAAAAACCCCAAAACAAAGCCAGAGAACATATTTACGAAGATCACAAAAAATACTGGACTAATTTTGAATTTGTTTTTTTCATGCCTTGTAGGCCACTACCTGATAGGATTTCACAGACATAGACTAGAATAGAAATTAATCAACCATAAACCTCTACCTTGGGATGTCGGATATCTGTCTGTCAGCTGAACTTTGAACCATGCTTTGAATTCCACTAATCCTTACTCACATTTATATATGCTGCAATTTACTTTAAACATGCTATTTTAAACATTCTACAGAATTTCCAACACCGTGCTTTGTAAATAAATTCAGCATACCATTTATGCTAGTAACATAAAAGCTAATATATTTCATTTCCCCATTAATGATGGCATTCTTTAGTCAAATAAGCCACATCCTGCTTCCAGTTCAGTTAACACATTTTTCTGTTGATTAGAAAGATGTGTCAGATGTTTTCAAAGACTTAAAAGAACATTTATCCAGGCTACCCCTCTACCTACAATAGTGCTATTTCTGACTATACTAGTCTAAAACATACATAAGATGAATAAATCCCATTTAGTAATTCTGCAACTATTACAACACTGCCATTAGCAACCTAAAAGGTTAAAATAGATAGAAGTGACTTCTGTCTTAATGGCATCATATGGATGAAGCCTAACTCAGTCATATACTCAACAGTGTAACTCAGCTACATTAACGATTATTCACTGGTCAGTAAGCTGGTTTTGTCATGATTGAACTCAAAGCCATATCACAGCTTCTCAGAACAGGCAAAGCAGAACACAGCCATTCTAAAGACAAGAGATCAGTAGGAAAAGGAGAAGGAAGGGTCAAAATGTGAGTCCTGGAAAATCAATTTCTGGAAATCCTATTTCTGCCTGCTGGTCCTGAATGCAGTACTATGGCTGGGGTATGTTTCCCCTTGTTGGTCAAAAGATATTTGCTGCTCCCACAGCTCTCAACAAGAAAGTTGACTTTCCAAGGCTCTGACAGAGAAAAAGCAAGCAAGGCTGTTCTGCTGCCCTAAGAATCTGCTCATGTCAATCATTATGGCAGATTGCTCTAGTCAGATTAGTGTATCTACCAAACTGGACACAGAGATTATCACCGTTCATACTGGAGCTGTGGACTTATATTGAATCACTAGCTGCAAATGACTGACCTGCATAGCTGGACTCAAGATTTAACCTGGATTAGATTTCTTTTTAACCTGTTTCATGTGAAGAGTACAAAAATCTACTATCACAAATTGGCTGCAAGTAAACCCATTATTAAATTTACCCATCACTTTAATAATAAACTTGAACACAAGTAGATAATAAAATACAACCATAGTATTAACCCTATTAGCTGATACTATCACTGCAGGAAAGCTGCAGTGTCTGGCACCTGCTTGTCCTTCACATAGTCATATATTAAAGAGAACCTACAGACACATGTAAAGGATTAAAATAGAAACTATCCTTGTATGCACAGCATGCACCACCACATATCTTTATATTCCAGTCTGCAGCAGGGACAAAGGAAAGCAGTTATTCTTAAACCATAAGTAATAGTTATGAAGTAGGATACAGAGTGATTAATCAAACTTTCCACAGCTCTCTAAGATTTGGGCCCTACTCTCTACAGAAATCTCCATCTGTCTCACTCTAACCTTTCTCATGCATACAGAATGATGCAGGTAGAGTTGTAGCTGCAGTCTCCAGGCACAAGGCTGCATTTAAACTTAATATTATGAGAAAACACTTAAATGGGATTTGCCAAGTACTACCAAAACTATTTTGCAGATAGGAAGTGTATGTGACTTTGCTTTAGCTGAGTTTGCAGCTTTTCAGTGTGCTCTTACAAATGTTCAAGCAGGTGAATATGGACTGCTGACTAGTCAATAAATGCTTATCCTGCATTATGCTGGATAATGGATTTAAAATTGTACTTATCTTTGAAGGTTACTGATTCTATTTTAGACCTCAAGAAGGTTTGAAAAGCCTTTTTTCCTCACTCTAATTAAAATAGCTACCATCAACAATATTGCCCAATCAGTGATTTTATGTAAATATTTCCAGAAATCAGATTTGTCCAAAGAAAGAACAGAAAGAATAAAATATTTCACAATTTTTCAAGCAACTCTTTATTTTCTGATATCTTGACATTTTTAAAATTTACATTCAGCCCACATTCAGAATTTACAAACAGAAAGCATTTAGAGAGATAGGTGATTTAAAACCATTATCTGTGGTTGTATTTTGCAAGCTGTTTTGCAGTTAAGTCTGCAAAATGAACTAATGTACCTGAAATTTATTTACAGTTACGTACTTGTACAAGATTTAAAGGACAGATGATTCCTCAAATTTGTAACTCTGGGCCTGTATCATACTCTTAATTGCCATTTTTAAAATGTTATCAAACCTCTAAATTTTGTAGTAGTGAAGAAAAGCTGGAAAATTACCTGTTTAGTCTTTCATGAACAATAAAACAAATAACAAAAAATACTTTTTTTCCCTTAGTTTTTCTAAACTGCAAAATGGCCTCATGACTTTCAGCAGGATGACAAGCGATCACCTGGCAAGACACCAAGTTGGAAAGTAGAAATTCTCACCAGCTGGCCAAGAACATGGCTGGCTCCTGCCCAGCTCGCCTGCTGCCCAGTTCCCAGCTTCCTGACAGCTTCCACCATTCTCCCCATGGTGAAACGCCATATCTTGTTGCTGGCTGCTTGATTTGCCACTGGTCTGCGCTCTGGCTGGCTGGCTAGCTGGCAGAGTGGTTTGAGCTTGCTCTGCAGCTCCACAGATGTCCAGGGACCCATCTGGTGTTTGGGATCTCCAACACAAAGATGAGCCAAAATGGACCATTAGCCTTTGCCAGAGATACCAGACTGCTGACATTTAATTCCAATGTAAAACAAACCAAGGACTCCACAACTCAGGATCGCCTATAAAACAGCAATCTCCTTTTTCCTCTCATCATCTCTGACTGAAGACTAAACAGCACAGAAGCAGACTGCAGTGCTTTGCCCATTTTGTGTAGTATCTTTATCCATGTGAAGTTCAGTAATACCTTCTTTGGAATAGGCTCACATTAGGATGAAATACAGGTATAAGGAAATTATTTATGAAGGTCTATATTCTACATTTATTTATGGGGATGCAATGTGAAACCACATGATAAACAATATTGAATAACCTGAGAGTATACTCTCCTGCTTCAATGAAAAGAAAAAAAAAAATTAAAGCACTAACCCATCCAAAAATCCCAGACTATACTTGCATGAAAGGACAGTGCAATATAAAAAGGAGTTCTGATGTTTGGTGTAGAAAGCCTTTTTTCAAATCAAGTCCTCAGAATCTTATCTGTATATCAAAGGCATACAAACAGTTTTCGGTGGCCTTTTTCTATTTATATATATATACATTATGTATATGATTTGGAAAAAAATCTCACTATAAGGTGACAGTTCTATTGATTGACATGCCTGGGTTGCTCTCTATGACAGTGAAGATATCCAACAATACTGGTAAGTGTGTGTATTTAACCTTGCATCATGCATAACCCTTTCCAGGTGGAGGGGGGGGAGGGGGAGAAGGTAGAATAAAATAGAACAGAAATTTTGGGTTTCTGCAACATGGAATTCTTAAGAAACACCCCAATGCAAGCAGTAGGTCTTTTCTTCTTTCTCCCTGAACCCATTTTCACTGCTACCACCCACAAAATGCACTGGTGAAAGTTTGTGGAAGAAAAACAAAACTATTTTCACCGACAACAAGCAAAACCCAAGAGACCTTCTATCGCTAAAAGAACTCAAATGCACGCATCCATTCAGTGCTACCATCTCAAAGAAATTAATTCCTTCAATACAGCTAAAGAAGATAGTACTTAAGTAAAAGAAAGATTGTGAAAGATACAAAGGCCAGGAGAAAATGCAAGACTTAAACGAGCCTGCAGAGGAGTAGATCTATAACTTTTTATCCATGGTTTGAGCTGTGTTAAAATCTCCATTCCCTCACACTTCCCTCTGTATTGCATCACTGAAATATAGATTTTTGGAGATTCTGGGATTGGTTTAGTTATTTCAGTACTCATAACCCATACTGCAAATGAATATTTACAAGTTACACAGTAATTTTCTTAGGCATTAAATAATCTTACAGTTTGTTCAAAAGCCTAGATCAAACTGGATGCACAAAATTGACACATTCACATTAGCACTGAGGTTAACAAAAACTATGAGGAATGGTGCAGCTTTATTAGTCATACTCTTCCTTGGATGAGTTTAGAAATCATTAAGAACATGAAGAAGCACAGATGAAACCTTCATACTTCACATACTCTCTTTTAGGAAAACTGCCACAGGTTTATTTATTGATTGATTCTGAACATTTGAGTGAGAAATTGTTGGGGCTGACCCAATTCTTTATGGGCCCTCACACAGCTTAGCCCTAGAGAAAGGAAAAAGGATGAAGGAGGCTGCCAGGAAAACGATTTTTCGTTTTCAGATCTTATTTCCATCATGCACAAGATTGGATGAGACAGAATTGAATGAGACATAATCAGTCAATGTCACCTTCTACATTTATTAAGCAATTCTGGGAAATAAATATAAGTAACAAGGCATATTCCTGTTTAGTAGGCTATGGAATAAAGAACAATTCTGCCATGAAGAAAACCCTCATTTATTCTAAACAAAACCAAAATATTTTTACCAGATTAAGTAAACAATTTTTTATGGAAAAGAAAAAGTTAAAGAATTTTAATCTAGAAAGTGTGGAATTCAAAACTGATGAAGATAAACGTGTATTTTGAGATATGTGAATAATATCTAACAGTACTCAGATAAGCTCATCTCTTCATATTGCTATATGAACTAACAGCCATCTTATTAACTGAAAATGGGTGTGTGACATGACTTTCAGTTCTTAGGTGAAACTGACAATTGAATGAATAACAACATTACACAGTGTAACACTGACATACTGAAATGAAAAAATGCCAGCTCTCAGCTGCAGAATTGAAGAAGGAAAAAATTATGACAAGCTAGAAAAAAATGTTGTTAGATTATATAGCAGTTGTCCCCTCTCCATTTCTTCCCCACTTCCCTTCTCCCCAAAAAAGAAAGCAATGATTTTTATTTTGAAGATATTCAGTGATATCATCAGGAATGTTATTACAGGTACCTGAATGATTCTTCCACAGTTGTTTCTGAGTAAGGACTAAAATGCTTGCTTGATGTATTGAAATTTTTAACATGTTTCTCTATGTCTTTATTTATTCCTGCCTTTTAATCTAGTGGGTCCCCTATTTTCCAACCACAGAATGATTTTCAAACACCCATCCTTCTTGCTAGATCAACACATGTGCTGAGACTGACAGTTTGCACATTTTTCTTTTAAACTTCATACACCAGCTAGACCACTTTCTATGACAGTATGAATCACAAACTTTGAGAATCACTATACTGGAAAACAGAATTTAGATGTAAAGAGAAAAGCCTGGTGTAAATTCAGGCTAATATTATAATGGAAAAACAAGAGGAGCACGATATTAATGGTACCTTCACAGTGAAACTTTCCAAATGGTTGGTTTTTTTCAACTTACGATAAGCCTCAGTTAAGATATGTTGTATTCAATGGTGTAGGCTTAGGACTGGCACATTAGCAATCTCGATTCACCATGCAAGAAGCTAGTAAAAGATATCAGATACCCAATATTTACAAAATGGATTATTTTCATGTTCACTGTAAAAATCTTGTATTTTGTCCAGCTTCAGCAAATATATTTTATAGTTCCAGAAGTTATTTATTTGTTCAAAGATGGGACTAAAACAACACTGCATTTCTGCATTTCTGCGAAGTTATATATATATATATTCATTTTTTTTCCTTGGGGGATAAAAACCCAACTCCTTGCTAAATTTGATGCACAATCTCAACAAAGAATATTTTATACACCAAACAGCTGTCCCAGCACTTTCTCACAGCAAAATTACAGAGCCATGGACAAAGTAAGCTCTCAAAAATAGTTTAGGGCAGAGGGTTATATATACAGATTCCTTCCTTCCATGTTCGTGTAGTTGCAAACAGGGAAGTGATCAGAGCTTGTCCAAACCAGGCTGTAGTAAAAAGACTAGGTCTTGCATACTTTGTGGATCCATGGAATTGCATGGTTTGCCTCTTCCATTGAATGATATTGGCGCAAAAACACTGTAAGAACCACAAAAAAAAAATAAAACTGATTGAATCTGTAACTCAAGTGAACAAGTATAACGGAGCTTTTAAGTTAATATGCTGTCTTTCAAATTTCTGCGTTATCATCTTTATACCAGGTGGTATCACCAGATATCTGATACATGTCAGGAGAGGTTTAGGTCAGATATTAAGGAAAGGTTCTTCACCCAGAGAATGCTTGGGCACTGGAACAGGCTCCCCAGTAAAGCCTGCCAGAGTTCAAGTGTTTGGACAACACTCTCCTGCACATGGTGAGATTCTTGGGGAAGTCTTGTGCAGGGCCAGGAGTTGAACTTCAGTGATCCTTGTGGGTCCTTTCCAGCTCAGGATGTTCTGTGACACTATGTTTAGGAAGTCAGCAAGAGGGGAAAAAAGAAGGGAAAGCCTGCTCCATGCTAAGCACTTTCATTTTCTTCAATTTACTGTTATTCAAATCAGTCAGAGTTCTAGGTTTTGCTAACATATTCTGGAAAATTTGAACTATTAAGTGATTTTCCAAATTGTTTTCAATTATATTGACATATTTTATCCATATCGGTTAGTCACCTTCCAGAAAGAATCATTCAGTTTCTGAAACTGTGATACATTTTAAGAAAGTATGCATTTTTAAATATACATATATTCATATACACATGCATAAATATATATTTATATGTACATAAATATAAAGAAAAAAAATACAAAGGGCTACATGAGAATGAGAGATTTTAGTTTTACATTTGTTACTATTAGGCCAAAGCAATTTAGACCTTTTTCCTGTTTTATTTTTATTCCATTTTAGAAGTATAAAATAAGACATTGTACAGAAATGTATGCATTGCTATACACATTTCCTAAGGACATTATTGTTCAAGTTATTAGCAACTAGACATCTATTGTTCTAACAAATAAAACAAACCTACAAAGTGCTGCATTTTAATTCTCAGCCATACTACAGTCAAAATGAAAACACATGGCATGACAATACAGGCAATAGTCTGAGTATCTTGGAAGTTATAGTTACATTTTTCCTACCTTGAGGGCAAGATTATCTGACCTGTCACAGCCATTTAGACAGTTCATCTGTTCAGAGGTATAATGCTCTGAGAACACGTATAGTAATTTTCTTTTATATTTTGCCAAGGATTAACTTGTGACCTCCTAGAAAATTCTGCTTTTCCTCCTTACATTCAGATTAATTTTGCATTTTCTTCTTTGTCCTCCCTTTAACAGTTATCTATCTTTGCTGACATGCTTTGTATAGTAGGATAATCTAGGCTAGTTATATTTTAGGAATAAGGTAATAGAATTCTAATGAGCAAGTGGGATCAGCAGAGAAAATTTCAGATGATAAAACATAAGACTTGTTCACTTTCAAACTAGCAATGCTGATGTTAAAATTTCCATGAACCTAAGAAAAAAAGTTAATTCCTGATATTTGGACAGCTGTATTACAACAGCCAGCAAGGACCATCATTGCTCATGACAATATCATATGCTTATATACAGATGTTTCCTATGCTACTATGAAACACAGCTTGTGGAATGAGTTCCAATTCTGACAATCTTTATTTCTAGAGCTAATTATTTAAAATACATTTATGCAACTACAGAAATGCCAAGTATTTCAGTGTATGCATAGTCAGAGACACGAAACTCTATTGTTTTTTCTAGTGTTCAGTCTAGAATGTTTAGGATATACTGCATAAGGATACCACATTTAGATAAAACAGCTGAGCTTATTTAGCAGTTAATTTCTTTTATAGAAGAGCAACCTTGTCTCACTTCTCAGCTTTGTCATCTTCTCCCATATATTTTTACTACTTCTGCCCTTTTTCTGACATCTCAAGTGAGCCAAAAGAAAATATTTATTTTCCTCCTCCCACCCCCTGAGTTTTCTCTTGGCTTAGGTTGCTAAACTGGTACTATTAAGTACTACTGGTACTATTAAGTACTCCAGAAGCATAAAGGAGCCATAGAAAAAACCCATGGAAATGAAGGTATTTGGTCAGGGTCAAGGAGGGAAGGGCAGGGTGCTGCTTGTTGTGCAAGTTTTTACACTGGTGTTATAGTTTCAATACTCGGTGGAATTCCTTCCTAACGACTTCAGAGGCTACGCCTTTGTCTGTGGAGACTAGATAACAAAGGCAAACTGCATATTCATGTGGTGCCGCTGATCACTTGTCTAGTTTTTT